>WHUY01000047.1:0-486692 GCA_015179035.1 Tirmania nivea | reverse complement strand
TGAGTTGTTATTATAGCTAGCTGAATTTATGACATTGTTGCTGAATTCGAGATGTGTTATATGAAAAAGTGTAAGAAAGTATCGTCAAGGTTGATCAAGCCTTGAGATGAGAGGTTATGTGTAGTAGAGATTAACTTTGGATGTTAAAAAAAATATAATGAATAATACTAGATAGTAGTCATTTGGTACTGTTTATACAATCTATATCTACTAGAATAGATATATGTGTATACTGATTCTTCTGAGGGATTACTTTAGTAGGGTAGTAGTTGTTAAGTAGGGAGTTCCATTAGGAACATTAATTAACAGCTGTAATCTCCGCTTAGATTATTTGTTAACTAACTGATCTGTAGTCGGTTGTTGTCTGTCTGCGTAGTCTATTAAGAAGATTCCAGAAGGAAATTCATGCTCCTTTTATACTTGTTTAACAACGTATCTGATAGTTCAGAATATATAGAATATAGTACTTGCCATGGAGCAGTGCTACATGAGTCATAGGAAATATGAGTCATAGGAAATATATGAGTCATAGGAAATATGAGTCATAGGAAATACATGAGTCATAGGAAATACATAAGTTATAAGAACAGGGCTATGCTAGAGTTGTACTACATCCTTGAGGATGTACATAAGATGGCCAGTTCTACTGAATAACTAACTACCAGATTCAGTAGTTATGGAATAATGATAAATATAGAAAATAGGAGATAAATAAAATAATAAGAAATAATATCTCTTATTATAGAAGATAAGGACCTTCAAGTTAAGATTCTGTAAGATAATCATAATAGCTAAATTATAGAACATTTTGGTATTTATAAGATCTTGGAATGACTGAAGTACAATTACTATTGGATTCAGCTTAAGAAGGATGTTGATGATCATATCTGATCCTGTAATATATGCCAGTAGAATAAACTAAGTTAGCATAAAAAGTATAGACTACTAGAATAACTAGAAGTACTATACTGACCTTGGACCTCAATCTCTGTAGACTGGATCACTGAACTTTCTAAGTCTAATAGAAATATATAGATATAAGTAATCATAGATGAATTCTCAAAGATAGTATAGCTAGTACTCCTCCCTACTAATACTATAGTGAAAGACTTCACTAAAGCATTCTTTATACATGTTTGGCACTACCATGGCCTCTCTAATGATATTATCTTGGACTAAGATAATAAGATTATTTTCTACTTCTAGTAAGTACTGATAGACAGCTTAAAGATTATAAGTAAGCTCTCAACTGCTTTTTACTCAGAAACAGATAGACAAAGAGATAGATGAATTAGATACTTGAAGAGTATCTCCACTACTATTATTCATAGAAGTAGGATAATTAAGAAGAGTTACTACCTCTAGTAGAATTCCTTATCAACTTAGCATCCTTGGAAACTATAGGAATATCTGCATTTGAAGTGAACTATAGATTCTTACTGAGGTAGTTTTAGGAACCTCGAGGAAAGGTGACTTATATAAACCCAGCTAGCCAGTTGTTAAAAGAAGTTTGGAAAGGAATATAGAAAAGGCTATGAGAGAGGATTTTGAAGGCAAAAGTTAGGATGGCAAAATAGTATAATACTAATAGGGCTCAACAACTATAGTTTAAGGTAAAAGATATGGTTATACTCGATAGTCAGAAAATTACAATATAATGACCAAGCTAAAAACTAGATTATAAGAAAATTGGTCTCTTATGAATAACTTAATTAGTAGGAATATGAGCTTATAAATTAGAGTTACTAGTGAATTTGAAGATATACCTAGTATTCTATACTAGCCTCTTTAAACCATACCATCAAAGTATAGATCCTACTCAGAGAGTCGAACCTCCTTCAGTTAAATTATTAGAAGGAGAGTAGAATTGGATAGTTAGGAAAATAGTTAAAAGTTAGAAAAATAGTTAGAGAAGAGGATATCTGGTAGAATATTTAGTTAAATAGATAGGTTACTCTAATGAGAATACTACATGAGAACCCTATGAATATATGAAAGGAATAGGAGAAAGAATTCTGAAAAAGTTCTACAGAAAGAACCCTGAAGCTGTATAGAATAGCAGAATTAGGATATAATATGTATATAATAGATTCCTGTATATAAGTTCTTAAGGACAAAAACCTTAAAAGGGGAGTATTATCATAGGTATTGATATATACCTAAAATACTCTTTAGAATAGGAAACTATGGGCTAGTAGGGTAGCTTCCCAAGTACCAATAGTATACTATACTGAAGAGGGAAGCATTGTTCAAGTTATCTAATAATAGGTAATATAATGATATTACATAAAGACTAAATAATATACTAAAGGTAGTAAAGCACTACTTCAGATCGAAAGGCTATATATACTATCAAGTATAAGATAAGATAGCTAAGTTGTGAGTAGCTAAAGTGAATGGAGATAATCAATAGCAATATAGTCGGTCGGTCAATGATTGAAGAAATCAACTCAGCACCCACACCTGAAAAAAGCTTTTCAGAGGAGGCTCTAGTATTCTGAAGTAGGTATTTAACTATATCTGCTGAAGATAGAATTCTATCCTTATAGACATCACATAGAATAGTAGGAAGCAATTGCTTAATATTATTTCATACTTATGAATAATATCTTATTAGTTTATTCTATGGCTATGACTGAGCACCTCCATTATATAGGCAATATACTCGTAGAGGTATTACGTGTATGATCGAAGTCATAGAAGACTCGGACGAAACCTAAGTCAATAAAGAAGGGAGAAGTAGAGTAGTCTAGACTACACTCAAATAAGAGTGAACAGGATACTAGTTTTAAGTATAAGGAAAAGAACAAGTTATTGTATAAAAAAGAAAATATATAGCAGAAATCAGCCTTTTGTATAAATAATTCAGTTTTTTTCTTAAGAGTCATACCACTTACTGGCACGAGTGTTAAAGTATCCTAATTTGAGTTATAACTATAGGATATATAAGCAATACTTAAGAAGTGCACTAATAAGGTTCTTAGAGTATAAATTTTGCAACACTAATAAGATAAAGTATAAGATTATAATGAATAAGGGTAGTATAAGAGGATCAATTTCTTATTTGAGAGTTTTGCTAGTACTAGTATGATACTTGTAGTTTAAGGATAGTAAAGTTATTTGACTAGACTATTCTAGTTGATTTCCTAATTAAGCAAGTATTTAGTTAGAACTTCTAAGATATAGTCAATAGCCAAACTAGTCTAGATATAATAAGAGATATTATTTCTTATTATTTTATTATTTCCTATTTTTTATAATTGTTATTATTCCATAGCTGCTAAATTTGGTAGTTAGTTATTCAATAGAACTTGCTATCTTGTATACACCCTCGAGGATAGAGAACAGCCCTGGTAAGCCCTATTTTCTATGATTTATATAATTTCTATAACTTATATATTTTTTATAACTTATATATTTCCTATGATTCATATTTTCTATAACTCATGTAGTACTACCCTATAGTAAGTGCCATATTTTATATATTTTAAACTATCAGATGCATTGTTGAACAAGTATAAAAGGAGTATGAATTCTCCTCTGAAATCTCTACCTTAGACTACTTAAATAGAAAACAACCGACTATAGATTAGTTAGTTGGCAAACAATCTAAGTGGAGATTACACCTATTAATTAATATTCCTAATAGCACTTTCCACCTCATAATGACTACCTTTCAGAGGTAATCTCTTAAAAGAACCAGTATACATATACATCTATTCTAGCAGATATAGATTGTATAAATGGTACCTAATGACTTCTGTCTAGTATTATTTATTACATTTTTTTGAATATCTAAAGTTAATCTCTACTACTTATAACTCTCTATCTCAAGGCCTCATCAACCTTGATGATACTCTTCTATACTTTTTTAGTACAACACATCTTGAATACAATAATGACATCATAAATTCACCTAGCTATAACAACAACTAATAAAATATCAGACTCTCAACTGCAGTATAAGCACAAGATTTAGAAGTAAGCTATGTATAGCTCTAATAAATAGTGGTTCCCTATATAAAAGTATCCTACCTCTATTCCAAACACTTTTCCCAGTACCCTCGACAAATCAACTTATACTCCTGGTAATCTTTAATACTATACTAAAAATGAAAAACATAATATATAAATAAAAAACTAATAGTATAGGTCCTAGGAATAATTGACACAATGAGGAAATGATCATCATCTTATAGCTTACAAACTACCTCCTCTATACAAGACAATATCTCCACGAAAGTCTTAATACCTTCAACATCTACTTCAATATTATAATTAGAAAATAAAATACTTTTACCAGACAACTCAGAAGTAGGAGACAAATCAGGTCTGTAAAATATATTCAGACTCTATCAAGCCACTGCATTATTATTACTATCAACCAAGCCAATATTATCCTCAGTCGAGCAGATATTTAACAAATCTTATTCAATAACACTACCAGAATAATAAGACACTAAAGTAGAAAAGTAGCTTAAAGATCGAATCTGTTAATCTAACCCAACAGGTTATAAAGCAATAATTGACATCGAAGGGAATCTAAAAACAAGAATCAGCATCAGACAGAATAGTATCTGCAGGTAGGAAATGGACTAAGAAGTCAAGATATTTAACTCTGCTACCAGAAGAAATTCAAAAGTTAGTCAAACATATACTAAAGAAAGCCCAAATTATAGATCCTTAATATTCAAAAGTAAGAGATATTGAAGAAGACAACAGAATAATTATAGAAAGTAGTTCCTTTACTCAAGATTCACCCTATGAGGCTACTCTTAATCTTATTCTCTTATAAGTATCGAGGGCATTTTGGGATAAATATAGGGAAGAGATAATTGAAATCCTAAAATATATATAGATTTTAGGAATAATATAAGAATATTATCTAGCGGATACTATACTTCTAATAGAAGTGGCTGCAAAACATTATCTATAGCTGAGTATATATCCATACTTAGATCTAGAATTGGAAATAAATGCCTATCTTAGGAAAGAACTAAATAAACTGATATTCGCACTCTTAAAAGAAAGAAAATAGCTTATAAAAGAATGAGATAATATAATAGCTTTTATATTATATAGTACTTACCTAGGCGAAACCAAAACTTCTTTAGAAGACTCATTTAAATCTATACTAGGTATGCCTAGAATATTTACCTATATTCTAATAAAAAATAAAGGCAAAAGATGGAAACCTATTCAAGAAAATACTATATTAGCAAAAGAAGCAAGAAGCTCAAAATCTCCTTCACTTCCTTCAGATAAAATATAGAAACTGGACAAGGATGAAGAAGATAAAGATAATAATAGTAATAGCAGAGGAAATAAAAATATTGGTTAACAATAACAATAATAATTTAGAGCACGAAATAGACCAGATAATAATGATCCAAGTGATAGCTCTGATTCAGATGATAGTATCTCATCAGTAGCTAGTATACCCAAACCTAAAAGGACTCAACAAGGATAATCAGTAGAATATTAATAATGAGAATCTACTACCAGACTGATTTTGGCAAACAATCTCACTTTACCCAAGAAAATAAAAGGAATCAAAATTGATTTACTAGAAAAACTAGACAGTACTGACAAGAAATAGGGAAACTCATAATATTTTGATTCTTAGGCTATGGTAGTCCAATGCTAGTTAAAGATCAAAGGAATTGATTTAGAGAAAACTAAAGCATTAGAAATTCTAGTATTATTACTTCAAGGAAGGCACTCATAACCTATAATCAATATCTAAAAGATAAAGGGAAAGAGGCGAAATTCTTTAGATTTATAATAGTACTCAAAGATTTTGTGATACTATTGACTAACAAAGACATTTTATAGAAGCAATGGGAAACTGCCACACCTTATAAGGATGGATGATATATAGGTATCAAACAATTTGCCAATTAGCTTATCAAAATGTAGATTAAATTGATTGATACTAAGGGTAAACAATTAATATCAGAAGAAGTCAAAAGAAGAAAGTTTCTTAATCACCTACCTACATATATATCTACAATATTCATTCCCAAAATCAAAGATGAATAGACATATAACTAACTTGTATATCAGGTAGAGTTATATAAAGTGTGAAAAAAAGAAATTACTCTACTACACATATCAACAGGACCATGCTAACAAAATCGAAAATCAACTAATTAAGACCAAAATTAACAAAAAGATCATAATTAATAGGGATTAAACTATAGTAATGATAACAAACCTTCTTTTAAAACTAGTCATAATAAACAAAAAGAATCTGATTGGGATACTATTACAAAAAAATTAGATAATGAGATAAGGATGCAATTGATAAGAGATCAGAAATATCTATAGTATTGGAACCCCAGATATTCTTACAAAAATTGTAGGAAGTGACATAATAAGGTACCTTTACGAACTGCAGTACAGGATCTCGCTACAACTACTATATCGAAAATCAATAAACATAAAATCAAGGAATAACCCCTATCGATATAACCAATTAACTACAATAAGGTTTATATTAGAGCAAATAACTAATCAGCTCTAGCATTGATAGATCTCTAAACCAAGGGAGGAGATTTGATCAACTCTGCATTTATATACTTGTACGAAATATTGATAATGAGTATTGAGAAAATATCGTTAAGTACAGCCATAAAAGAATCTAAGGTAATAATTAATAAGATATATACAATCAAGTTAGATTAGATAGGATATATAGAAGAATATACTTTCTATGTAACATACCTTAATAACTAGGATATGTTTCTTATGGAACTTGCACTTACTAAGGTTTGGGCCATAATTCTTGTAGGTCAGGAACTAATTACTATCTAGCCTGAAAATATTGCTCATTTTCCCTTGAAAATATTGAAAAGTTCTAGAATCACTGAAAGTAGAATTAGAACTGTATATTTAAAAGTAACTTGTAAGATAGTTACAGACTATAGTGAAGTAGACAATTGAGATACCATTAGTGAAGAGGAAGATACTAATATAGAAGTAGATATTATAATTGCAGTCTCATCTATGTAAAAGCAATTTAATCCAATAATAGAATTTCTTAAATTATTTCCAAAAGAAATTCCATGGGACTTATCACCTCTCAAAAAAGTCAACTACTATATCAAACCAAAACCTGAAGTAACATAGATACCATGATGGAGACTATCAGGTCACCGATTCAGATAAGAAATATAGAATAAAATTACTAGAGACGAAAAGATAGGATAAATCTATTAAGCTGAAAATAATATCAATGCAGTCATCATGTTTACTATCCCCAAAAGATACAAACCGGAAGAAGCCAGATTCATTAATAATTGTCGAAACTACAATCTTGTAGTTAAACTAGACTCTACACCACTACCTAATATTAATAAATTAATTGAACCAGTAGCAGTAAATCCTATTTAGTCAAAATTAGACTTAGCAGATAGATATTATAATATCAAAATCGATCTAGAATCAGAGAAATACTCTATATTCTTAACACACTTAAGATATTATAGAAGTAAAGTTATATAATAAGAAGACCATAATATACCAACTACTATAGTTCGAGTAATATATGAAGTATTCAAGGATAGGCTCTATAAGGATTTAATGGTCTATATTGATGATATTATTATCTTTACTGAGATCTATAAACAGTATATTACTACTCTCATAATAGTATTACAATGCTTACAAGATGAAGGATTCTTTCTGAAAATAAGCAAATATCAATTTTTTATAGATAGACTAGAAATTTTAGGTTATATTTTAGCTTCAGATAGACTATATATTAATTTTATAAAGAAAATAACAATATTAACCTTTCCTACTCCTAAGAAGAAGAAAGACCTCTAAAGGTTTCTTAGAATTATTAATTATCTTAGTTATTTTATTCTTAGCTTAGCATTTTATGCAATCACATTATTGGAATTACAAGAAGAGACTAAGAAATAGGAATAGATAGACATACATAATATAGCATTTGAAAAATTGAAAGAATTTATGAATTCTCCTCATGTTTTAAAACCCTAGAACAATACATCTACTAAACCTAAATATTTAATTTGTAATACTAGTAATATAGGTTTAGGATCTTGGATTGGTCAAGACCCCCTCACCTATATCAGACCATTGTACTTTTACTCTAGAAAATTTAATCTAGCTTAATTAAATTACCTAACCTTCTAAAAGAAATTATTGGCAATTATTGACTCATTAAAATTTTTTAAAGCATAACTCAGAAATCATAAATTTACTATTCTTACAAATCACAAACTATTGGTTATCTTTTACATTTAGAAGTCAGTAAGTTAGATACTTAGATGATGGCAGGAAGTCTTTATAGAATTTGATTGTGAAATTCAGCATATAGCAGGAAAAGAGAACTTTATAGTAGATACTTTATTAAGAAAGTATAAATACTCTGACGTTTCTACTACTGAGGATAATTATATTTCTATTAGTATCGACCTTTCTACTCATCTTTATACTAACGCCTTAATTTCCTCTCCATATTCTCAAGCTTTATCATTGAAAATAGTTGCTTGCAAAGCTATCAACTTTTAGTATATCAATTGTGACTTCAACAAGTATAATGGAAGAGCTACAGAGCTCGGATACTATTTCTCCTACTCCTACTATGAGGTAGAAGGTAAAGTAGAAGACGACTATGAGAATAAAGTACTCAGCTACAAGTCGGAAGCCTCCAATAAGGAATCCCTTACCTCTATCAATACCGAACTATTCAATAGATACTAATCCAATAATAGTGAAGAACTCAAGGAAGAACCCATTCCATAAGCAGCAACTTAAGATGAAAAAAAGAAGGCCTTAAATGCTCTATCAACCCTGACTCCCATCAATATCACTCTTATCTATACCAACTATGAATAGCATAAGTATATATATTGGTCTGCATGCCAAGATTTTTACTGTCCCATACATAGTAGCTCTTATATAATGTATAACCATATATTTGCAGTTGAGATCTATACTATCTGCAATACCCTAGGATACAGCAGCCTCAACTGTACCCTCACGAATTTAGTTCTTCAAAAGGAAAAGGAATTCCTTAAGAATTATTTGGACAACCTCAATGTAGTCTAAGATTCTTACAAGGAAATAGCTAAATTAGTTTCTGCTCCTTCTCCCACCAACTCTCATGAAGATACACTCAGCAACTATATAAGAGAAATTTACTAAAATACATCAATTGCATCTAACAACTATGGAACTCCATACCAATCCTTTCAGGAAGCAATAATAATAATATCTTCTAGACTGCTATAGTCACTACTTATTCTTAGAAGCAAGTAGCAGTCAATAAAACTTCCATAATCATTCTTACTGAATCATCTCGATCCTTCAGATACTATTATGATTTCTGTAAATGTCCAGGATATAACACTACTACTAGTAAAAAGAAGAAACTTATGGTTATTGATTTTAATCAATAAATTAAACTAACCCTCAATAGGCTCATTAACAATAAGCATATTATAGACGGTTAAGAAAATAATAAAGATTTCTTTATTATACAATGTTTGGATCTTAGAGATAGAATAAAAGAAGCATACTAAGCATATATGAAGGTATGCCCTATTTGAAACGATTACTATGATATCTTGGAATAGTACAAGGATTATAGGATCAAAAATAGATTCTTGTATATTAGGAACATATATGGACAATGAAGATTGGTTCTTCTCAGCACTTTCAATATTGAAGGTAAGAACTATCTTAAACTAATAATCAATAAAGTACATGAAATAATAGCTTATAGTAGAATTGACAAAACTATAAAATATTTTACTGACCAATACTAATACCAGTTCTTCTCTGAGTTAGTCAAGGAGTATAATAGAAGTTGCAATACTTATCAATGGACAAAGTATTGCAATAAACCACCTCTCGAAATTGTCACTCCTTTATATATACCAGAAAAACCTTGGTACGATATTTTAATAGATTTCCTTAAGTTAGTTTCTGTCTTCATCAAATGTTCTCTTTTGTATCTGAATATTTCTAGCATTAAAGAACATATTGTCTATATTTTACGTTTTTAAATAATTATCAATAGATAATTAGAATTTAAGTTTCTTATCCCTATTTCTAACAATTTTATAGTAAAACAATATACTACTTCTTTTGATATTCATATAGTCTCGATTATGGGATATCCCTTATATATTATTTTTGATTATGATATACTTTTTATATCATTACACTTCTAGAATTAGGCTAAAAAGAATGGAATCAAATTGGAACCATCTACTTTATATTACTCTCGTACAGATGGATAATCTGAGATCGTGAATAAGGAAATCTTATAAGTAGTAGTAGCATATAAAATTGAAGGATCTGACTAGCTATATAAATTGCCTGAGATTTAGTTGAAGCTGAACTCTAGATATAATAGTACTAGAAAAAGTAGTTTCTTCATAACTTTACTAGGAATTAGGGTATACTAAGGAGCCTCTCTACTACTTTATCTTATCAACACATTTGTACTAGCAAATGAATGTCACAATAACACTTTACAGGCACTCTATGATGCCAAGAAGACACAAGCAATATAAGCGAATAAAGTCATAATATAGTTAAGTTCTCAGTTGGATAACAGGTTATATTATTCTCAGAAAATATAAATGTACTAAATGTTTTACCCAAGTTAAAACCTTGATGGCTAGGCCTTTTCTCAATCATATCTGCTAATCATGCTCAAAATAATTATAGTTTGAACTTATCCCCTCAACCTGACCTCAATCTCATATATAATACCTTTTATATTTTAAAACTTAAACCATATTATCAAAATGATCATACTCAATTCTCTAACAGATAATTTCTGGAATTAGAACTAATTAATAATGATCGATATGAAGTTGAAAAGGTATTAGAATTCAGAATGGTACTATGATCTAATGAATATTAATACAAGGTCAGATGATTAGGATATACTTTAAAACATAATTTCTGGGTAAATACCAAAGATATTAATACTAAAATCCTTCAGGATTTTTAGGTTAAAGGAAGTCTAGAAGACACTTTCAAGAGATGATGTACCAAAAGAGGAAAATAAGGACCTTAGACAAGAGATGAAACTCGAGATCTTATTTAATAAGAATAAGATCATATCATAAATGAATCTCTCCATGACAAATGTATTAATATCAATGTACTTCAACTATCCCTCAAGATAGGATGTGTAGAAGCTAGCATTACAGAATAGAATTACTAATATAGTAAAATCCATTCAAAGTAAGGAAGTATAATAAGAGATGTTATTTCTTATTATTTTATTATCTTGTATTTTCTATAATTATTATCATTCTATAGCTACCAAATCTAGTAGTTAGTTATTCAGTAGAACTTACTATCTTGTATATACTCTCGAGGATGTAGTATAGCCCTAGTAAGTCCATTTCCTATAACTCATATAATTCCTATGACTTATATATTTCTTATGACTTATATATTTCCTATAACTTATATTTCCTATAACTCATATAGCACTGCCCTATGGTAAGTGCCATATTCTATATATTCTGAACTGTTAGATACATTATTGAACAAATATAAAAGAAGCAGGAATTCTTCTCTAGAATCTTGTCCTTAAACTACTTAGATAGAAAATAACCAACTATAGATCAGTTAGTTAGCAAATAATCTAAGTAGAGATTCCACCTATTAATTAACGTTCCTAACAGAACTTCCTACCTCACAATAACTACCCTTTTGAAGCAATCCCTTAGAAGAATCAGTATACATATACATCTGTTTTAGTAGACATAGATTGTATAAATGGTACTGAATGACTACTGTCTAGTATCATTCATTATACTAAAACAGGAATCAAATATAAAAATGATTGACAAGTGTCAGTTCTAGAGAATCGAATCTTGGCTAGTATACTTATATTGGCAAGTATATAGATTACTGATATACGATAGGGGCGAGAGATTTAATAAGAGTGGGTTTATAATATTAAGTATATCTTATTATCTAGAGTAGACCTTTACTATAGGGAAGCTTAAGATATATCCCTTCTAGACTAAATAACTAAAGTATTATATGAGATATGGATAATCTAAAATATATATAATAGGGGTACTTTGTTACAGCTATAGAATAAAGTAATAAGATATTATTTATAAGTATAAAATAATATTAAGTAATTACTTCCTACTATTCTCTATAATATCTATAAGGATAGAATTCTATCTTTAGCGAATATGGTTAAATACCTATTTTAAAATACTAAAGCCTCTTCTAGAAGGCTCTCTACAAGTATGGGTACTAAGTTAATTTCCTTAATTATTAGTTGACTAACTGTATTATAGCTGATTACCCCTACTTACTTTAACTACTTATGACTTAGCTATCTTATCTCATTCTTGATAGTATATATAGCCTTTTGATTTAAAGAGATCCTTTACTATCTTCAATACATTATCTAGTCTCTAGGTAATATTGTCATATTACCTATTATTAGATAACTTAGATTATGCTTTCCTCTTTAGTATACTATACTATTAGTACTTAGGAAGCTACTCCACTAGCTCATAGTTTTCTATTCTAAAGAGTACTCTAGATATATATTAATATTTATAATATTACTCCTTTTCTAGATTTCTTGTCTTTAATAACTTATATATAAGAATCTATTAAATATATATTATATCTTAATCTTACTATCTCATCCTGTCTTAGGGTTCTTCCTATAGAACTCTTTTAGAATCCTTTCTACCATTCCCTTTATATATTTATAGAGCTCCTGTATAGTATCTTTATCAGAGTAATCTATCTATAAAACCAAATATTCTATTAGATATCATCTTTTCTAGCTATTTCTCTAACTCTTAACTATTTCTCTAACTACCTAATTTTCTTTTCTTTCTAATACCTTAACCGAGAGAAGTTTGATTCTTTGTATAAGATCTGTACTTTAGTACTAAAGTTCAAGGAGCCTAGTATAGAATACTAAGTATACTTTTAAATTTGCTAATAACTCTAATTTATAGGTTTATATTCTTACTAATTGAATTATTCATAAGGAACTAATTTTCTTATAATCTAGTTTCTAGCTTAGTTATTCTATTATAATATTCTAACTATCAAGTATTACTATATCACCTACCTTAAACTATAGTTGTTGAACTCTATTAGTATTATACTATTTAGCTATCCTAACTCTTGGCTTTAAAACCCTCTCTCATAGCTTTTTGTATATCTCTTTCTAAACTCCTTTTAATAACTAGCTAGCTAGATTCGTATAAGTAACCTTTCCTTAAAGTTCCTAAAACTAATTTAGCAAAAATCTATAATTCCTTTTAAATAGTGATATTTCTATAGCTTTTAAGGATACTTAGTTGATAGTAAATTCTACTAGATGGAATAACTTTTCTTAATTATCCTGCATTTATAAATAATAGTAATAGAGATACTTTTCCAGTATTTAGTTTATTTACTTTGTTTGTTTATCTATTTCTAGAAAAAAGGTAGTTGAAAGTTTAGTTGTAATCTCTAAGCTATTTATCAGTACTTGCTAGTAATAAGAAGTAATTTTACTATCTTAGTTTAAGATAATATTATTAGAAAGGCTATAGTTATACCAAACATATATAAAGAATACTTTGGTAAGGTTTTTTATTATAGTATTAGTAGAAAGGAGTACTAACTATATCATCTTGAAGAATCTATTTATAATTATCTATATCTATATATTTCTATTAGACTCAAGAAGCTTAGTAATTTAGTTTATAGAAATCGAGGTTCAAGGTTAGTATGGCACTTCTAGTAGTTCTAGTAGTCTATACTCCTTATACTGACTAGGTTTATCCCATTGGTATATATTTTAAGATTGAATATAATTACTAATATCTTTTTAGAGCTAAGTCCAATAGTAATTATACTTGAGTTCTTCTAGAGTCTTATATATACTGAAATATCTTGCAATTCGGCTATTATAGTTATTTTGTAGAATTTTTACTTAAAGATTCTTATTTTTTGGGATATATCCTCTACCTTTCCATAGTAGAAGTTTATCTTCAACTGAGAAGTTCTTATTAACCTCTTTAGCCTTTACTAATACTATATTTCTTATTATTATCCAGTTAGTATCTTTTAGTCCCTTTTTCAACAACTCTTCTTTGAATATATCTCATAGTTGAATAACTTTTAATCTTACAATTTGAAGTTGCCTAGATCAGAATAGGAGCTATATTAGTTGAAGATCCTTACTCCCATCCTAAAGGCATAAGTCCTAGCATCTTGATAATATAACTGGCTTACTATTCTTCTTACTAGACCTATATTTAATAATAAAATCAAATTCAGCTAGGAATTCCATCTACTATACCTATTATCTTATTAGTATCTTTATATTTGTAAAATATTGTAAATTTTTATAGTTTGTCTAGACTACTATTTACTACTAATAAGACTTCATTAGTAGTTCTTACTTTTTTAAAGCCTATATTATTACTATTATTTCCTTATATAAATATCATAATTTATCTCTACTAGAGAGAACTTTTAAGATAAGAATACAAATAGATATACTTTCCTATTAGACTACTTCTATAACCTTATTGCTCTAATAATATAGTTACTTGTACCTATTTTAATAATTATTTCAGCTTCTGAATAGAAGTAGACTAGGATTAGAGTAGTTGTAAATCATTTATTTAATTCTTTAAAGGCTTGTCTATATTTTACTATCCAATTCCACTAGTGATCTTTTATGGTAAGTTTAGTTAAGAGATAATCAATTTTAGAGAATCCTTTAATAAATCTGTAGTAGAAATAGGTAAATCCAAGGAATTCTTGTACCTCTTTAAGCTTTTATAGTATTTACCAATTTTTGACTTCTTTAATATTTTTATTAATTATTTAAATTCTTTCTAGTAAGATTTTGTACTCTAGAAATTTTATAGAATTTTTATAGAACTCACTCTTTTAAAGGTTCATCCTTAGACCTACTTTATCTAATCTTGATAATATCTCCTTAATAAGTCTGTTATATTCCTTTTTATCTTTAGTATATATTAGGATATTATCCAAATATATAATAATTCCTTTATCTTAAAGATTATATAATAAATGATCTATTATAACTTGGAAAGTAGCAAGGGTATTATATAATCTGAAAAGTATTACTCACTAATGGTATAGTCTGAACTGAGTGTAGAATATTATTATCTCTTCACTTTCTTCTAATATTCATACTAAGTAATAACTATTCTTTAAGTTAAGTTTAGTAAATAATTTAGTATTATTCAATCTTTATCTAAGCTAGGTCATTAATAGTAGTGGATATTAGTTTTTTGCTATAACTTTATTGAGTATTTAGTAGTCAACACAAAGCCAGTAAGTGATATTGGTTTTCTATACTAAGAGAATTAGTTTCTCTACTAATAATTAAAATTTTACAATTTTCCCTACTACTACCTGGTTATCTAGCTATAACTTAAGCACTTTTAGTTCTTACTCAGAGAATAGGTATAGTAGTTTATAGAAAGCTTCTACTCTAGCTACTAGTTTGATAATATAATCAAACTTAAAGTATTATAGTAGCTTTATAGCTTATTCATTATTAAAAAGATTAGCCTACTTATAGTATTATTTAGAAAGAAATATTTTAATATTCTACTTATCATCTATATACTAAGTTGAGCTAGCTACTTAAACAAAGGGGTATTCTCTGACTTTCTTCTGTAATTAGAATCTATCAACTAGCCTGACCTCAAATTTCTTAGATAGGTAATTATATTTATAGTAGTTACTTCTCAACTATAGCATACCTATTTCCTAATCTATATTATAATTGTGTTCAAGAGCAAAGTAATAGGTAAGTACTTATCAATTCTATCCTTGATTTGTCTAATCTCCTAGACTATATACTTAGAGTATTTTCCTATAATAATAACTATTAGTTGTATATAGTATATACTAGCTCTTAAGATTAGTTACTAACTAGTACTCTGACCTTATATAGATTTTTAGCACTTCTTTACAAGGATCTTGAACTCACAAACAAACTTATTATAGAGTATGGGGCCTCAATTGTTCTGCAATCTAGTAATAGTTTTAATGAATATTTTCTATTTTTAGATCTTGAGGGTAGCTTTGATTAGAAGTCTTTTTCTATAGATAGGGAGATCTTTAGATATTTATTAGTGAGTTTTCTTTATCTTAACTATGATACTTCCTTCTCAGGAAAGTATAAGGTATTCTCTTAATCAAGTATAGTTAATAGAGTTTTCTATTAGATTATAATAGTAATTAAAAATTATACTATATATTTTAGACATTTTAGCTACTCAAGCCATCTTTAGTAGTACTTTGCTCAAAAGAGGAAAATGAATATATTAATGAAACTTAAGTATAATAAGAAATCCTTCAAGTTCTAATTAACTCCTTTTTAATTATCTTAATAAGTAATAATCCCTATTCCCATCTTCTGCTAATTTAATAATTCTTCCTCTATATTTATCTACTATCTTATTTATTATTGAGATCTTAATATCTCTCTTGTTATTCTTTTTATCTACCTTTTTTCCCTTAGTCTGAAATTTCTTACTTATATTAGTAACTTTCAAGGTAACTAGATCTTTTGTCTAGCACTCAAATAACTTGTAGTTTCCTTTGCTATACTTAAGATAAGAGTTAAACTTCTTTTATTTTTTAATGATATTATTAGAAATATCTACTAATTCTAACTCTCAGTCTTTAAAGTCTCTTTTTTAATCTTTCTTCCTCTTTTTCTTATTTTTTTTGGATCCTTATCTATTCTTTTAATTTTTTGCCTTTTCTTTCTTTTTACCTATCCCTTCTTTCTAGAACTCACTTTAGAAGTAGTGGAAATACTCTAAATTATAGCTAATATCTCATATTATTGCTATTTGTTTACTTAAGAGTTGAAGTTTATTTGGTATTTCAACCGATAGTAATCTAACTTTTTTATTTAGTCTTCATACTAGCTTGTTCTTGGCCATCTCTTTCAAGTACTCAGTTATGTATATAAGATTTATAAGGGTATTTAGGTACTCATTGATAGAGCTACTATATCAAAAGTTTAGCTAATTGATTACTACTTATTTATTACCCACTTTTGTCTCAAGAAAACTTTAGAAAGCCTCTATAAATATTTCTTACTTTACCTAACTAGGATTCAGTACTATTTGAAGACTACCTGGTAGTCTTTATGCTACTATAAAATTAATTTTAGAGTAGTAGGCTTTATACTACTATATTGGATCTTGATCTTTAGTACTAATTAGGCATTCTAAAAGATTAATAATATATTATATTTTAACTAAGTTATTCCAATATTTTTTCTTCTTAATCACCCATATATTCTCAAGTTCTCGAATAAATTTCTTAAGATTCTCCTAATCTTCTTTAAATACTTTGGGTTTAGAGACTTTAAGCTTCAGTTTTTTAGATTTGAATACAACTTTGATATGTATTTCTAAAAGTTCTTGTATCACTTATGCTATAGTACTTTTCGTTTTCTTCTTTGGAGTCAGTATAGGTTCATCTTCCCTACTAGAGGGATAGCTGTCTCTATTTCCTATAGTTACCTTACCTTTTACTTTTAGTAGTAGTAATAGTAGTATTCTACTAAAATTAGTTCCTCTTAGCCTACTAGAGTCTAGGATAAATTCTACTTGACTTCTAAATAAAAAAGGGGGTAGAGTGCCCTCTTTATATTTCTGTTGTTACTAATTAAATATATTATCGGAGTCCTCATATTTTTCTATTCTTTTCCTCTTATTCTAGTATTTTATTTAGCTATTAGATTTCTTTTATAGGCAGGTCTTATTATTAGTCTATATTATTAGATTCTATTAGTACTATATAAGTCTTCAGAGCTTCTTCTAGGAAGTACTTTATCTTAAATATAGTTTGTATTATATATTAAGTTGCTATCTAAAGATAGTGAAACTAGACCTTATTTTTCTCTTCTAACTAATATACTTAAATATAGACTATTTCTAATCATTCATTTAAGAATACCTTTATACTAGTTTGGAACTATATCTAGAACTTATCTATTTTTATAGGTTTCTCTTCTAGTATATCTATATTTTTACCTAGCATTTTTTTAATGAGCTTATAAGACTACTGAATAATAACTACTTTAGTATTATTTAAGATGGCAATAGGTTCTTACTATTATTTAATCTAGAGAAGAACAAACATTCTGAATAAAGATATTAAATAGTAGTAATACTTAATATTATAGTATAACAGGAGTACTTAGTTATAGCTATAGAATAAAGTAACAAGATATTATTTATAAGTATAAAATAATATTAAACAGTTACTTCCTACTATTCTATATGATATCTATGAGTATAGAATTCCATCTTTAGTAGATATAGTTAAATACCTACTTTATAATATTAGAGCCTCTTCTAAAAGCCTTTCTATAGATATAAGTACTAAATCGATATCCTTAATTCTTAGTTGACCAACTATATTATAGCTAGTCACCTATACTTACTTTAACTACTTATAACTTAGCTATCTTATCTTATACTCGATAGTATATATAGCCTTTTGATCCAAGAAGATTCTTTCCTATTTCTAGTATATTATCTAGTCTTTAGATAATATTATTACTTTACCTATTATTAGATAACTCAGATAATACTTTCCTTTTTAGTATACTATACTAATTGTACTTAAGAAACTATTCTACTAGTTTATAGTTTCTTATTCTCCAAAGTAATCTAGGTATATATTAATAATCATAATAATATATAAGATTATTTTCTTCTATTATATAAGTTATCTCAGAGTTAGGTAAAACTGTAATAAAGCTAAAGATATTAAACTTACTATCCTAATGAAAAGATCCTTAATACCTGACATTCAAGCACTATAGGTTAGATTGATAGCCTATAGAGATAAAAACATATTTTGATATCGAAAGTATGAGACTATAGTATTTAAAAGCCAATAATTATAATTAGGACTTACTAGCTTATTAATTTGCTTTTAGAGATATGTTATAGCTCAATACTAGAATGGCTTCATCATAACAATATAAGTAGATAGTCTTGTTGGTAAGTAAATAGTAAGTATATAGTAAGTGACCGAATTCACTAGTATAAGTGTACACTAATATTCAAATAATGAAACAGCTATATGGTTTTCTATAGTAAGTAAAGTAATTGCTAGTTAGGGCAAGACTTCAATTAGTTTTTATTATTATCATTATATTAAGATTAGAAGTTCAATTATTATTATTATATTAAGATCAAAAGTTTAATCAATTTCTATTACTGTCTTGTTATTAAGATTAGCAAGTATAATAGTACATAGTTAGTATTTATAAAAGACTCTCTAGCTCTCTCCTCTATTTTTCTCTTCTTTTTCTATACTATTTCTTGTATTTTAGCTTTACTAATATGATTCTTTATATTCATATCCTGTTTATGCTCTAGCAATAGTTATAGAGCTAATACAGATCATATTTTTTTATCTCTGTTCTATATCCTCCTCATAATATTTTATATTTCTAGCAGTTAATACTAGCATTAGATATTGTCCCCAGTCTTCATTTTCAGCTACATACATATCTAAGAGTACATATTATTGATCTATGTCCCCCCTTACAATAGCTTATATCTTTATATAACTATTGATAAATATCTAAATAGCTCTTATAAGTATTACCTATGATCTCTAGTCTTTGTTATTATTTGCATATATATATAAGAGTATATAGTTCTATCTATATTCTCGCAGTGCCTTATATTTATAGCTATTGATATATATTCTAACAGCTAATCCTAGTATTATATAATATTTATTATCTTGTCTATAGTCTATATCTTTGCAATATACTATATCTATAGTTATTGATATATATTCTAGTAGTAGCTAATACTAGTATTGCTTAATATCTATGATTTCATCTACAGTTTTATCTATAGTCTATATTCCTATAATACCTCATATTTTAGTAATTAATATAAGTATTACCTTTAATCTATATTCTTATGACTATATCACCTATAGTATACTACTGAGTAGTACATACTATAGCTATTTCCTTACCTACGTATACTTTCTAAAGTTATATCTACAGTTTATACTATAGTCTATACTATTATATTATATTATATTCTCACTACTCTACTAAGCGTAACTATATAGCTAATAAATCTATATCACTTTTATTATCTGTTTCTTATTAATAAACCTTTTATTATACTATATCTAAGTCCTATATTACTATTACTCAAGGTATCCTAGTAATAGAGGTAGTTAGCCTTATATAATAATGAGAAAGTTAGTAAACTTTCCTAAGAAGGGGGAATAAATATATAGTACTATCAAAGTGAGCTATACAGAAACCTAATAATATAATATAAGTATATAATATCAACTAAGTATAAGTTGATATATCTATCATAATTATCTTTTTAGTATTAATATTAAAAGATTCTTCAGTAACTTTATCGTACTTTCCCACTCATTATACTATCTATATTATGTATATTTAGTGCTACTGTTTAGATGTTCTCTAGTGACCTTATGCTTTGCTGCATATCACATCTTTATCTTTTTAGTTCCGAAGTTAAGATATTCTCTAGTGACCTTATTATATTTTTGCTATTTGTTATATCTTTGTCTTCTTAGTACAAATATTAAGATATTCTCTGACAACCTTATTTTACTTTCCTATTTATTATATATATATCTTCTTAGTACTAACGTTAAGATATTCTTTGGTAACCTTCTAATACTTTGCCACTCATTATATATATTTATTATCTTTGTCCTTTTAGTATCAATATTAAGATATTCTTTAGTAAACTCATACTTTTATATTTGTCACATTGTCCATATATATACTTTATAGATCGTTGTCTTATTTGATCAGAGTATTCTTATTTTTATTATTTTTATTATTTTTATTATTCTTTTTATTCATATTATTATTCATATTCTTATTTTTATTATTGTTATATTATTCTTATTTTTACTTATTATTCTTGGCTCCCTTTTTGAGTACTATTCTCATATAGTTTTTTTATACTATTTTTTTTATAACTAGAACTCTAATACAGTTAATGTTAATACCTTCTAGTAGCCCAGCAAGCCCCTCTATAATAGCTCATAAGACTAGAACTTATAGAGTTGATATTGATGCCTTTTGTTACCTTAGTAAGTTTCTCCTAAAATGCTTATTTTTCTATATTATATTCTCACCCTTCTATCTTACTCTTCTTAGCTATTTTTACTATTCTTAATATTCTTCATATTATTTTTCATTGATGCCTTTTAGTAGCCTAGTGAGCTCCTCTAGTATAGCTTTAGAGACTAGAATCTTATAGAGTCAACCTTAATACCTTCTAATAGCCTAGTAGATTTCTCCAAGATACTTATTTTTCTTTTTACAATATTCTCTTGCTCTTCTATCTCACTCTTAGCTATTTTCACTACTCTTAGTATCTTTTTTCATACTATTTTTCTCTTTATCGAAGTGATATTGCATCTTCTCTTATGTAATTCTATATCTATATTCATATAAGTTGCTTTAGTTATTTGGTATTTTTTAGCCTTGTAGACTCTTCTTCTTTTTTATCCCTTACTTGTTTCTATAATACTGAAACTCTGTATTTGAGGTCTCTGCCTTTTTAAGCTTCTTATTTTATAATATTGTAACTAATATCATACTTCTTCCTATATTTTTAGTAGTATTATAACCTATATTAGATATGACTCGAGCTTTATATTTATAGATTAATATCTCTTTTGCTTATTATTCTCCTTATTCTATAGTCTTTTATTTAATATTAGACTTCTATTACCTATTGTTGTACTTTTATCTAACTTCTATTTACTATCTTATTAGTGAGTCTCCTTAGTTTTATGTTCATAGACTTTTCCTTACGTAAACTTTTGGTTTATGGTCTTTGAGGAGTTTTTCCCTTTAGTGTTTCTATACAATTTTATATAGTATTTTTATTATACTTTTTTGATATTTACTAGTCTCTTTAATAGATTACTTTAGTTTTATATTTACTATGACTTCCTTTTGGACTTCTACTTAGGCTTTTGATATATAGTCTCTACCAAATACTCTTTATATAGTAATTTTATATAGTATTTATACTATATACCTTTGGTATTTATTACTATTACCTCTGTTTCTTATAGCTTACTGTATCATTCTTTTTGCTCTTTGTTTTGTCTTATACTTCTTATTTATACCTTTGCAAACTCTTATATTCTGACTCTTGTATATACTCCTTACTACTTCATCTTGAAATTAGTACTAGAAAGCAAATATAAAGCTTTAGAGGACTTAGACCCTGAGGAAAGGCTACTGTTATAACTCAATACTAGGATAGCTTTATTGTAGTAATATGAGTAGATAGTCTTATCAGCAAGTGAATAGCGAGTATATAGTAAGTAACAAAATTCACTAGTATAAGTGTATGCTGATATTTAAATTATGAAATGGTTATATAGTTTTCAATAACAAGTAGAGCAATAGCTGATAAGAGTAGAAGTTTGATTAGTTTCTATCATTATCGTTATATTGAAATCAGGTACTTAATTATTATTATTATATTAAGATCAAGAGTTTAATTAGTTTCTATTGCTGTCTCATCATTGAGATTATAAAGTATAATAATGTATAGTTGGTATCTATAAAAGATCCTCTGGCTCTCTTTTCTGTTCTTTTTTTCTTTTTTTATACAATATCTTATATTTTAGCTTTACTAATATAATTCTTTATATCTATATCCTACTTGTACTCTAGCAGTAATTACAGAGCTAATATAGATCATACTTCTTTATTTTTATTCTATATCCTCCTTATAATATTTTATATTCCTAGCAGTTGATACTAGTATTGTCTATTATCCCCAATCTTCATTTTTAACTACATGTATATTTAAGAGTACATATTATTGATTTATATCTCCTCTTATAATACTTTATATCCTTACTTAACTATTGATAAGTATTTCAGTAGCTACTATAAGTATTACCTATTATTTTAGTTTTTATCATTATCTGGTATATATGTAAAAGTATATAGTTTTATCTATATTTCTATAGTGCTTTGTATCTATAACTATTAATATATATTCCAATAGTTGATACTAGTATTGTATAATATTTATAGTCTTATCCATAGTGTATGTCTTTGTAATACCCTATTTCTACAGTTGTTTATATATATTCTAGTAGCTGATACTGGTATTGCTTAATATCTACACTTTTATCTATAGTCTCATTTATAATCTATATTTTTATAATGCCTCATATTCTAGTAGTTGATATGAGTATTATCTTAAATCTACATTCCTATAACTATATCACTTATAGTACTCTACTAAGCAGTGTATACTATAGCTATATCTATCCCTACATATACTCTCCAAAATCATATCTACAGTCTACACTATAGTCTATACTATTATATAATGCCTATATTATTATAAACATAAGTAGCAAACTATATTTATTTATGATATACTATTATATACTTTTATTATATTCTACTATCTATTTTTATTAAGTATTATTAGATATATATAGCTAGATACACTTAGCTTTAGTATTATATATTTATCTATAAAAGATTTTTTTTATATAACTCTATAAATAATTATTTAAATATTACTATAAATGATATAAATAAAATACTTAAATACTAAAAATAGTATTTTAATAATTTTATAATATTAATACTATAATTTTAGAAATATAATTATAAAATTTATTATATTCTATAACTAAAAAATAAAAACTTTAAATAGTCTAAAAATATTAAAATAAATTATATTTAAATAAAATATAAATTATAATTATAAAAAATTAATAAAAAATTTAATAATTATACTATAACTAAATTAAAAAAACCTTTTAAAATTCAAAATATTAAAAAAATATATATATTAAATAATATATATAAAATTTTAAAAAGTAAAATATTTTAATATACTATATAATATAAAAAAACTAATAAAAATATTAAAATAATAAAATAATATAAATTATTAAAATTTTATATATAATAAATATTATATATTTAATACTAATAATAATAAATAAAATCTAATTAATTAATAATAAATTTAATTTATATCTATAAAATAACTTATATAAATTAAATATTAATAAATAAAATATAATAGAAATTATAAAAAAAGTTTATAAAAGCTTGTATAAAATAATATAAATATATAATAATAAAAAACAAAAAATAATAATAGAAAACAAATAAATTGAATAAAAGAATATAGAAAAGTATATAAAGAGAAAAGAGAAAACCAGAAAAATAAAGTATAACAATTATTACTATAGGATATCAATTATTAGAACATGTGCGGTGGCGGCGGACGGTTGGGGATGGGTATTAAGGTGGATTACAGAGAGTAAGTGGTAGATAGGGGATGGGGAGGGCACATGCTAGGGAGTTGACGTTGCGGCGGCAATGGTGAGGGCAGATGCTAGCGAGTTAACGTTGCGGCGCATAGGGCGACCCGGTGTCCAGGGCGTGACAGGGGTCAGTATGGTCCGTTGGGAGGCCCTGAGGGGGCGTTGGGGCGAGGAAAAATCTTTCGTGATGTAGGAGAGGAGGATTTAAATATGACCTGCAGATCGTGCAGGAAATATGAGGAGACAGGGAGTCATGTTGCGCTGGTGTGCGCCGAAAGGGAGTGGTTGGGCCGGAGGTTCGGCTCTTGGGAGGACGTCGACCGGTTGTAGTCTGTCGTGAAGAAGGAGACGGTAGACGGGAAGGAAGTCTCGGTCGACTTGGCAGAGGTGATTTCTCTCGCTTACGATCATCCTGATTGCGGCTGAGGGGGAGCAAGGAGTGGGGGGAGATCATATAGATGCTTGGTTACGTTGCCTATAGTTAGTTTTGCTGTAGTTAGTTGTGCTCTGGGAACAGGGGGCATAGGGTATTAGGCCCACCTGAACCTCGCCATAGTCATGCCGCATGCGAGTATTGATTAAAAAAAAAAAAAAAAAAGAAAGAAAGTAGTTAAATAGAAAAAAAGGACAGTAGTGAACTATACTAGGTATCAGAGTAGTAAGGAAAACTTTGCCACGTGGTGGCAGATCCTAACGCAGGAAGACGGGAAAGTCTCCTGCAGATCTTGTGAGAGATATGACGAAACTAGACACCACGTTGCCCTGGTCTGTGGGGACGGGGAGTGGCTAGGGAGGAGGTTCGGCTCCTGGGAGGATGTGAATAATCTGGAACTAACCCGACGAAGAGAGGAGGTCGATGCTCTTCGCCCGCCTACGATTGTGTTGACAAGGCGGGTGGGGAGGTGGGTCAGGGGTGAGGAGAAGGACAAGGATAAGAAGGGGCTTTATGTGGTTAGTTTCTTCGCTCAGGGAACAGGGAGCGCAGGGCCTTAGGTCCGCCTGAACCCCGCCGTGGTCATGCCTTATGCGGGTATTGAATTAAAAAAATAAAAAAAAAACATACCTACATTCTCATCCTATACTACCTAAACTACAATCACCTATCCTTTAACAACCTCGTCCTTGATAATTCCTCCACCACTTAACGCAACATATACACAATCCACCACAACCGAATAGTTTTTCGTCCATCTCTTTTTATCCTCCTTCATAGACTCAAACAAGACCATAAACGCCTCCGTAGCGACAAAAGACTTACCATCGAATTTAATCATCCGCCATTGTTCCCCTGATGTAACAAACCCGTACACTTCACCTCCTTCATTGTTATCCCATGCATCCTTCAATGACAAAACACACTGCTTAATCGCCTGACCGGTAGATGCTCTCTTTGCCTCGACAATCAACACAAACCTTTCCTCCGTCACTGAAATCCGGTCCATTACCACAAATTCTTCCATACCTCCTGTCTTACCGCCCACCGAGATGATATCTTTCTCCCTCTCCAAACGTATGTCCCGTCCTGTATTGTGCTTAAACCTTGCCAGTATCGGAGCGAGCGTGCTGTAAATCAAGTCGCTAACTTTGGCTTCCTTGAAATCCGCACTCGCTTCCGTCGGATATCCTTCGATGTCAAGATATTCAACTAACCGGTCATAAACCTTCTCCTTGATTGCATCCATCTCTTTACAGCTTTGCTTTACCAGAACCTTATCAACAGGCACCGCCTTAACTGATTCCAGTCGAAAACCTAATCTCTTCTCTGCCTGTCGAATAGACATCTTCGAATACGAAGTAATCTGTTTCGTCCTTTGGTATGCCGCTGTCGTAGTAAAATCATGCCTCGTCAGCTTCTGAAAGCCTCCACGACCTCCATGATGAAATTTCAGAAAAACACCTTGTCCAGCTTGAAATAGTAATTTGAGCACCATCTTTCTGACTCGACTAATTAGCTCGCACTCTATACTTAAGAAATCAGAAAAACTCACCGTTTAGAAACGACTGTGTTATTGTTAAAAAGTCGCTAATACCTTCCTCATATGTCCAATCCCAGTTATGTGTGGGGAAGCTTTCTTTGATTGTGTTCTCTATCCTGATGCGAGCAATCACAGTTATGTGTGGGAAAGCTTTCTTTGATTGTGCTCTCTATCCTGATGCCTTCCTTATGTGAGCAATCGCAGTTATGTGTGGGAAAGCTTTCTTTAATTGTGCTCTCTATCCTTCGATAACGATGAGCTCCCATCAACTTGTCCTCCCATCGGTCCGACACTTAACAATCCGAAGCTTGGCGAAGGTTTTAGTCGCTGACAAGCCCGTCTGTAGCGAGACTGGTGTGAGCCAACTTATGATTTTAAACACATAAGAGAGTAGGAGCTGTGAAGTTTGCTACAGGTAGAGCGTCTTTTTTTTACTCAGTACTCGTATGCACAACCTTAACGGTCGTATGACGAGCCACCCGGAAACCCGAGTGGATTCAAGGGATAGTCAAGTTAATCTGACGCCCTGCGCAAGCTACGTACAAGATCAAGACAACGCGAGCGAATATTATAAAGCAACGCAGCAAATCTCAAATATGCCCACTCTCTTATCGTCCAGCGAGGGAGCGCTAGAGGTAGGCGAAGTATGCCTCCACCGCATCCCAGTCCTCCTCCTCTCCCTCCTCCTTTCTCCATATTGGTGTGTCTAAGTCCTCCCACGTCCTGGCATTCCCAATAAACTCCTGGCCTTGCTGGTGGTGCTTGGGGCAGTCAAAGGCGATGTGGTGGCCGTCCTCCGAGGGCAGGTAGAGCGTCTCATCAGTTAGTAGAGTATCGCTCCCAATCGGGATTTTTATACTTACTCAGTTCATTCCGTTGAAATAGCAAATTTCAAGGCAGATCTTATTGTGATCGCAATTCCCCTCAGGTGGCTTCGGCTCTGGCCAGAGTGCACCAGAAACCAGGCAATCCATGGGGTCTTCCCAGTTACATTAGGATCTCTGATAACTTCTCCCTCACGGAATAATACTTTCCATTCAACCACATGCTTCATTAACTCCGGAGAGCTAACGGTTAGTTCTTCAAACATGCAAATAGGGTGAAATATACCGCCTTGCTCAGCCGGCACGGCGGCGCATTCCCACCAGCCAATGGGAGATTTCAGATATGGCACCGATAATGCACCAAAACGTTCCTCATCCCCGATCGCCGACATAAGCTGGATTGCAAAGTAGTCAATACCGTATGCATAAGCCTTTGCAGCTGATACAAGACATCCGGGAGCTCGCGCATTGATTTCGATCATGGCTACAACTGCCTTTAACTCATTACCATTGTGATTTCTCCTTAGATGGGGCCATCCCTCTCTGTCGAACTGATAGGTGTATCCACTCTCTTGCATGCGTGCTTCGCAGTGGAAAACACCATGACTGAAGCCTAGTTTGAGGAGATGGCTCGTAGTTTCCATTAGAAGCTGTTCCAGTTGCCCGCTTGGAAGACCGCTCGGATATATACTGCCTGTTTCGGTCCAAGACACAGCAGGGAACTGATTAGGAAACCCTTCCGCCGTACAGGGAAGGTCGTCTGAGACCTCCCAAAAGATCACTCTTCCATGCTGCATCACAATGTTTATGTCCACCTCAGGACCATCTAGGTACGGTTCAATGATCCCACCTGTTCCGAATGATGAAACCTTTTTTACTCCTTCCATGAGCTCTTTGGCATTCCTAGTAAGAAAAACACCAAATGACCCCCCTCCTTGCGTAGGTTTCACGATGACTGGATAGGTGATGGCTCCGCATGATGGATGAATAACTCCCGCCTTGTCAAAGGTGATTATATGAGGCTTGTCTGGGATAGGTACCAGCTCTCGAAAGCGGGATTTATCAGTACATGCTTTGAAAGCCTCAAGAGGAGGAGTTGGCAATAATAAACATGTCGCAGCAATTGCCGTAGCGCACAGGTACCTGTCCGCGGTTGTTGTGATGCCGTCGACTGGGAATGTATACTGCTCCAAAACTGCTACAATCCTTGTGGCCAATCCGTCATCAACACTCAAGTCCACCGGCAGGAATGCTTCGATGAGGTATTTCATTTCCGGTTTCTGAAGCCAATGACCGGGCTCGTCTAAAACGACTAAGTCAATACCGAGTTCAGTGGCAGCAGCGAAAAGGTCCTTGCGAAATTCAAAAGTGAAGCCTCCTCCGACTAGTGCAATCTTCTTCCGCATTACTGGCCCTTTCATGAACAGGGACAATGAAAGCCGGCCTTCCAAAATGTCAGAAATATCTTCTGCACGAGGTTTGAACAACACTCCGCATATAGAATTGATAAACATGTCTCCGAATCTGGTCACCTCGCGTAGAGTCAACCAATCAAAGTTTACGTGAATGAGTTGGCAAGGCTCGAGTTCACTAAATATTTCTTCCACACTGTCACATCCCGCCAGTCGCTTTTTAAAAATGTCACTTCGTAAGATATAGCCAGAACTCTTGGGAACAATCAATACCAATGTTGGTCGTAACTCGAGTTGATAACATGTTGATCGGCGCACACTCTCCAACCACCATGTGACCCAGTGCGGTGGCGGTCCTGAGTCCTGAAATTTGATACTTTCTTCCAAATCTTCATTTAGTAGAATACAGTTGGATGGATCTTTTTTTCGAATAGTTTCCCTCAGTTCGGTATTGGAGAGGTGTGGTATTTGTAGATGGACCACATTAAACGAAGAACACACATTTTCTCGTAATTCCCACTCCGCGACAATCGAACGTTCTACTTAAAAGTTTAGGTTGAAGCAGTGCGTAAGAAGTGTGATAATGGACTTACGGCTGAATGCCCAACTGATCTTTATCGTTCCTCGTAGCTGTGCCATCGCTGGTGGATGCAAATATATAGTTGTGACCCGATACTCCGGAGAGGAGGGAATGGGCAGAAAGTGTATATACTAGTAAAAGACTTAATAGGAAATGATAGAATATTAATGGTATCTCGTGCGGGGCAAGTATAATCCCTATTAACTCCGCCAAGGCTTGACTGTACGGTGAGAGCACGATAATAAATATCCGCGAGACATTGTAATCTCTCACTTGTACCCCACTGTCCCCACACAACTAGCATGTCCACTCCTAGTCCACAACTGCATCCTAAGCCTATAATTCACATCAATGGATGGCCTGGTGTAGGAAAGCTCACCGTTGCGCGCTTCCTGACGCAGCTCCTGGGCGGACCCGACCACTGCCGCCTTATCCACAACCACCTGCTTATCGACCCCGCTGGAGCCCTACTCCCACGTACTAGCCCAACATACCAATCTCTTCGTCAGGCCTTTCGAAAAGTCACATTTGACTGCCTCTCCCTCTGCCCAGAAACATTTAATCACACCTATGTCTTTACCGATTTCACATCCTCAGACGCTCTTGGCTCCTCCGTCGCGTCGGAATATGCCGAAGCGGCTAGGTCTCGGAAGTGTGTATTCGTGCCTATTATCCTCGAGTGTAACCCCGAGGAAAACGCTCGCAGGATACGTGGGGCCAATCGGGACTCAGAGGGCCACGGAAAGCTTACGGATACCACGATACTGCTCGAAATGAAGGCGCGCAGTGCCCTCTATCGATTTGAAAATGATGCAAATCAGTTAGAGCTCGATGTAAGCAATCTAGAGCCACTGCAGGCTGCTGAAGTGATCTTGAGACATATCATTCGTGTGACGGAAGTGCAAACGCCAACAGTAAGAATCATTCACTTCTCGATATCCGCAATCCGTTCCCAGCCTAACCGCCATGATTCATGAAGAATAACAGGGTTGTATTAGACGGGCTGGATCTTACGGATATTTCGTAGCTACAAACCATATAAATACCTCGCCATGGAAATTTCTATATGCGAGTATTGAATTAAAAAAAAAAAAAAAAAAAAAAACCGTATAAACACAAAGAGAAAGTGAAGGTGAAGAGGATCATAATTCGATTGTCAGATACTAGCAAAGCCATAATTGAAAATCAGACATGCAGAAGTAGTTATTAAGTCTTCAACCCATGTTTCTTGTAATCTTACGGGAAAAACATTTCTCCCTTCAATCTAGGAATAATAGGAATATCCCGAATATCGTCGTGCTGCAGGATCCAACATAAAAACCTCTCCGTTCCCATCCCCCAACCTGTCGTTTGCAAGGCTTTGTACTCCCGTATATCAGCATACCATGCGTACGATTCCGGAGGCACTTGATGATGGTTGAGCGCATCCATAACCTGACTAGCTGAACGGTGGCGTTGACCGAGGCCTAATACTTCACCATTAGAGAAGAGCAAATCTGCACAAAGCGCTTTTCCATTATCGTTGCCAGCATAGGCTTGATAGAAGGGAACGCTAAGGTGATCAGGCTCTATAAGCCAAATAGGACAGCCAAATTTCTGGACAATCAGACGCTCGCCCTTCCTAGTAACACGTCGTCCTTTCTCTGGTTCCCCAGGCATAATGTATTCCCAAGTAGATTCTCTCATTTCGGGGAGGGAGAGTGCGTCAGAAAGCGTGATCCGTGGAAGCCTGTTTCCGTGTAGCTTTAGAGAATGTAAAAGGGCATCAATATGGGAAGTAGTTCCTGCTATCTCCTCGATAATATCCCTATGCTGTTTCAGCAGTCTACTGGTAAGAGTCCAGATGTAGTGCTCAGCGACCGAGATTGCGTCGTCCAACAAACCCAGGAGCTCACACTCGACGTGGTAGAATTGATTGAGATGAGTGGAGTCCGGGTCTTCCCCCCGGAATGAAGTACCAATGTAATATGAACCTTGGAGCTCATCCTCCAGACGAAGCGCGTATTCTAGTGCAAATTGCATGGAGTCAACAAGATAGGTGTTTCGTCCAAAAAGAGGTACAGCAACGGGCTGTGAGTCTGACCCAAGGCCCATTGGGGAGCTAATGCAATCGCTTGTAGCTGGGAGCAACATGTACTTATATCCGATCTCGCGACTGAAGTAATCGATGGAAGACTGGAAAAGGGTATCCTGCAAAGCGAATATAGCCCTATACCAAGGATTCTGAAGAGCCTGAATTGAGTGCGTTAGAGGATTCCTCCATGACTTTGGTGCAGTGGTACGGCCTTTAGATTTAGGAACACACGCCATCTGGACTTTCATCTTCGAGAGCTCCTCGAAGTTCGTCTTACGGGGTCCTCGCTGAGTTGTCAGAAATCCAGGATATTCATGGAAAAATTCCGTTGGTGACGGAACAATTCCACTTTCATGCAGCACTGGTACCAACTTGATGTGCGCATAATCAATTTCAAATCCTTCAAAAATCATGCCACAACGTTCACACCCAAGTGCCAGCTTTAATATCTGCGCGACTTTATAAGCTGCGTCAATCATATCCTGATAATCGTTGTCCTCCAGTTGAAAAATGTCGCTAGAGAGGTGTTGCCGTGGAACGAGGACGGTAAAGCCAGGTGAACTGCCAAATGGTGTCAGGAACGCAACATGGCGATTATCTTCCCAGACTCGCCACTGCTGCAGCTCTCCTCGAATAATACGAGCAAATAGGTTCTGGTCGGCTGCGTCGCCAAAAAATTGCTTGTTGTATTCTTTGGGAAGCTTCGATATTTTACAAATTCGAGCCTGCATCCCATCCAGAACTGAATCGGCCATTTTGGGACCATTCTTCGAGGTTATAAAGCCGGGATACGTTTCATGAAATTCTTCAATATCATGAATAATCGCGTCCCATTTCCCAGTGAGACCATGTAATGGGATAACAGATAAAGTACCATCACCGTCAGTTGCCAGGCCGCACCGGAGGGCTGCTGTTGCAGCACAGATTCCAGAGGAGAGATGACGGACTGTCATCATTACAGTCAAGAAGCTTGGGAATATGAGGGATGTTAATGGCTTTCCTTCATTAACCGTAACTATCACTTGTCCGTGAGTGATGGGATAACGGCTCAATCCAGCGGTCACGGCATGGTCGCGAAAAAATATGTGTTGTGGAAATAGCGGTATGGTACCTTCGAGGACTGATGCTCTCGCAGGAATGGTGGATGAACAAGATGCCACGGAAAATAGCCGTCCACTTGAGTGAATGGAAACGGTTCCAGTGGAATTGAGTGCAACAATACCGCAAGGCTGCCCGCATTTCTCAGCCATATCCAGGACAGTCTTCCGGACTGCCTGGTCTAGAGACATCGATTCCTGGCGGATTGCTGTATTGATAGCAACTGAATGGCGCAGAATATCCTCTCCAACCCCACTACTACAAGACAGTCAGCGCAGGTTACTTATTGGAGACGAGTCTTTCACTTACCCGACAACTGCAACCTTGTCGTTGACAAATAGACCTGCCCCCATTATAGCTGCATCTCCGAGCCTCCCCTCTAGTTTACCAGTCATGCCACCTGTCGACGCAGCTGCCGCCAAATGCCCATGAGAATCAAGCGCAACTGCACCTACTGTATCTAGATCTCCAGCCTGGACAACTGTTGTGTTAGACTCCCCTTTACGAAGCTCCCAATGAGAACGCCTCATATCGGTAGTGAAGTAATCATTTGGGACCATCTCCAATCTAGACTTGCGAGCGAATTCATCAGCGGCTACCCCAACAAGGAATACATGGTGCTTCGATTCCAACACCGCACGTGCAGCGTCAATTGGGTTTTTCGTTTCCTTCAGGCATGCTACAGCCCCATAGGCTTGGGATGCCCCATCAGCAATGGCTGCTTCCAGCTATAGATTCAGGGTCAGGTAGGCATTAGCATAAGTTGAAAAAACCATCAAAAAAAAAACCAAACAAGCAATTGATGGGTTAAGCAAACCTCGTGCGTTCCCTCTACAGTCAGTGAGGATCCTTTACCGGCATTGAAGAGGGGACAATCCTCTAAAGCACGGACAGCAAATTGTACAGCATCCAGTGCAGTTCCCCCGGAAGCTAACAGTGAGCCAGCAGCTTCAGCAACAGGGTGAAGTGCTTGCTCAATAGCTTGTTGATGGACTAGGTTCATATGAGTACCATCGTTGGTTCCAGCGTGCAGAACAATGCTGTAATTGGCATACGAGTTGTTCATTTTGAAATATGGATAATCGCAGGAGGTTATCTGTTGGACAGCTTGGGTCTTCACTTGAAGGCGATGAACTCGGTGATAGGATAAGGACGCACACAAGCTGAACGGAAATGGGGGTTTGATATTTCGAGGGAACGCCTTGAAGTTCATGGGGATTAACACAGTATATCTATAGACTCCTTGTGCTGCTTCTTGACCTTCCTAATGCTGCTAGCCGTCTCGGAACAGACGTGTACTGTAGACAGCCGAAAGGAACGCCTGGAACCATTCAAATAAGAACGGTGCGACCACCCACAGGAAGACAACCACGTCACCTTCGCGAGTCCCGGTCACCATCAGCAACGCCGCAACTCATCGGGAATGCCACGACGTTTGGTTCCTTTGTTTGGTCTTATCCCTATCTTAATCTTGTACTAGTCTGGTTGCATGACCCCTTCGTATCTTGTACATAGCCGCGTCAACCAGACTAGTCCCCTGAATTCCAAGTGGCTTATCATGCGATCCTTAAGGTTACGCACACGAGTAATAAGTTCAAAAAGAAAAAAAAAATTGGAACCATTCAAAGCAACATTGGTCCCACCACCACCCGAGATGCTAGGATTTGAGTGAAGCCGCACTTCACTCTTAAAAGCATAGAAATCATCTAGAGCCTCCTATGCCTATTAGATTCGGTATCGCAATGTCTTAGCAGAGGGTCTAATTCATCCCCTGCTATATTACCATGTAATTAAGAATTGTATAATGGAACTAATAAACAAACATATGTCAATAAAGACTTAAATACGGATTGACTACATATAAAATGAAATAAAAAATATTAAAACTTATATCGAAAGTTGAGTTTTTTAGGGGGTGGTAAATCATTTACTTGTATAAGGACATGCATGACGTAAAAGGTTACTCATGAGTATATGTTCTGGTCCGTTGCGGAATTCGGTCCATTCCGGAATGGACTGGTCTATACCGGAATAGACTGGAAACCTTTACTTAGTGAAAATTTTCTTCGCAACATCTTTAACGCAACATACTCCTCAACGCAACATACTCCTTAACGCAACATACTTTTGCACACCGCAATAATATTACCAGCATACTGCGACATTTCCGCTCTTACTACAATGTCAGTGGTAGAAGATAATAGTGATATTGATCTGGATCAATTCACCCCCTAGGTTCCGCTCCATCTCGCAGTGCAATTGAAGCATTCGTCATAGTAATGATGAGCAAGAGAGTGATAAGGAAGATAATCAAGATAAACATCAATCTACTCTAATTCAACTTCCTAATACCAATATTATGCTAGCAAAGTTCGCAAACGTACTACAATAGCTTGCAAGCAAATGGCAAATCGATATCTTCAACAGTACAAAATAGATACCTTTACAATTAGTGATCTTGTTAGCTTACATATTCCTAATATTGATCGAGCTTCAACCGACCATCGCCAAATTTTCGGTAGAGTTGTCTACAAGCCTTATTCTAACCGACATCAGCTATATTATGAGTATGGGTTATTGGATTAATACTATCCTACTGGAGAATTGGAGCGGCTTCCTTTAGTATTAGACCATATTACCTTGAGTCTATCCCATCAACCTGGCAAATGCAAAAGCCAAAGTCTCTTCACGAAGTTGCACACCTTGGGTCTACTAGATCTGTAGTTTGCTGCAAATGCAAGGGCCAATGTGTAGGCCGTCACTGCCAATGCAAAAAGGAAGGGCATTTATGTACTGCTCATTGTCATACTGGCTTAAGGCATAATTCATGTTCTAATTCGGCCTAAATATTGAGCAATGGATTAATTGAACAAGTGGAAGTTTAAGCATATGGAGGTATAATTGAATAGATGGAGGTTTGGGGCAAGTGAGAGTATAATTGAATAGGGGGAGGTTTAGATATACGGAGTTTTGGAGCAAGCGGAGGTATGATTGAATAGGTGGAGGTTTGGGGCAAGGCGAAGGTATAATTCAATAGGTGGAGGTTTGGACATGCGGAGCTTTAAGGTTTAATTATGTATAAAATAACAGACTCAGTTCCCACTCAATTTGCCTTTGTATATTGCCTAGTCGAGTGCACATATATGCCATTCCGGAACGGCCCTGCAATTCCGCAACGGACCAGAACATATATATAGATTTAGCTAGACATGTCTTACCTGTGACGTGGTTTCACATTGCTGCATATAAGCTGCATAAAATAGGTGTCGCAAATAGGTACTGTAGCTTCGCACTTACAGAGGGTTGCATTACCCTTCCGTACAGGTCACACTTCCTCTCCTATGTTGCTGCCCACACATTCACATATGCGCGCTTGAGTACCTCACTCAATTCTTCTTTTCAAAATTCCATCATCACTTCATGCTAGAGAATACCTATGAGATAATCACACGGACTTCTATGAAAGGCCCCTCGCATAAGTGAAACATTATGAGAGCAGGTGCTCGCCAGATTAGGAACATGTATTACCTTGAGCTGCTTAGTCTGGTTGGCACAACAGCCCAACTAATTGAGCTGCTAGCCAAACTAATTATCTAATTATCTCATCGCTGCAATACCTGCTACACGGCTTATGCGCCCCTAGACTTAATTCATTTTTGTAGGCTACATGCACTCCTTCCATTGGCTCTATTTGCAGAGCAATTGTTTCCAGTCAGTCACGCTTCCCATATTTCGAGCAGGGATGGGCTAACGAGCACCCCCGTTCTTACCATAATCCCCGTGATGTCATGCAAGCATATTTGGATGTATGCCTATAGGCTAATTTGCTCTCGATGCTATCACCTGTGTCTTCCCCAGACTCAATTACTCCCCATCTCATATTAGCACGCTCTACACTCACTCCACCGCCCTCTACAGTATCAACCGCAGCACCTTCCATAGGATGTCGGAAGCCGGCAATCCTGCAACCGGAAATCCTGCAACTGGCAATCCTGCGTCTAAGGGATGCGCTCTTCGAAGGGTTAATTCGACTTGTGCAATCAGGTTGATCGGGGGGATTGCATGATCAAAATGAATTGAGGGGCTGTATGCGTGAGAGGTGTATATATAAGGAGGTCGTGGTCATGTAGCTAGAGAAGTCATTATTAAACATCAAAATTCAGCGACTGTAATTTTTTTTTTGGTGCTTACTAACTCTACACCTAGCATTAACAAGAAAATGTTGCGAAATGCCCTATTAGCCTATAGATACTGCCCTTCCATGATATAGTTACATATATAGTTACATCGTGTATATATGAAATGGGTGATGAGAGTCTTGCCATTACGCTTTACATAGTTAGGATAATTATAGGAAGCGCGATTGGATCGCACTGAAAACAGAGCCAATTGGGGGTGCGAGTAGCCTATAGGAGGGAGGCATTTCGAATAACGCTGTGTATGGGCCATGTTCTGGGCCATCATTTCTGACAAAGCAGCAGCCGACCGACGGTTAGGCAAATTAGTGCCAACCAGATCTGCAAACCAGCAGTTGTAGTCAGGCGAAGTTGTAGTCTGGTTGGCACAATCCCCTCGTAGGCGAAGTAGCACATCTGGGATATCCTAATTAGGTAGTCGCTCACTAGTTTGTGAATTGCCTAAATTAGCAATCCCCGGAATGCTGAGCTATTCCCAACTCACACACTGAGCTCTGCTAGAGGAGGAGTGGGAGGAAGGAGAGTACTTGTGGTCACTGGCGACAGTGATGGACGCAGAGCTCTTGGGGTAGTGCAATCATGGCAGGCAGGCAAGAACGTGGTTGAGTTAGATTGCCAAGGAGTGGTCGGCTGACTACCGAGCCTACAGTTCGAGCAACCCCGATCGTAGATTGAGGCAGAGGCAAAGGGGGAAATGGGAAAGGGAGAGGGAAAGACAGTATGTGGGAGAAAGGGCACAGCGGAGTGGACGGGAACGAACGGGCGGACGGAAAGGCGAAGGAGATGCATGGGTAGGCAGACATCGCAATACCGGCAGGCATCCGACAAGCATTCCCCATGGGACGTGCCGCCAAACAGACGAGAGGGAGCTGGGAGGCTCTACGAGGGTTAACCTACGTAGTGACAGACAGAGTCCCACAGCAGTAGTGGCTGGACATTGTAGGGAGGGCGGAGGACTCAGAGTGCGGTTTATGTGACCCGGGGGTGGCGGAGGTTATGGGAGCAGGTGTGGGAAGACCCGGAGTGGTGCGAGAAGGTAGCGGAGGCAGTGCGAACATGATTCTGAATATTTTCCTTTTTCTTCTTTCTCTTCTCGGGGGCTATCGGGTCATGTACGTAGACACGGGGCAGGGAGCGGCCCAGTGGTAGAATAATGCGTCCAGGCTTAACCTGGGTGCCTCGCCATAAGCGAGAATCTTCAATGCGAGTACTGATTTACAAAAGAAAAAAGAAAAAAAAAAATTCGAAACCCGAGCACAATGAGGTCACGTTTGTGGAATGCCCCAGATTCATGTGCAGATAGTAGAAGGTATAGGAGATAGAATCCCTTTAAGTCGGTGGGAAATGTAAAGTTCTGCTATGCAATCTGCTCCTGTCCATTCCACGTATTACCATCCGCTATAGTAGACATTTTGCTTCAGATCCGCTCTACGCCCGCGCTGCCTCTCTAGCACCACTTCCCGCTGCTTGACAGATATCACCATATCCTTTGTTATAGCTTTCTCCAGCGTCACGTAAGATTAGCCTGCATTGCAGGAGATAATTCGCGACGTCAATTCCCTCTAGCATGTCGTCTTTGCGTGCGTGGGATAGGATTTGGTGCCATGGGCGGAGCATAGTGCCGTAAGAAATAGGCAAGGCGTCTCGCTAGTGCAATATCGAAATGTCACGTCCCGGGTACAAGCAAAAGGTACAGATGTCTACCGAGGTTATACATTCAAAACGTCTCAGATACAGTAGGTTAATGAACGCACAATACGGTATGTGAGATAGCATACTGGTTTGTTGCAATGCAAATGCTCGCTAGGAGTCCATCGTCCCAGAAAACTATGACCGGATTGAGAGTATTATCTGGTAGATCACACATAGTCTGGTTGGCACAAGCCTCTCGTAGTAAGAATGCTCTTCTAGCATTCGACAAAAGGTGTGTAGGGAACTTGAACGTACTCAACCTCTGCTATGGTTGACTTGACAGCTGATGAAGTAAGATGTCGTTGCAAAAGGAATTAGCATAAAAACCAAAGCTTAGAGAGCCCGCCTATCCTATTTTTCTGCGGCGCTACTGCATGGCAGATTTTTACATTTTCCACCAGCTGGAGGGATAGGCATAGTGGGAACAAGATATGGGAATAAATCCCAACTCACATTCATGACTAAACCCCACCAGGCATCCCGAGCGTTGTCCCATCTTTGGATTTCGATCTAATACTTCTGATTTTAGAGCCTGATAATGACTATTCTATCTCATGCGAAAACTTGCTTATAGTAACCAGACTAGCTTATAGTACACTTTCGGTCGACTCTTATGAAACCCTCGGGCGTCATGACGATGTGCAATAGTACCCACGTTATGTCATGGAATATCAGATTCTGTATAAAGCTGCACTTATAAATCAACGCAGTAAAGGTTTCCTAGGTCTCTATCCACGATAAATCTTGATCTGAACCTTGAAGTTAGTCCATTATTCCACCAGAGAATGATTGACAAGGTAACATACCCTATGGCTGACTACCGCTCGACATAGCGGACATTTGATTGCAGCTGCTACCCTTGCTTGAGGTCCTTCCTGCACAAGCACACTCCAGGTCCGCGGTCGGTCCCTAATCCCCATGACATTACAGCATCCCTACGGGAGGCACTTGAATTAGACAACTACTCTCGCATATTGCCAGATATGGGGATGATGTCAACCACTACGCACCATACAAAGGACTAAATGATGACAGGGGATAAGCACTGTATCTGCCACTGCGTTATAGCAGATAATACACGCCGAATAAGGACGGAAAGTCTGATCCGACTCTGACTCTGAGGTTATCCTCCCACCCCGTATTCCGCCTACAGATGTTGATCCCAAGACTGCAGCGCTATAGCTAGTCGTCCCATGGGCTCTACACACTCGCAATACCCTGCCCCAAATTTGGTGAACATTATGCAAGGCGCTCCTGATTGTCTCGTGATTTTGCTGTTCGTCCTCACAAGTAGATCGGCTAAAATTTCCGAGTAGAATTGAAACTTCTTCCGCAAGCTGGCGCGCGGTCATAAGAGGATTGGGTTGCGGAGACTGGGTTGGAGCAGCACTGGAGGCCGCTGAGGGGGAATCCTGACGGGGTATAATGCATCCAGGTTGAGCTGCCGTAGCTGCTGTAGGAAGGGGAGGGAAAGCATCATCTACATTGTTAACATCAACACGTTGATATCGGATTCGGTAGCGAGGCACGAAGTTACGGATGTCAACGTCATCGTCATCGTCATCGCCGCCGTCGTCGTCGTCGTCGCTAATACTAAATTCAGATTCAGAATCAAGATCATCGGCAAAGCGCCTATTGGAATTCATCCTTGTCCTGAATTCACGAGAAGGCGACTGATCTAGACGTAATGCCGGCCTGTGGCGACGTCGACTACCTATGCTCGTGCGTACGTTGACGGGGGATGCACTACTTGTGTGACCACTTGCTGTTGCGCCTCTAACTGTACTACTATAACGGCTCGCCTCACCCGGGCGTGATAGCTGTGAACCGACATGAGGACTGAATCCGTTTGTACTCGAAGTCATGCAGGTATTTGCTGTCGTCGAAGCTCTGGTATGTAAAGCTGGGCGTGGCGGGGGTGCAAACTGTTCCCTATGCCGTCTTGGTGGCCATGCAGGAGCTGCCGAGGGTATTTCTCGCTCATGCACCTTTTGCGTTCGAGGCATGACTCCAAGATCTAGCCAAGTCACAGGAAGCTCAAAACCCGTGGCAGCGCTTCCCTGGAAGGACATCGCAGGAGGTAAGCTATAGCTGTGCCTCTGCAAGTACTGAAATTTTTTGATGGAGCTCTCGGTATTATGGTTGGGACACCATCCGAAAATGCGCTCCCAGGTAGCATCTGACTTGATGGAACTGTAGTGATTGCGGAGATGAGGTTCTAGGGACAATTGGAGCGAGCGAAGGTGCTCGGCATAAGTATATGGACTGGCGGTGAAGAGGGAGGTGAAGAAGGAACGGATGTGACAACTGAGACTTTCAATAAGGGCGGGATCAGGCTCAGTTATACATGTAGTGCGACGAGGACCTGTTGATGCTGTGGCTGGCAGGGCTGGAATAGCAGGATTTGTAATTAGCTGAGCCTGACTTTCAGAACTTGCAGCTGCGCCGGCCCAGGACGTTGATGCAAAAGTTGATTGCGGCGTTATTGTGGACGGCCTGGGCCCTTCAAGTTGAGCAGGCGCTTTGCCCTTTGCCTTGCTACGGCGTGCGGGCATGGCTCGAATTGTGTATGTATACGTGTTTCAGTCAGGGTTGATGAAGAAAAGATCAACTATAAGTATGTACATATTTGCACGGTTAGCAAATGCTGAGATTTATGTAGAATGGGAGGCCTGATGGGCGTAAAACAGGAAATGATTTGCGGGTTGGAAATTGCATGCAGGTGTAACATACTGCATATATAGATTGCTGCATACGGTACTGGTAATCTTGCAGGTATAATTTGCGCGTTCTAGCCATTGTGATGCAAAATTTATATGGCGGGACTGGATCTCGAATGTGAATGGCCAATAGACTCATTACCTGATGATTACCACACTTCTGGGAGTACCGTTATGACGCTTTTTATAACCTTATTACTTATATGCACAACCTTTGCAAGAAGCTACCCTGTACTATATGTTTTGTAATAGTTGAAATCAGACGTTGGAGATTTTTTTCACACCGAGTTTAGATTTAGCGGTTGAAGTTGTCGTGTGGACATCCACTCATAATTCTAGTGGTTCCAGCATGACTTTGGGACATTGTGAATGGCTAGCCCTGTTTTATAATGACATACTTATTGTAAACTATTATACCAGCCAACGAGGCGCTCGCCTGATATAGCGCGATGCTCAGAATTAGGACTTCGCAATACAATCTTTGGCATCCTAATCCTCCGACGTGAGGTGACCACTCGCAGTTACTTTAGCGGACATAGCGCCAAATGTAACGTTATTGGCACGCATTGAAAATGGTCCTAGAAGCATAATGCGAGCATAACACAATGATGAGAGATAGAGAATGATTTACAAGTCAAGTGGAAATTTATAGACCTCTCCGTTAACGCCAGCAGCTCATCTACTGTCATGCTGCACTTAGTTGCCTATCCTTTCTTGCAGGCATTGAGGAATACAATCCCCAAGCTATTAAAAAGGGAGTATGACTTAAGTTTTAACGCACCGCTTTAAGGGTCGAGTAAAACTACAGGGTATAACAAGACATTGAATAAATATGAGGATTTAAATAAGAGTAAGTATTAAAGGGCGGGTATGTAAGGGTAAATATAAGGGTTAGTATCAGCGTAGTTCAAAGAGTAAAAGAAGGTGCAGTAGAAGAGTAGAAAGTGAACATTCGCAAAAGAACCCTTTCCCTGTCCCTGAAAGGCAGCATTATTATATATACTAACTAGATACACTACTCCCCAGATACCCTTTACATTAAGCGTAGCTAGGCAGGCCTAGTAAGAAGATGTGGATATCCTTTATATTAAAAGTATCAACACACTACACCCTTGTGCCTACTACCTCCGTACCTTATACAAAGAGTATCAATACCTTTTATACTTACACCTTTGTACTTATATCTTTTCGTCTATACATTCAGATACCCTTTATCTTACAACTTTACGATAAAACTTATAACCACGGTGCAATATATTATATGTATATGAGCTGAAATAATACAGATGTGATATAGTTAGTAATAGGCTCTCTTTTTCTCCTTGGTATATTCATTAATATTAGTGATACTTGTTATTAATCCAAATTTATTTGATGTATGTACGTCATTCTATAGGTGGAAGTTAGATTGACAGGTTATTGTACAATGTAGGTAGAAGTTACTAGGAGGAGATGGTGTAAAAACCGGGAGTGACAAATATAGGATTTCCTTTTGTTATGGCCTCGACGAAACTTGGAATGACTACCTTGGTATCATCTGCAAATGTCAAAATGCATATAACCCATATATATTGGCTAGAGAGCAAGACAGAAGCATCTTCAGGCTTGACCTCATCAGGAATATAGAAGGGGGGTTCGTGTCTATTTGGTTATAGTACAATATCTGTGAACATTTTCCATGTTCAAGTCATTGCATGCGCCGGCAGAAGCTACCGAGACATTGACCTTTATCTCCAAAACATGAGAAGCACATAAGGTCACACATAGGTAAGCTTATCACCATACCTCGCCGCACCAGCTAGATTCGGAGCTCAGCCCAATTTACACTAAGTGGTAGATATCTAATTCTCACCTATTTGACACCCCTCCTTGCTGGTTTGAGAATGGGGTTGTTTCTAACCGGTGCATACATATGATTTTGATAGGGGCCGGAGGAGCGCAGAGATGTGGCAATTTGGCCATTTCATAGTTCTCTTATCACAGATGTACGTGGTTTTGCTTCTAGTCCCGACAGCATAGCGGAACCTTTAAAGGGGATGTTCGAGGACTTGCCATGATCTCAGGTCGAAATGCGAGTAATTAATTAAAAAATAAAAAAAAAGACCTTCCGTTCTATGACAGTATATCCAATATGAGCGTACGATGGATATATGTATCGATTCTAGAAGGTCTCCCAAGCGGCCCCGTTCGCGTACAGGTCTGCAGTATCACTCGTGCGCGTGTGGATACGGTACCTAAAACTTTTGACACTATCACATCGAGGAACTTCTAGTCCAACATCAACAGCCTATAGAGTCATGCACTAAATTTCGCATTCAAGTGCTCATTTGTATACAAGGAAAAGAGTAGAGAAACATTCCCCCGCAATTGCGCTAGAGAAGTGAACGCCTGCGTGGCTTCAGTCTTTCAGACATGGATAATTCCCTCAATCGCTAATACCCATCCGAGCCATTCCATCTATTCTGCTCATACAACTGCACCATAGCCTCCCACTCACTATGGCTCACGTCAACCCACACCCCATCCCCAGTCTTCATATCCCGCAATAACCTCTCCTCTTCGACAATATCAAAGCAATCCCCCGCCCACCTTCCGCGCACTTCCAACCCCGACATACCAGCACTTGAATCATCCGACCAACACGTCCTAACCGCGACCAGTGTTCCAATTGTAAAGCCCCATTCATGTGCCGCATCTGGGCTGTCCAGTCCGCCGCCATATCCATCCTTACTGGTCAGCACATGCACATAGACATACTCCAGCGTGGTGAGGTTTCTGAGTACCCAGTTGCGGCCGGGGGGGAAATATTTCTTGATTTTCAAGATTCTCTGCCAAGGCAAATTGATCTGCCTGCGGCGATACCACGGGCTGGGCCTACTAAGTGGAATAGGATTGAGGGTGGGCGGGGAGAGGCAAGTCGCGAGTGAGGTGACGACGTTAGTCGGGTGCATGTGTAGCATGAGATGGTACGCAGTCATGGGGAGATACTTCGAAGAGGGAATGTCCCTTTCAACCCTCGGGTCCGGGATGAAGTCCTTGGGGACCTGCGTGGTGATGCTGGGGGGATTAGAGCGGATGTAGTCTCCAGCGCACATCAAGGGGGTGTTTGCCCATGGGGCGAGGGTGGATCGGAAGCGGCTGTGGACTTCGCCGTGGAGAACGCTGCGGAGGAGACGGCAGCAGTGGGTAAGGGTGTAGAGGGAGTTGAGGTCGAGTTGGTTCGTGATGAGGAAAACGACCTCGAGAGGCAGCTGGAGAAGGCGGGCACCGTCTTGAGATGACTGATGGGCAGCGGCGTATCCAGACCCAGCATCGCCGCGATGACCATTGTTACTGGAGCCGAGGACGTCGCTAACGTCGATGGCGACAGGGACCACAAGTCGGTGAATAATCTGAGCGGGGGACACAGAGTCCACAAACTCCCCGGCTTTGCCCCAGTTGCCCAGTGTCTCGCAGCGTTCATGGGCAACCATCTCCCAGTATTGACCCATCTTTTGTAACGTAGTCTACTTCGTTGGTGATGTGGATGTTGGAGTTGGTTATAGATGGCTGGGTATAAAGGTGTGTGTATATGCGTAGCGGTATATTTAACATCTACATTGCTTAGCACGAATTATGTAAGTATGATAACGTTTGTGGCTCGTCATACGACCCTTAAGGTTGTGCATACGAGTACTAAGTCAAAAAAAAAAATGATAACGTTTGTGCTTCCGAAGTCTCATGATAGTACGCTGCAGCTGATAAACAAGATTACGAGAGCCGGTGCCATATATACAGTCCTCCCCGGCATTAACAAGATTACGGTGCCAGTAGTCTGGCGGGCACCAGCACCAGTACCAGTACACCAGTCCGCAATGGCGTCGTCATGACATGCGCAGCCGTTGCAACTTGGATATTCCCAGCGCTATTGCTACGTTACCCATAAACAAAACATACATTTTGTGGTACAACGCTCGAGGAGAAGGTCCTTAAGGTTGTGCATACGAGTACTGAGTTAAAAAAAAAAAAAAAGCTCGAGGAGAAGGGGGAAGAGGGAGAACAGGAGGGGGAGTGAAGCAAGTTGGAGTCACGCCATTCCCTGGAAAGCTCCAGTTCGACCTGACATTCATGTTACCCAACTACTTGGATCTTCCATGCCCCATGCCGTCTTTACCGCCTGGTAGCAGACAAACCGAATGCAGCGTTGGCAAACATTGTCAACCAGATACAAGATTAGGTATCCCATCCTGTCGTCTGTAGTCTCGTTGGCAAGGTGTAAACTACACTGGTTGCACTACCCCCCGCGAATTACTGGCTCCACTTCGTCCGCAAGGCCAACTCCCCGGCATGCCCCCAACTGCGACCACCCATCGGAAGACCTACCACATCACCTTCGACTGCCTTCAACACCGCCAACAGCACCAGAAGCTCATCGGGAACGCCAGGACGTGGGAAGAAGTAGACACACCAGTATGGAGAAGGGAGGAGAGGGAGGAGGAGGAGTGGGATGCGGTGGAGGCGTATTTCGCCTACCTCTACCGCCCCCTCGCTAGACGTTACCGTAGGCGAGACAGTGGTTACTCATACTTAAGATCTTTTCCGTTTTATTAGCTTTATCTTCTGAGTTTTGTACGTAGCTTGCGCAGGGTGGTCAGACTAACTTGACTGTCCTTGAATCCACCCGGGTTTCCGGCGTGGCTCGTCATACGACCCTTAAGGTTGTGCATCCTCCTTCAGAGGTCGTTCAACGGTGCCAACCAGACTAACGAGTACTGAGTTGAAAAAAAAAAAGAGGTGAGAGGCGGTGCCCGCCAGACTAGGGTAGTCAACCTTGTCGGGTGAACTTAAAGGAATAGTCTGGCGCTAAACAGATAGCCAAGACACCGTCGCCAAACCTTCAGCAAATACACAAGCCGTAATCAAGACCCTACCCCCTGACAGCAACATCAACCAGGCTTCAACTACGCCAAAGGAGACGACAACAGACACTGGAGTCCAGACTACAACTCCCAAATGGCGGCAATGACCTCCCAAACAAAAAGTCAGACAAGGAAAAGACCACTTTGGAAAAACAATTAACACTAGAACAGGCGCCAGCATCGACCAGCACCACTTCTAGGCCCCCCAAGGACCCCGCACACGCAGACACCCCGGATACGAGCATCCCCAGCAACACTGATGAAACGACTAGCAGTAACCCCAGGATTTCGCAGACGCAGACGCCCCCAACGCAAGCACGAGCAGTGGTTCTATATGAAGCTCCAGTGAAGTACAAGCCTAATCTCATGCTCCGCTGAATCAAGAAAGTCAATGAGAAAACACCAAATCCTGGAAATTCGCTGGTGAGTTCAGGACCAAAGAAGGATCAGGAAACTAGTTTCATCACTAGTCGCCTGCATGGCCCGCAAATAGACATCAGCTGCGGGACCTCGAATCGGGAAAGGGCTTTTAGAATTGCGGAGAACAACTGGGACAGACTAACAAGAGAAAAGAGGAAGGGAAGGAGTAATGGAACGGAAGAGAATATGGAATGCAAAGGAGGGTTGTTGTTCCTATTAACTGCGCTGGACGGGATTCACGCACGCAAGTTTGTGAGCTTTCTTCTCCTTTCTACCTGCGCTCCATGGGCATTCCTCACCTGCGTCATTGGAGTCTCCGGAGTAGTTGTATTTTCTTTTTTATACACTCATTACTCGTGTGCAAGACCTTAAGGGTCGTATGACGAGCCACCTGGAGTCCCGGGTGGAATTAAGGGACAGGTAAGTTAACCTGCCTGCCATACGCAAGATGAATAACGAGAAGCCGGTACAAAAGAAATTCATGACATTCTTCCCTCGCTGCCTAAGAGACTTCCTTATCGTCCCGCGAGGGACAGGGAGAGATAGGGAAGAAGGCCTCTACTGTGTCCCACTCTGCTTCATTTCTTTCGTCCTTCTTCCACATTGGTAGGTAATCTAGCTGCTCCCAAGTATCGTAGGATCCGATGAACCCCTCTCCGTTGGTGTTGATGCCGAGAGCAATCGAAGATGACATTGGGGTCATCATCGTTAGGGCAACCGCAATGTGGGCATGCCGGAGATTCCGCTTTACCTACGGCATGGAGCCAGCTTAGTTTGTGCGGAGCCAGGTGTAGGCTGAGAGAGTTTGTCGATTCCAGTTCGCCTTGTTGGGTGCGCTGGTCCTTCCACATAGCTTTCGCAGCTGCTCGGATGACAGGCCCAGTTGCTGTCTGTGGGCTCCCTGAGAACCTTCCTAGAACTGACTCGAACGCTGCCCTGCGGTCTGCCTTCTCATTTCCTGGGATGCAGATGTGGCTCCTGACCCATGCGATTGCGGTGTCGTAATAGGAGCGCTCTTGGAGAAGGGATTTGAGCCGTTGTTCAATGCCTGGCCTGGGTGGCTGTCCTGCCCCGAGGTTGAGAGCTGTCTGCTTGCCGGCCATGGAGTCCGTGAGTAGGACGAGCATGCCGTCTTCCTTGTACGCTTCCGTTGCTAAGACAAGACGTGTCGGGTACGGCTGCTACACTTAAGTAAGTAAATGCCTTGGCTGGTAAAGCCAGCTGCTGTCTCTCCATTCCTGCCGCCGGGCCCATCTGTAAAGGTGACTCTCCACTCCTCGTCTAGTAATGATTGATATTGGCTACGCACAAAGCTGGATATTTCGACCTTGTCCCGGAATTATGGTGCCGAGCTCGTTCCTGATGGACCGGTCTCCAGTTCTGAGCGCTCTGGCTGCCCAGCAAGTTGATAGGTCATCAAGTTTGGCTTCCAGCGGTTCAATTGCTGTGATCCAGGCGAGGCGGACATGGCTGCTCCCGTGGTAGGCAGCCGTTCTTCCGGAGAGCTTGATACTCGACCCTTTGCATTGTTTCTTGGTCATACGGCCCCTAGGGTTGTGCACATGAGTGATTAGTAAAAAGAAAAAATATTCTCATTGCTGCTAGACGGCTGTCTTGGCAACCGATTGCACGGTACTAGTCTGGTTGGCACATCTCCGATGGTACCGTACCAAATCTCTACTAGATAGGTCGGATTGTCCCTGTGTAGAGGGCCTGTATAGCTCTGGGGCTCATCCCTGCGTTGCTATTCTCTATTCGTTGAATCACCTTGAGTTCGCTGCCTTTTTTATAAACTCATTACCGTGCTCGAGTGCTCAACCTTAACGTCGCATGACGAGCAGGAAACCCGGGTGGGTTTAACTTGTAGCATCCATCTCCCTCGTCTTTCTTAGTAAGCTTCCGAATTGCTCTTGATCGTCTTATTTTGTGGTGGGGGGAACATTCCTCGTGTGCACCATCTTAAGAGCCACCTGGATTCAAGAGTCAGGCGAGCTAATCTGCCTGCCCTGTACAAACTACTGTATGTGCATAGTAACTATCTGATTGCCGGAAGGGAATTAATAACTTACTCAACTAATCTTTCATACTCTTTTTAAATATTTACAGCGCTAAACAAAGGAAATCGTAACCTCTTCATCGCTCCACGAGAAGCCGGTAGAGGTAGGTGAAAAAGGCCTCTACGGCATTCCACTCGTCTTCCTCTCCTTCTTTCTTCTTCCACAAGGGCCAGTCCAGCTGCTCCCAGGTTTGGTGAGATCCAAAAAAAAGTAAGTTCTATTTAGGTGTGTGAGGTGTGAGGTGTCCTCCAATAGGCTACTTTCCAGAGTAATAAAAATGGCTGCACTAGCAAATACAGCACACAAAGCGCTTGCAGCAGACACACAGCATCATGGTGTTGATAGAGTGTCACGGCCCTAACCCCACAGGCTCGATCAGGGGCGCAGGAGGGTTGCAGGAAGTACCGCAGGAATGCACAGGAGTGCACAAAGTAGGGTAACGGAGGAATAACTTGGGACCAATGGGTGCCAACGGGTGGCAAAGGATTGGGGGCGACGAGATGGATATATAAGGCAGACTATTTCCCGTACTCTCCTATTCTCTCTTCCTCTTCACGCAGTGCCCTGTATCTTAGCCATGCTAAATACTATTCGTTCCTCCTTGAACCTCTTGTCCCTGCCATAGCTTTTGACCATAGTAAACGCTCCCTGGAGCCCGTCCATAGTCCTTGCCACAGCCTCGCCGTTACACAGAGGCTCCACTTCGTGTTATAATGCATACCGTGTCTGCACGAGATCAGTGGTTTTCCAAAAGATCGCAGCAAGAATGTTGCGTGGCATCAATCGCATGAAACCAGAGACGCTGCATATGCAGCTGGAAAATGCGTACGCTGTAATATCGCGTGGACTGAAGCTCTAAAATCGTGCAGGATGAAAGAACCCTTTAATTGTACCTCCAGAGGAAAGAGAAACTACAAATATGCTGTGAGTTCTACAGTCAGAAATAATAATAAACAAGTAGGCATAGACGAGAACAGTTATGCGTTTAAGTCAGTGACGGATTCCTGAGACTACCCCCAAATGGGCCTTGGTAGTGGAGGATGGTGCGCTTGAATCCAGTCGGGGTTCCGGCTGGCTCGTCATGCGACCCTTCAGGTTGCGCACACGAGTACTGAGTTCAAAAAAAAAAAAAAGTTAAGCGTTTACAGTGTTTGTGCCCCATTGTCATATTTATGTGCACCTGCACCACTCCGTTGGCCAAGATTCCGTTTGAACCCTCAGTAAGATGCCTGAACATATCTCCCTCAGCAATCAATGCTACATCTCAATAATACAATGAGAAGTCTGTATTGTTGACATGCATATGAATAAATGCGGTACACATGGTATTCCTGTTTTAGTAATGAAGTACGTACCTCCAAGGTTTATAGACATCTTTACATAGCATAAGACGTATACAGAGGTAATGCAACACAATCAGGATATAGAACAAATAGCTGTTGTGTAGAACTCAATGAATTTTCATTGGAATTTGATAATAGCAGGATTAAAGGTCAAAGGAACGCACAAGTGAGAATGGTTTGCCATGAGCCCAATAGTCCCAGATCACTGTGTGAAGGGGCATATCCTGTATAGACTGGGAACTAGATATTAAGTTTAGAAGAAAAAAATATTAGAGCCAGCTCTTAGAGAACTTCCTTAGCCGTAGTATATAAAACCTAGGTATGGCAAACTGTTGTTCACACTCATGCATTACCTCTGAGCTTTCTTCCATCCAATTCCAATAAAAACTCATTACAGTTCTCTCTTTAAAAAAAAAAAGCTGTTGTTGCCCCCCCCCCAACAATATGGTTTCATGCCATAGGTTCTTAATCGTAATTTGACGAATCGACCTTAGCTCATCCCTTTTACACTATGCAGAAGGACAAGTAAATATACAAAGACTCTTCTTTACTATATTGTTTAAAATCCTTAGCTAGTCATATTTCCACATCCGGAATCTCATATATATATGTTCTGGTCCGTTCCGGGATCCGGGCCATACCGGTATGGACTGGATATCGCAACGGACCAGGCCGTTACGGGATTAAATTGTTCTATGTCACGGAGATTTACCACAACACCACAGCGGCCACAGCGACATTAAAATTACTAAATAGGGACATATCCGATATGAAGGTAATTTTTGTAGCAACATTTGGTCAAAGAACATCGGAGATAACATAAGTGACCTATCGAAGAAAATACTCAGTAGAGGTATACCCAAAATGAAGGTTATTATGTAGAGAAACATTAGGTCAAAGAACAAGAGGTTGTAGCATGCACAATAGTAGCCTTTAAAGATCGCGATACCATATATTTTTTGCAACAAACACAAGAGTTTTAACCATCGCTTTGCTTAATTACACTCTTACCGGTCTCTACCAATGTCTATCGTTCAAGATTATACTGAGACTGATCTTGACCAGTTTCATCCTCTAGGGTCCGCTCCATCTCCAAGCGCTATTGAAGCATTCTCTGGTACTGCCCGTACCAACTTTGAAGAGTATTTGTATACAACAAGTAACAAATCTCGCTTGACTTTTGAGAAGTAATAACCCTGAAATTATCTAGTATAATAGTGACTAATAAATGCTACCTAGGTATCGTAAAATTAAAGCATACCTTCGAGATCCAAATCTGAAGGCTGCTAAAGGCAATACTACAGAAATAAAGCTACGATCAAAGGCACTCAAGGAATATGAGCTACGAAATAATGCTTTATATTTAATTGCTGGGAAAAATAATCAACGAGTAGTCTTAGAGCATGACGTATTTGATGTTATTGCACATACTCATGATGCATCAATGCATGCAGGCAAGAACAAAACCTATGCAACTATTAGTGAGAAGTACCATGGAATTAATCGCACGGAGGTATGGTTAAGTCTGAATCTACTTAGTATATATTAATATTAATATTTGGTATAGGTTATGGAACTGTTACAGCATTGTCAACTATGTGCACGCAATAAACCAAGTCAAAGTCGTGGTCCACTACAACCAATCGTTGTTAATAATCTTTGGGAACGAGTACAAATTGATCTAATCGATATGCGAGCTGATCCAGATGGGGAATACCAATGGATTTTACATATTCGCGATCATTTTAGTAAATTTTCTATAGTATGGAGATTGAGCAAGTGGGGGATTGGGTAAGTGGAGGATTAAGCAAGCGGGGGATGGCAGAGCTTTTCTTATGTATATATCTTATGTATAAGCTACATTATTAGTCTCGATAACTACATATGTGATATTTATGCCATCCCGGAACGGCCCGGCAATCTCGCAACGGCCCGGTCCATACCGGTAGGGGGGGCCATACCGGTACGGCCCGGGCAATCCCGGAACGGACCAGAACATATATATCTAAAGCGAATATTGACACAGTATCCCAGGGTTTCGATGCACTTCATCAAGAACAGAAAGGCACATATCATCAGAATTAGTCTACAAACGCCATATAGGAGAAAATCAAACGGCTTGAAGCCTAAATACAAAGGCTGGGTCGCCGCAAGAAATAGAACCTTCTATTCAAACCAAGAACCTCCACCCAGCAAACAACCCTCGCATACTGACAAATTCCAGCAGCAGTCTATAGAAAAGGATGGAATGGTGATTCTAGCGCTTCTGTGATAATAGTGCTTGCTATATTATGGACTTATTATAACTGTCCACTACTCTCTTCAACACCTCACTATTCGACTTTCCTATTGATAACGGTAAGACAGCTTCACAAGTTCCATTTATAGGCCTCTTCATCCAGCCAAGATAATCTATATGCTACCTAGCATTTCCCTAAATCTCCAATCTACTTCAGGGTAATTTGAGGTGCAATGCGCTTTCTGTGTCCCAAGCTTAAGTCAGGCCTACAAGCTCAGGTTAGTCCATTAGCCTGGAAATGGCAGAAACGTGCTATTACATATATTACACGCGTACCTCCGAATTCACTGTTCCTTGGGCTACAGCGCCCTGCAAATATAAATCTATCGTTGCATGAGTCACTCATACACACTCGTCCTATGAATCGGTGTTTCAGTCACAGCGGAGAAAAGGCAGACCTGAGCGATGACGATGGAGGTCATGAAGAGGATAAAAGAAGAAGCCCCAAAATCCGTTCCTTCGACTTCAAGGATCCGGGTCCGATCCCTGCTTCGCTTCGCAATAAGAAATACCCGATGACGTTTCCATCAGCTAGGAAGATTCTCAAAAAGTATCATGGGTACTCTAGCTTTCGTGGAGAGCAAGAGAAGGCTATCGCGAGGCTTCAAAAAAAGGGGCCAACAATTTTCATGATGTCCACCGGTGGTGGGAAGAGCTTAATCTTTCAGGTCTTGGCTAGAACTATACCAGATGAAGGGGTCATACTGATTGTGGAGCCATTGATATCGCTGTTGAGGGTAAGCTCTGCGCCCAATTGTGCTTTATGACTTGTACTCCATGCCCAAATTATGTACTTTCTTAACCCACGTGGGTGAACGCATCTAATGTTTGCTCCACGTTGTTTTGCACATCTAGGATCAAGTGCAAGCAGCGCGGGGTGTGGGGCTCGAAGCGGCGGGAATAGATGGAACCATGTCAGAGAGTGCCATTCAGGATGTCTGTACTCGTCTCTGGGACAAAAAACTTCGCCTTCTGTAAGTCAATGCGTCCTAACATGTACTACCGTTAATCAGGTTGAAGCATACGCTCTAATCGATCACCGAGGCACGAAATAGATTCGTGTCCCCAGAGCGACTTTATGCACCAGGTTTTCTGAAAAGTCTTATCCACAACACCTTTTTGATGCTCGTGATAGATGAGGCACATTTGATACCTTTGGAGGGGCCCAGGTTTCGTGTCTCATTTCTAGATCTCACCTCTTTCTACCATCAATATTCACCCCAACGTCTACTCCTCACCACAGCTACAGCTACAAAGGAATGGTTGCAGGACCTCGCATATGCATTCCAGGTACCCGAAGAAGGAGTTTTCCCGGATTCGGTGTACCGTCCCAATCTTTCCCTCCAAGTCAAAGAAGTAGAGGAAGGAGATGAAAAATATCCAACATTACTGAATGCCCTACTCGAACGTCCAGGTGCTGCCATTGTATATGCCGCTAAAAGGAAAGAAGTTGAGCGTCTTCAAGAGAGGCTTAAAAATGATATGCCTGACAGAGAAGTTTATGCATATCACGCAAGAATTAATTCAAAAATAAGAAACGACATTCAAGAGAAATTCATGACTCCAACGTCTAAGGACATAAAAATGCCATTGGTCGTATCAACTAAAGCATTTGGAATGGGCCTCAACAAGAGCGACGTGAGACAGGTTATCCACTACGATTTGTCACCAAACCCAAGCGAGTACCTGCAGGAAGTTGGCCGCGCAGGGAGGGACGGCATGCCCAGTAGATGCCTTACGTTATTTTACAAATGGGACCTAACGGACAGTGAAAGGAAAATTCGGAGTTTCCAACCAACATTTTTAACGGTATACCGCTGGCTATGTGAGATAGCTAATAAAGGAAGGGCTACTAAGTCTGAAATAGAATACGACCTTTTCAAACAGGCAAGGCGTCTGAATATTGAGGTATAGTATTAATCCACTTATCCTGCCTAAGTAGTTACATAGATATAGCTAACCACATTGCGATAGAATAACACTCTCGAACAACTATTCAAGATTCTCGAACTCAGAGCAGATTATCAATATCTCCACCCTGTTTCTTCAAGAGGTGCTCCATTTCAGTACAAGATTTGGCCGCCAAAACCAAAGAAAGGGCAAGATGCCTTAGTAGATCCTGATGAGATCTTTATGGCTTTTAAAGAACGTATTCTGACTAAGGATCCCTCCCAAGAAGCTAAAATCCTGCTGAATAACTCCTACCGTCAAAACCGTACGTGGTATGTCAATCCTCACAATCTGACGAGTGATGACATCATCCTCCAAGACCTGCACAACAAATTGCTGGACTGGGGTGAAGAGTTTAAGATCCATCTCTTATCACTGGGCCAAATATCCAAATTTCTGGTCGTTAGGGCATTACCGCCTACCGCAGAACAACGGGAGAAACTCGCCAAGGAACTCTATAATGAATTATCACGAAGGGTAGAGCTCTGGCTCCAAGGTTTGGACATTATGGAGGACCTTATGGTAGGAAAGGATGGCCACTGTATGGCGGCTCGTCTTGCTGGATTGTATGGTTCCAATCCAAAGACCCCTGAATCTTGGAGATGCGGAAAATGTACCGTATGCTTGGGCGTAGGTGAAACCGGTTCACACAAATCGCAGAGCTCGAGGAGGCCTCGACAATCTCATGCAACACAATCCAACCGCAACAGGTGGCACTGTCGATATCTCCGCGAATTAGAGCTGTTTGAGAAGGTGTATTGTGCTGTTGCTCGTAAGACGCACAATGACGAGAAAAATGATGCCGAGCTTCTATGTAATCTTGCTTATGGGGTTCCTTCACCCCTATTCTTCAGGTCAGGTCTTAGGGGAAGCAAGATATTCGGAAGCTTGGGGCATTGGGAATATCAGGTGAGCTAAAAGACTCCGCTCACATGTACCCTTCTAACCACATTTCTTGATGTCGTCTCTACTGCCGTGAGTAGGACCTACTCGCAGCTTTCAAAGTTTTTGTTGCGGCAAAGTTAGCAGGGGAGATAGATAGCGATGATGATGATGGTGATTCCACTTAGCAAGGAAGAGAAGGTGAGACTTACAATGATAATGACATTGACAATGAATAGCATGCACCCCTACGATGGGAAATGAATATCCTGCTAGTCCAGGGTCATTTGTATGTCATTCTGGCGAAACTACACTTATACCCCAGCATAGCTATTTTTCCCAGGGGCTGAATTCTGTTGATGATGTGTCAATAGAATCCACAAATGTAGATTGGAGTCTGTTAATTCTCTGTCCTCTTAAATTTACCGTCTTTATTGAAAATACGCTTGAACGGGAGATCATGACTTCCGGCAAAGAACACTCTATGTTGAGGAGGAGGTGTCGGCTACTCGGCACTGGTTACGTAGCATCTCATTCCAAATGGCTAAGGTTAACAACCCTATACCTACCTTTATACATAAAACGCAAGCCTCTCATTATTTTTCAACGCAATTAGTTCTTCAATATACCGAGATTACTTTGCATGTGTATAATCTATGTACGGCCAAACCTCTACTAGTGATCTGAGATGTCCATCTCGGCCCGGGAATAGGGAGTCCCAAGCGACTGGCCCCGAATGTGATGCAGATATTAATCTGCCCTGCATGAACAACACATCAGAAGTGCAAATTCCCCCTTTGGAGTTAGTCTATTTCCCATTTTCTCTCCATCAGCTCCTAAATTCCCGGAATTGTCCATAACCTGGTAGCATTAAGAGGTACATATATATCATAGTGGCAACGCACAGCGACGCAGCTGCATTGTATCGAATTGAAATATCAACGTGGCCTGGAACCAGGCTAGTAGTGGCGTTTTTTCGCAACCTCTCCACCCACTTAGGCAGGGGCACGTGTAATGATAATAATGGTGCAGAACATGAATGTTAATCGTTTATATACCTGCTGAAGTCTTCTAACTCCGCGTGCCGGCAATGAGATCGATAGATGACATATCATAAAAGGGAAACTTATGACAATATAACTTGAAGGTGACGATTCGTGCTGAGGCAATTATCAAGAGCCTTGTGACGGTATTAGTTCAGTGCAATGCAACTAGTTCGAATCCCGATCTCAAACGTCACACAGTACCTAACTAGTCACGCAATTGTAATCTATCGACATGTCCTTGCATCTCCTGCCCATTAACAGCAAAACTGTTGGGACCTTGGGGGTGGGGTAAAAACTCTACATATGTACTGTACGTGTTCTGAGCCGCCTGCATTTCATATTTTGTGGTATGGCTGGGCATGACGCATAGTCACGTGAAAGTACCAAGAAGAATTATTAGCAAGTCGGATAATTACAGATGAAGGTATTATCAGGAGCACCAGATAAGGTGACTCCCAAGGAAAAATTCCTCCGGCATTTTGAGCATATTTTCATTGCATTGAACGTGTGCAAAACGGAAACCAATTACTATATAAGTAGATTACATTACGATAGCCTAGGACTGTTTCTCGAGCGATCGGGCGATTTCGTACGTGATGCACCGCTTTTGTACCGCTTTTACCTGGAACATTCGACGCAAACTTATCAATAACAGCCTATTGCAACGTGTGTCCTGTCTGATTTGATACTTCTTCATCGGCTAGCTCTAGGAGCAACTCCTTCGATATACATTTTGGGCATAGATGGCATGCGTATTTGTGAATGAGGCTGACTTAATAGCACACTAGCAGAGAGGCATTGAGAATACACAGACCAAAAGGGAAAAATCCTATATTGAGCTGCAATGTGTTAATACTCTTATGAGATGGGCCCCCGTATTAGCCCAGCCACTGCGCCACGAAATTAGTATTGGGGCGCAGGTAAGGCTCGCCTTATTTCACTAAACCCTGCCTCGACCTGCAGCCGATAAACTTTATCTTAATTCAATTAATTCAATGTGAGGGCAACTGCGGGGCATCGAGGGCAATCGGACTATATCGAACGAGAAAACGGAGTAGAACCGCTAAAAAATCTCACGATTCTATTAGATATCGTATGATATAATCTACAATGGGAAGCGGCATGGGATAAGTATGCATTCTCCCAGGGAGTACTTTTATTAAGTCCGAGGTTGAACAGACCAATACGGAATCCTGGCACAACGTACAATTCGCTAGACTCGAGGCTGTGGGGCTCGATACGATAAATTACTGCGCTTTTGAACCTACTGCATAATCAGCTAATATACCGAACCAGTTTCCAGATCACAATTTGTAGAATGATAGAACTGCTGGTCAGCAGTTAACTTGCACGAAGTGCTGATCGATATGCCTGAGGGTTAGGTGATGTCACCTTTGGAAAGGATAATAGAAAGGATAAAATATTCGCTGATTCGCTAAGCTGATACTGTAAACCTCCTACTTGAAAAGTAATCTAATTTTATACCGTATCTACGGTATATGTATGTCTAAGAGATGAAAACTGCATTTGAATAGACACGTGACAGGGCATGGATTCTAGGCTCGTACTCTCCAACCTGGCTTTGGTGATTTCGAAAAAGCCAGATGAATGCTGATTGCTACAACAACCAGACGCCCTAACCCAAGATTAGCGGCCAGAGCTACCGGTAGCTATAACTCCGTACTTAAGCTTATTATAGCAAGCCCAGTAACCCTACAGAATTGCCTATTCAGCAACCTACTAGCATTGTGTTGAGACAACTCATGGTCGAGGTTCGAGTTAGAGCACTTGGTGGCCTGGATGAAAGACAATCAAAAAGATCTATCAGCCAAGCAAATAATGTGGCATAACGACGTCAAGTAGCAGGTGTTCTCAGGGGAGGAGCATATTGTGCTGAAGAGGATTACTGATAAAGAATCAATTTCTAGTGATCATCGAAAGATGCAAGAGCACGTAGACATATGCTGTATTCTCAACTTCGGTGTCAACTGACCTATAATTCATAGGAGGTCAATAAGTTTTGTTCTATTTCGACTAGGCATAGTGTGCTAAGCATCTTATTTAGGCACGGATTTAAGTCGAAGATTTTGATGTCTCATATATCCTGTTTACCCTAATATACTATCATCGGCAATTCTTACCCAGCCATCCTTTCATGTTATAAGTAATCAGATGAGTTGGTAAATTAAAGGTGTGAAGACAAGCCTCGTCCCGGTTTTTCCCTCATTGAGAACTTGAAGTTGCTTGCGTGCTATACGGTAGATACACGTCTGAAGATGAATACAAGCATATTTTATAACTTCTAATTGCATATGAATACTCCTTACCCACAATACTATGAGCCTCTCAACGCTCCTCAACACATGCCATTTTGGCTCCATGATTGACCAGGGCATCAGAGCATAGTACCCATCCAAGACACAAACCCTGCTGGGATTTAAATCCCTCGTCCCATATCCACGCACTTAATCCAAAGGGTCCACAAGCATTGTGCTACCAGGACCGCTATTGCTATACGGAAAGTGTAAATTCCGCAGAAGAGAAAATGGCGAGAGAACTTTTGGGCTTGATACTTTGCTTTGCGAAGCCGCCTCTCACGGGATTCTCCCGGCTTGAGTCCGTTAAGGGACAGATATGATCTGAGCCCTTATCCCCGCTGGTTAATGTTTAGCTGAGAGAAGGAACCAAGAAGAAACCAATAATGGCCGTTTTGTTGCAGCGAGTTACGTACATTCCATGTGTACTGTATATTTGACGATATCCTCGGTTTGCAAAAGGTGCGGCACCGGTAGTTCAACCGTCTTATCACTCTATTCCCGATATCTCAAACCAAACCAAAGGGCCCTTATTAATAGACTAGCGCACGCTATTAGTATGTCCAATCGCCTACCCCGCGATCGAGGGCAGTCGCGATTTGAACTAAAATGTTTCAGGCCAACATTGACTTAAATTGACATGGTCAGATAACCACTTCCGGCTATCAATATTAGCTGTGGAAACTAATCAACATCGCTTTTGCTGGCCGATGCAAGCTCTTGCGTTTGATTCGCCCATAGACTGGCTCGCGTGGCCCGACTCCTGCCTGTTGGCTCTCAGTTTGGCAGGGATTGCTATCTTGCTTGGGCTTCACTTTTCTTGCTTAATTGAACAATGTTTGTGGCAATCAGACTATGCCTGTGTGGAGGTGGTGAAGTAGGCGATTTTGTTTTGCTTTTTGAGGAGGAAAGAAGTTATTGTGACGTGAGCTAGATAGTCAACAATCTTGAGATCCTCGGCTTAAACCTGGGCGTCCTAAGTGCGTGAAGTGAAATACGGGTACATACTCATGTACACAAGCGTCAAACGTTTTATGCATCAACCTGCAATTGTGCTATAGACTAATGGAACTTCTGCTGTATACCAGTAAACTAATGATTCTGATATTGTATTACTGAAACAAAATCAATAACAATCCTATATTCCTAGCTGAATGGCACCTACGTGCTCTGCTACTCAACCGTGACCATATTTGGTGGTAATGAAACGCCTGCTCCATAATAATATTGATATTAATTACAGAGCCGAATTGGTATGCCGTTCCAGATTAGGTATCACAGCTTTACTTCTCTAGGTATACCTATAGTGTTCACCCAGGTCGGTCTGCAAGGCCGTGACGAAAGTCCTAGGATTGTGCCCAGCCGGTATTGCAACTTGCCCACACGTTACTATAAATTTTGGCCTTGTGCTGTGAGAAGTTTACCAGCCGACGGCATCAGGCTCATACCCTAAGCCATAGAAAGCTAGATTTTGCCTAGTCAGGCGCGCTGTCATGTCATGTGGACCATAAGCATGTACTATACGTTAGATCAAACTAGAACAGACAACTAGACTAGTCTCGGTCTAAACATGCCAAAATATCCCACAACGGTTAAAGGTAAGGGACATCTTGACTACACCCTGCAACTTACGACATCGCCACTGCTCCAACCATCTTTTTAACTGAACCACTTTCACTTCCTAAAGCTGATACATACATACGTTAACAAATGGCCTACTCTTAGAAACAATGTGCACATATGTTAGTAGTGATAGGCCTATGGTATGCGGCAATCGCCATGTTCCGGCTTCCGGAGCTCCTCCTATACCCGCCGCCATCCTGTTGAGCAGGCCTGGGCTCCACTGATCATTATGATATGATGGTCAAGAAACTCATCTAGCACATGTTAGCGTACCTATCGCTTTGGGGCTTTGTTGTAAGTTTGATATGCAGAGTTTCATCCCAAATTGAAATTTACCTCTATATATGTAGATATAAACCCTGGAGCTGGATGCATAAATTACGATTGGGGTACATATGTATATGTAGAGTACAGAACTTTAGGTAACGAGTGTTAAGTCGTACCAGATGTCAGGAAGAGAAGGAAAGAAGCTAGATAAGTCAACAATAACAGTACGATAATAAGAACTAGCAAACTGGGGGTTATGCCAGCCGCCTTACCACAAGGCAGAAGCAATTGCACTATTTTGGGAAGCCGTTTTACTAACAAGCTTGGTTACATATATGTGGGGTAGGCAGAGGTTGTAGCGAAATGGCTCGAGCGCTGACAAGAGGGTCAACTGTTGTAGTGCTACTTGCTACCCACCGGACGCCTCATCCATCCTAGGCCTACTCTCCGTCTTTATGCTGGAAGAGTATATTGCTTTCGTATCTTGTTTTAGGAGGGTTGTTTAAGCGTAAGCGTAGTGGCAAACGCCTTATAATACATAACATACATTAGTTGTCACAATCGACGACCACGTGACAATCGAACTTGCAAGACTGATACAGTGACATGTATAGTCTCTACGAGAGGCGGTGCCCGCCAGACGATAATTACAGGAGCACGATCAGAGTTGCAATGCTCATATTGAACATTGCATAATAAACCATCCTCGTTTCTAATTTCGCTCTTTGCCTTAGTATGTAACATCAAATTCATCTCCTTCCTTCATGCAGTTCCAGCTAACCCTTCAATACATATTCCACCCCGCCTCCCTCTCTGGAATGCTCCAAGTCAATTATTATTACCGGCCCATTAAGTGTCCTGATTACGTTCGCCCATCTGAGGCTACGATGCACAATCATCATTTATGCAGCCTTACGAGGCCTTTGAATAGAGACTTTTTCATAGCATTTACCTCTCTCGGGTTCATGGGGAATCCTACAAACTTCAGATACAGAAGAATACAACTGCAGCCATACTTCGGTTCTTTGGGGATTTGGGGCGGGGATGTCGGGGATGTCTAATGTGTCGAAGGTAGAGGCAGACATTATGAGAATTGGAGGGTGGGAGGAAGTGTGGGATTGAGTTGAGGAGATGGGAGTGAAGAGAAGAGGTTCGAAGACTTCGCTCTACAGTACAATACAGGGGAAAGAGAGGACTTGAGCAAAGGCATTTAAAATATCTATCCAGGCCTCCTAAAATTGTATGCAGAACGACAGTGAAGCACAGAATAATGCAACAAACCATCTCACGTGAAGGGCCGATTGCATTTATCGTGGCTCAAGCGTAAGGTAAGCTTGCAGCGGATATGAACCAGCATGGCTTTAGTGCATCCCTGTCCCGCCGCCGCAGCTTGCTGGATGCTGGATGCACTCCTCCTCCTCCTCCGCCGCGCAGCACCATGATGACCTCCACTCCATGCCATGCAAGGAAATTAATACCGAGGAAGAATCAGGCATGGAAGCGCAGTGCAGGGGAGCAAGTCACGAACCCCGGACTATACTATACATCGTTTACTTGGACATCTTAAAACTAAAAACAGAAAAGAAAAAAGTACTGAAACGTCACTCAAGACTGTGGCAACAATCGAGGGTATTTAACCTTACCACCGGTAAGAAGATATCGATACTTACCACAAATCCGTATCAAGCAACAGACAGATAACCTCTCATTTGATTTGAGCCTTTTTCTAGCCTCTGAATTGTTTTCGATTTTGCTTTTGGAGAGACTAGCGGTGGATAAGAAGACGAAGTTAGCCATTGTGCGTGAGAGTACATGAGGGCGTGGCGAACGGTCGTTGTGCGGTATATTCGTGATCACCGCCTCCAGACCTCTGCCGGCTCGATCGCGATTTGATTGATATGATAGTGAACGTTAGCAAGTTATTGGAACAGTAGAGTTCTATAAAGTATTCCTCACACGACAATTCTGTGAATTCTGTGGTCTGCTGGCGATACCTGCCGTGCAATTTAAATAAAGTGCCACAGCGAAGAGGTAGGTACTGCACAAACTGAAGTACACATCCCAAGTCATCTGGTCAGCATGTTAACAGCTGGGAGAGCAGGCAACTGGCATTCGGGCCGCCCAACCTGACGAGCGTTTGGCAGAGCGACTGGCGATTGTTCCTTTCCTTTTTTTTCTTCACGATTTCCCGTGATCACTCCTACTCCATCCTTGCGATCCGGATCCCTCCCGCTCCCTCCAGCCTGGACAAGGTTCAGGTTCCTTTTTTCAAACCACCCCCGACAAATCGATCCTCGCACCACTTCGCAAACCCTTCCTTTGCACCTTCTTTGCTTTTCCCGGCCGATCGCTTGCGATAGCAGAAAAAAAAACAAAATCCGCGCTTCTCCGTTGGTGGCCAGCCTGTTACGTTTTGAGTTTGTGTGGTGCCGTTTTCTTGGTTACCGCGTAGTGTCAGATTTTGCGGGCTTTGTGTCGGAGCGCAAAAAAGCTGGATACGCCGACATCCCTAGTACAAGAGTACATTATCCCATCCCACGTTAGAGTCGCCTTCAACTGCTTGGTTTGGGCCTGCCACTAGGTCGAGAGCCAGTGAAGCAAGACGGAGCGAACAATCATCGAAACGTCAAACGGAGCGAAACATCCTCCATTCCCATCGTCACTAGTACTCGTTGCACTACTCACCCTCCCCGCTCACCCTCCCACTCTTCTCCTTTTTGCTTACAACACACCGCAACACTCTCACCCAGAGACTCTCTACCTTACTATATACATAACCCCCCCCAATCCATTCAGCATCTTCCCACCTCCACAGTTGTGCAGTCAGACCCACTCCACCGAACGAAGCCGAGATCTATCATCTATCCGGAGCTTTGCAACGTGAGTAGCTCTGAGCCAACCCCCGAATTTCCCGGCAAGCGTTGCCCTCCACAGCTAGTCACCGCTCCTTCATTCACGCCAGATTGGCTGGTAGGCAAGGCTTTGTGTGAGAGGCCCGGCGAGTTGAAGCTGACTAGCATCTTGCCCCATTCCATTCCCCACGCCAGGCCACTACCAGTGGAAACGCATTCGCCATACTTAAGCTGACTTGTACCTGGGCTCACACAGCAATGCGACAATACGGATCACACCTGCGAAAGAGGGTTCTTTAATACGGAGACGAGTTGATGGCCTTGTCCCAGAATAATAGCGACTTGCATGGTCCCGGACGAGGGGGAAGACCGGACGGCAGGAGTGATCCGGGACAGGAGGAGACATGGCATGGGGAGTCCGAAGCAGGGTTGAGGACGGAGATTGAGGTCAAAAGGTCGTCAGGGGCATCAATATGGTCACCTCCGCATTTGTTTCATCGCCATAGCCAGAGCCAGCATCAGGAACCGCATGGGCATCAGCATCACCACCTGCGCATGCATCTGAACCCATTACAATACGTGCATCAGGAATCACGACCCCGTAGCATGAGCGACTCCCGGCAGCATCTCAGCATATCAACGACAGCACCCCCTTCACCGGCCAATGGCGTCTCTAATTCTTCACCGATCAGTCGCTCCTCATCAAAAGCATCTTCACCAACGACATTCTACGAGAATGCGAACTACAGCACCCTATACCACCCGCCACACCTACATTTTACCCACCAGCAGCCAGTTAAGGAGACCCATCGTCTAGATCTCGACTTTGACCCAATTTCTGGACGGAAGAGTATCAACAAATATGAGATTATCGACGAGATTGGTCGTGGCACGCACGGCAAGGTCAAGCTCGGCAGAGACCTCACCTCCGATGAGTACGTAGCAATCAAGATTGTGGAACGACACTCCCGGCCACGGCTTGGCAAGATGATAAGGCAGGATGATGAGAAAGTTCGGAGGGAAATTGCGATATTAAAGAAATGTAGACACCCGAACGTAGTAAGGTTGATTGAGGTGATTGATGATCCAGCATCAAAGAAGGTGTACTTGGTGTTGGAATATGTTGAATTAGGGGAGATTGTATGGCGGAAGTTTGGTCCCAGGGATTTGCTGCGCCGGGAGAGGAATCGATTGAAGAGGGAGTTGACCGGGGAAAATGAAGAGGAGGAGGAGGAGGAGGAGGAAGAGGGAGGGGAGGAGGACAGTGAAGGAGAACGAATTCGGAGGCGGAAACGGCGCCGGCGGAAGCAGCTGAAGGAAGGACGTCTATCCACCGGAACGTCCAACTTGTCGGATCAAATCAACCATGAGAACCCTAATTTCTGGTCACTAGAATTGGGGGGTCTGACGGAGGAGGATGACGAAGCCACTGACGACGATTACCCTAGCGTGGGCGAGGACGAACGATATGAGCCTTCTATTGTAGACGCCCCTCATATCTCCCCCCTGGATTCCGATACGGAGGAGCCTTCCCATCATATATGTTCGCTATCAATGGTTGCTCTGGGCCCCAATTCTGATCTAGCATATTCATTTTCTCATGAAGATCTGCAGTACGTACCAGCATTGACCTTTGAGCAAGCAAGGTCGACATTTAGAGACACTGTCCTTGGATTAGAATATCTGCATTACCACGGAATAATCCATAGAGATATCAAACCGGCGAATCTATTGTGGACAAAAGATTATAGGGTTAAGATTTCAGATTTTGGTGTTTCATATTTTGGGAGAGGTGTTGGAGAAGAGGAGGATGAGGAAGGATCTGGGAGGAAGAAAGATAAATTCAGTGGAAGAGATGAGGAAATAGAATTGGTGAAGACAGTGGGCACACCAGCATTCTTTGCCCCAGAGCTGTGCTTCTTTGGTATTCTTAATTTCCTCACCCATCGCCATTAGTGAGGGGCAGAAGGCTAATATTTGTTGATTTTAGATACGAGCAAACCCCGACCACAGATCACCTCTGCCATCGACGTGTGGGCCCTCGGTGTCACACTCTATTGCCTTATCTTTGCTCGGTGTCCATTCCTTGCTGATGGCGAGTTTGAGCTCTTCAATGTCATTGCGAAGCAGGAGCTTTTCATCCCAAAGCGGCGATTACGCCCAGGACAAGGGTATAGTGCCTCGGTGAAATCACTGTCTCGCCCTACCTCGTCCAACAGACCACTATCGTTACACCATCAACGCACTCATTCTGGTAAATCGGCGAAAACCGCCCCGATATACCCTCGACCCACATCGGGTTCTAGGGGTAAGGGTGCTTTTGACGATCATGAGACTGAAATTATTCCGGATGATCTAAGAGACCTCCTTAAGAAGCTGCTCACCAAGGACCCGACGGAACGCATAACAATAAAGGAAGTTAAACGGCATTAATGGGTACTGCAAGGCATCACAAACCCAATGGCGTGGCTAGAAAACACCGATCCCGAACGAGTAAACGGTGGTGGCAGGATTGAGGTCAACGAAGAGGAGATGGAAAAGGCGGTTGTGCCTGCGAGCTGGACTACTGGAATGATTAAGCAAGTTAAAAGTGGAATTAATAGATTGAGGCAGAAGATGGGTATTGGCGGAAGTGCTTCAGAAGGGACAACTCCAAAGAAGGAGAAGGTGGGCTTACATCCTCTGGCTTCTCTAGGCAACGACCCAAGAGGACCGCACTCATTGCTGGGTGCGAATCGACCAGGTTCAAGCTCCAGCAACTCGACGCTGCAAGAACAGGGTGAAGCGCTTAATAGGTTTTCGCTCTCGCTCCAGACAGGAACGCCCTACATCCCCAAGATAGTTGCTCCACCACCGACTTCGGCAAGCTCTCTCACCCGGTTATTGACTGCCTCGCCGGCGAAGTCCACCGCGCCTACAATTTCGAATACCACTACCAAGGATATTAAATATACTTCCGGTCCATCCAGGGTTCATAGTCCTGGCACTGTAAAGAGGTTTCTTGACTCACAGACTTCGCTGGCGAATTCATTGAGTAGATCGCTTTCGCGGTCGTCACACTACTCGGATCGGACCGCGATGAGCGGTGCTGAGAGCGCAAGTCCGAGTAGGGTCAAGAAGGAGAAGAAAGATAGGATATCACCACCAAGTTTTCTGAGACGAACGCGGTCTGCCCTCACTAACGGGGGGAGTAATGTTAATAATAATAATGAGAGCGTAGGAGGACATGGTAACAAGGCTGTAAGGAGAGCCACATGTTCGAACTTAGGGCACAAGCTTACGAAAAGCCCGTTGCCATCATCTCAATCCACTATCAGGAGGATCCCTTCACTGTCAACACAAGAATCTCCTAGAAGGGCTCAAATCCCAAAGATTATGCTGGCTACAGTGCCATCACGCGAGTCTGCAGCAGAGTCACAAATTCAATGGGTGCAGCCGCAGGAACACAAGAAAAGTGGAGGAAGGGGAAGTATTTCTGGAACCGCCACTACACGGAGCAGGAGAAGCAGTGCTAGTAGCAACTCGACAAGCATGATTCAAGCGCGCGACACCGTTGCTGCTGCATTGGGAGGATTGTTTGACAAAGGGAAGCGGCTTGTAAGGAGCATTAGTCGTAGCCGGGACACTCTTGTGTCGGAGTCTGAGGCTGTACTGAGTATGAGTGGTGGAAGTGGGGATGACGAAGGGAACCATAGAGGAGGTCTCCGGATATCGATGTTGCGTAGGAAGCGGAGCAGCGGGGCGGAGGCAAGTCCGGTCGTGAGCAGGGTGAATGCAATGGGTACCGTTAGGAGTGGCACTAGCACTGCAGCTGCTTCCCCGATCTACGAGAACGGAGATGGATACTTTGATATTGAACTACTAACCCCGGCAGATGTAACACTGCCCTTGAGGACTGCTGCGACTACATCCACCATTACCACCTCACGTGCGACCACAACTGCATATACGACAACCACAGCGGCGACGTCCACCAGTGCCAGTAGCACTGCCCTGCATGACTTTGGCAGTCGTGACTTTGTTGATACGACAAAGCATGAGCGTATGCAGTGGTCCAAGGGGTTGAATTTGCATGACACGAGCTGCCCGCCTAGTCCTGATGATTATATTATGTGGGAGCGGCAGGCTAAGGTACGCGAGCGACGAGAAGCAGCCCGCAAAGAGCAGGATGAGGAGATGGCTCGGAAGCTTGCCGAGAGCTTGCAAAGGATCGAAAATGACATTGATACCAATATCTCCACCGTTCCTCCTATTCATCCGCAACATTTATGGCAATCAGGTGTCAAACCATCAACATTTTCAAGCTATAACCAGCAACAGGATTTAGCTCTGGATGTAAATGGCAGGCTCGTTACCTCTTCTTCAGAGGAGAAATTGTATCCCAAACGTGGTCACAGGCATACCGAGACTGCCACGAGTTCTCTAACTGAGTCTACCAGCTTCCCTAGTATCCAGAGCATGATGGATTCCTCTACTGCGAGCTCTGTGTCTGCCGATGCAAGTTGGCCTGCAGTTGCCAAGAAAATAACAAGACCAGTCAGTGTTCGTGCTGGTGTCAACCGTGACAGTGGGGTATACTGCCTTAAAAACGGCAATGGCAGCATTTCGGTGTTGGTGGAGGATGACGTGACCACCGCAGCCCCTCAGCAGCAACAACGCCTATCCATAGTCAGTACCACTGCTTACGTTGCACCACCTCAAGCACCATTGTCAACGCTCAACTCTACATATCACAGCTACATCCACAGTAAATCTGACGAAGATGATGGTGATGATGAAGCTCTCTTTTTAGACCTTGGCACCTCCAACCGTCGCAAGAGTCAGTCCCTTGGCGAATCCCCGCATCGCTCCAAGAGTATCGCCGTTGGGGTTCTTCAGCACCAGCATCACAAGCGTGCTGTCAGCTCTACCAGTGCGAGGAGTAAAGCTCCTGAGACCGATCGGGAAAAAGATACTTCGATGGACATAACTAAAGAGCGGATGAGGCGCCGAAGAAGAAGGAGTAACACAGCAAGCAGTGCCATTGGCGGCATAGGGAATGTATCTGAAGGGGGACGAGACCGGGGTAAACGGAGCGAGAGGAAGGAGGCTAGAAATAAGGAGAAGGCGCAACGAGAAAGGGAGAAAGCGGCGTTACCGGCGCTGCCAGTCCCGGTGACACAATAACGGATAGGGCTGGTTAGCTGGCTGGAGTAACGTTACATTTTGCTTTTGCATTGGACGATGGGATTTTTTTATTTCCAAATTTCAGTTGAACTATAAAGGCTGCGCATTTTTTTTTGTTTTGGTCGCCGCAAAACGGAGTAGTTTTTTATATTTTCGCCCCTCACATTCTTCTGCACATATTATGTTCATTTCAAGTTAATTCCTTGTCTTTTTATGCAAAATTGGGTCCAGGGATTCCTTCATGGTTTATACTTGATTTGAGTTCGAGTCTGAGTTTCTTCGGGAATGCCATGCGTGCGTGCATGCGTCACATGGCATGGCATGGCATGGCTGGCATTCGGTATCTATGGCATGGATGGTGTCGTTGGCGCGCTGTGGCTATGTTTTATGATATCGATGATGATAGTGTGGATTATGGTAGATATTTGTATTGGTGGATGCGGTTATTGGTATTTAGGCCTGGCGATGTCGCATGGCATGGAGGGCATATGCTGTATTGCATTGCGTTGCATCCCATGTTTGCCATATGGGTGGATGGAAAGAATATATAGCAGGTCCGCCAGACTAGCAGTCGTGAGTGTATGTGCTAGATTAGAACGTCAAATTACTACCAAGATTTGATATGTACTAGCTACTATCAAAAGGCTGTCACCCCTTCGCCTAATGGTTGAATCCTTTGTAAAGTATGTAGTGCTTGATGATATAGGAATAGTTGAGGGTAATACGTCTGATTAGTGATATTCTAACTCTAATTGAAAGAAAGTAGCTCAGTGCAAGGGAATATTCAAGCCTCAAGGGTATTGATTTGAATTTCTCACCTAGCGACTTTTTCACTGCGAAGAGCCAGCTAAAAGTATTATATATAGATGTTCTATATCTCAGAGACCTATACTAAACTACGAACCTTGAACTTTAAATCCCTGTAGTCTTCTTGGAATGTATACAGCGGTTCCTCAAACTGTGGATCCAGTGCAAGCCACGAGGTGCTGGTGCAAGTTATTGTCACAATGTGAATGGTTTAGGAGCCCAGAATACCACGCAACCCCCTTCATTGTTCTTGAGGCTCTCAAGGTACAGTGCGCTGTACGAAACCAAGCATATGCGGCTCCCAAATCACAAACTTCAGGATGCACCAACGGAGGTTTAGAATTCTAATCCCATTTTCGAGATTTGGTTCGCAAAACTGTATGTAGTTACTTGTAACAGGGTTATTGGAAGTGAGCCTGTCCAATGGTTCATTTGCTTGTTCGTAGGTCAGTGCCATATATGGCGAGCCTACTTGAACTCAAGGCGATTCAAAATGCAGTCGAAGCATCATCCAAAATGTAGTCAATAGATACTTGGCGCTGATATCTGAATGGTTGAGAAATAATGAAATTCAAGGCATTGATTTTTCATTCCTGGGTCTTCTGCAGCTACCTGCCTCTTGCAGCATCGCATTTCCTTTAGATGCTTTTCTTCCTTGGAAACTGGGCATTGGCGGATGTGTGCTGGGTTGCTGCACTTGGAGGCCAACCGTGTATGCTCTCATACATAGAGAAGCAGACTAGCTTCATAAACAAAAGTTGCCTGATAGCAAGAGGGCAAATACATAAACTTCATTGTCCTAACCGCATTATATATTGTACATACATATGTATACTTCGATCATGTCAACGTTTTATTTCGATGGTTTAATTATAACTATTTGGGGGTCGATAGCGAGGTAACCTTACATGATCAATTCCGTGACTATTGCTTACACCTTAGGCGGAGCGTGCGTACCTCCACATGGCAAGTGTCGTGTGATACATATTCATAATCCGGTCCTATCAATGATCAGAGAGGGGGAAGATCATAGCACTTATGGACCATTATCTTGGTCAACCGCACAGAGATATATTAACTATGAAGTCACCATACTGCACAACACCGCTATACCAGCTCATAACGCCCAAGTTCATCCTGGTATTATACCTTGCTGAGCTAGGATATATCTAGTTATTCGGTAGCTAAGGCAGGGCAAACGGCGAGGGGTCGTTCACTCCTTGCCTCATTAAAGTAAAATGCTTAGTAATGGAAGCTGTTGGTAGAAATTGCCATGGAACAATAATATATGTATCAACCTACTATTAAGTCTATGTCTGTACATAGTATGTGCAGTATTATATATTCTGTATGCTCCTGCACTGTTAATAGATCATGCGAGTCGATATCATGTACATCTCAGTTATTCAATTGTGCATCAGGTATACTGAGGGTAAGTAGTAACGTACTATACATAAGGAGTCTACATATATATTTTTACATGCTATAAGTGATCGTCCGCTGCGTGCGGTCGCAGCCCCGCACCTACCCCGCCACGGCACCAAAATTGCCTGTGCTACCACGTCCCCAAACCACGATCCAGTCCATTGTTGCAGCCACACATCAAATTAAATACAAGTCCGCACGGATTCTGGGAGGCGCCGGGAGACTTCTATAAGGACAAGCTGCTCTGTCAGAAAGGCGTCAGACGTTGGGAGAGTTGTCTGTCAATATGGGGGGGAGGGTTTTTCTGGAGAACCTTACGGGAGGCAGACATCGAAAAATGGCAAGCAGCTCAGAGACCGCTCCTGGAGGCCGAGATTGCAGTTAAGAGACTTGCTTAGGCTGTTGCGCATAAGGATTGGACGGAGGAACAATGGCTTAAGGTCAATTGGAGCGATGAATGTTCTGTTGAAAAATCTTCTGGAGCAAAGCGTGTTTCGCACACCACAGAATTCCATCAGGATGGCTCATGCAAGACAATGCCTCAATACATACCTATGGGTTGTGAGGCAATGGTTTACTGGTACGGGCTATCAAGCCATGGAATGGCACCCTACTCCGCTGACCTTAATCCAGGTGAGCACGTCTGGGCACACCTCAAAAGCAAACCTTCACAAGTACCATCCAGAGTTGGTCAATATGTCAGGTAACTCGGAAACTATCAAACTGAAACTAGCTGATGTTGTTGGACCCTGCAATCCTTGGGAATCTGGCCCCGTTGGGTGAAGGGTAATCGGGTGGTATACCAAGTATTATCTTTTTGTAACTCGTCTAGAGCATGTAGATAGTCTGGAGAGCATGCTCGTGGAATTGATATTATTGGGTTGCATCGGACGTTTACTTATGGTGTAGAACTATACAAGCCGCAGAACCACAGAGCAACTCTCTTGAAGTTTCAAAATCTTTACCTACGTTCAAGCATATATACTAACTTATTCCGCCTTCAATCAAGTACTTGGACATCCTAGCCCACCAGGGTTATCACAACCTGCAGCACCAGTGATATCTCGCACCGCACAGCACGATGTAAAGAAGTCTCGGTTCAGAAACAAGTTTGGATATCTAATTCACACAGTCGCACATTCCAAGACAAACAGCCATATAACTACCAAGAGGTAGAAGACCGCACACAAATCCACCTCCAGATCTGGTCGCCAGTGTGCGGATTGAGCCCGAACTGAGCGGGAAATTACCTTCATCTAGGGTGGAACTTTGTCCTAGGACGTGTACAGGGGCAGGAAGTATCAAGCGTATCGGGGGTAATACGAGCAGATTATGGCGCAGTGGAAAGAAATAGTGAGACAAGAAAATGTTTGATAAGGCAGCTTATATACTGTACAAATGGATGTTTGAAAAAAAAAAAAAAAAAAAAAAGAATTACCAGAGTTATCTAGAGAAAAGTAGGCCAAAAACTACCTATGGAGGATGTTTCTATTCATGCAAGGTCAATGCTTTTGTACAGGGTGTGGCCACCCTAACTCATTCCCATTGAAACATGCCTTAGCACAAACCTCGCCATAGATGATTCTATATGCGAGTAATGAATTAAAAAAAAAAAAAAAATGCCTTAGCACAAGGTCGAAATTCACTTACTATCCCACATCGCGCACATCCTGGAGGTTTATGCCAACATCGGATTGAAGCAAGATATTCATGCAAAAGGGGCGGTGTACCAAGTAATTCCTTTTTTTTTTCTCCATGTACCTAGTTTTTTCATTTCCTGCTCTGTGTCTACTTTTTCCCATGTATCTTTGGTTCTGTAAGGTGGAGTGGATGTTTTCGGGCGTTGCCGTTGTATACTACGTACATACATGATTTTTCATGTCGTTCATTAAAACAAATCATATATTAGGTTTTCCATCTCACAAACTCCAAATTAAATATCCATTTGCCAGTTGCGAAGCTTGTCCCGACCCTCGACGATTCAGATATATATCTTATAGATATATGACTGGATAACCAATTCCGATGCCCTGCCTCAGCACAAGTAGCAGAACTACTACAGCTCGCAAGAATGAAGAGATAATTGCATGCGTATAACAAGAACTGAAAAGCCAAAACCAAGAATAGTCGTAACCATATAAAGAATAACATAAAATAGCCGTAACTACGTAAAGGATAACATAAAACTAACCCAAGAAACCAGGAATCGCCTGTCGTAGAATGTTCGGCAAACACACATAAGACAAAGGGATTATCATGGAGTAGGAAAGGAATAAGTGAGGCAGTCGCTGGTGGACGAGGGGAAGGCATTACAAGGCCAATTCCGGACGAATGAAACAACCTCCATCTTACCCCACCACATGCCTAATACTACTCCTCGTAGTCGCCGGCCCTCCTCCCGGAGCATACATAACCAACACCCCCGAATCCGAAGGCACCACCCTCCCCACCTCCCTCGAGCTTTCTCCAAATCCATCACTCCACGATTCCTCTTCCTCCCCCGAGTCCACTGCATAATCATCATCGGACGAGCAAACTGTACTCCCCCTCCTACTCCTCCTTCCCCTCGAGCTCCCGGAACCCAACAACGCTGGCGCACTCGACCTCGGGCCCTCTAGCAAAAGCGTACTGCTACTGCGGCGGTGCGTGCTGTGATGGTGGTGGTATTCATTGGAGTAATGTCCCTTATGATGGCACGAGTGGGTAGAGTGCCGATGTTCATCGTACTCAATCTCCCCGCTCCTCGATCTTGACCTCACGCGGCTCCTAGAGCGGGAATGCGTAGATCTGCTCCGCCCGTGGTGGGAGTGATACCTATGATGCGCCTCTTCCACCGCCCTCGCCGCCTCTCTTTGCACAATCTGCTGCTGCTGTTGTTGCTGAGAAAGCATATACAGCCTCTGCATCCTGCTCCTCGCCTCCTCCTCTTGCCGGACTTTATCCCTCTGCACAGCCGTCTTTGCGATTTCCATTTCCAGGATTTGGCGTCGGAGCGTCTCCTGGTGAGATTGCTCGCTCAACATGCGGAGGTTTTGCTCGTGCGCGATGGCGGCTTTGACCTCGGGGATCTCGAGGGGGCGCGGGGATGGGGGCGCGGGGGGGTAGGTTGGTTTGTAGTCGTACTTTGTATTGGTATTTTTGATGATGTAGGATGAGGAGGGGCCTCCGGCAGGGGTTTCAGGGTATGCACCAGGGGCGTTGTATGTGTCTGGAGGATTGTATGTGGCGATGGCGGTGTTAGTGTAGGAGGGGGATGTGGTGGAGTATGCGTGCGCAGGGTAGGTGATCCGAGTTGCGCCGTGCACCCACGGAGCGGGGGCCGGGGCTGGAGCGGGGGCCGGGGCTGGAGCGGGGGCCATGTATCCTCCGAGGGGAGCAGTGTTGGGACTGTGGGTGAAGCTGGCGGAGCGCTTTAGGGAGGAGCGGAGGGGGGAGCGAGAGGAGGCTCTGCTGCGGGAGCTGCGCTTCTCATAGGAAACTTCGAAGCGCATTTCGAATTATATTGGCCTAGGCTTCCGGAGCTGCAGAACGGAGTATGTTCTGTGGTGAAGAGCAGGTTTGGTAGGGGCGGGGTATGAACGGGGTATAAACGGGGTATATGGGTATCGCACTGCGAATGATATGGAGTGCTTCGTACGTTCCTGACAAGTATATAACTCAGAGACGGATGCAAGATAAATACCGCCGTTCGGTGGGCACAGAGATAGCACTGGAGACGGAATGCAGGAAACAAAATCCAGCGGAAAGTGGGGGAGGGGCATATATATAGACATCACCCATCTGACACAGCTTTACTTTTTTCCTTGGGGAGGGGTCTCTGCAGTGAGGCGCAGACGCAGAGGGGCGTCTTGCACAACACACACATGTACACAACGGTGCCAACAGGCCGCGGTGATGCAGCGCTCCTGTTGAGGCGGCTCCGCGCCGCCGGCTTCTTTGAAACCGGGGGGTTATTGATAGCTGCGCCGGCGCGGTTCAATCAGCTCAATCAGTTGTCCGGTTTTCCAGTGGCCAGTGTGCGGACGCGTGTGCACATCAAGCCGTGGGTGGCTGGCACCGCTGAAAGCCAGCAGGACTATCCTACGCAGTTTGTACTTGTGTGGTGGGCTTTTGTTCGGTCTGATGACCCTACATTCATACGGTGCAGGCCCAGTCCAAGAACTTCAGGCTGGAGGGTTGAGCGCTCGAGATATATATGCAACCCGCAACCAAACAACCAGATGTCGAATATCGAAGCAGCCTAACAATTATCGGCGTGTGCGGTGTGGGTACTTGTATACACATGCGGGTGGTGTAGGCCCCGTACATTAATACAGCATCATCAAAACCGTATATGTGCATGCAACAAGCCCAGGTCAAAGATGGGAAAAAGCCTACTTGCAGCGGTACCTGCCGGTACATGACATTGACGTGAGAAACTGAAGCTGAGCCGCATCGTCTGTCAGCCGCCGTTTCGTTACTTACCGCTACCTGTCAATATAGCCCCAAAACAGGCAACTCAGGCAGCGGTATCATGGTCGTGTCAATACCATACTGGCCCTTGTGAACCAACTTTGTGTGTGTGAGGCTCAAGTAAACTACCAGAAACATGGGTATCGATGTTCGATATTGTATACAGCAGCGTCGCAGGGTTGAGTGAGTTGACAGGGCTATCCATAAACATAGAGTATTGCATCATAGATAACCGATATCATTCTTTCATTCTTGGAACCATTGTGTTGGGTTGTGACGCAACGCTGGCCAATTCTGCGCGCCTCCTCAAACGGTGGCATGTGGCGCCAGCGGCTATTTATACTAAATTTAGCGGCGCAAACGCCTAGTCTGGTTGTACTACTCGCCACGACAAATACGTCCCCCTTAGCTTAACCGCCCATCGCAGCGTTCTCGCTACCGCAGTACCTGTTGGCTCCGTCGATCTACACGTACGTAGGTAAATATGTAGATACTATTTATATCTATGTCCGTAATAACAAATTAAATTTTGCTCAGGTTACTCCGTATATGGTTGAGTCATTGCAGTCCGAGACAAGAGTCAGATATATTTTCCGAACCCTAACTGTTCTATAGAATACCTACCTATTGTGTGGTGGTGTATGGGATAAACGTTAATATTGGACAGATGGGGGTTCAGAGTACTTGTTCTCATTAATATGGAAAATCTATACATGTATACATTAAGTACCTTTCTATTAGTAACCTGTTCTCGTGCCCCAGACCGCTTTATTTATTGAGGGGTAGCTTAAACCCTACGGTTGTTTATACAGACAGATATCACCTGTGAATAATCGAGCACAAGCGGGGATTTAGTCTAGTTGCACTACCAGCCTGACAGGCTTGGCTCACATAACCGGAAGCCTCACAATCATCTCGCGTCACACATGCATGACATAGACCGCCTGACCACCTTACTGAATGATTACTGATCAGGAATATGCACATATCTGATCCCGAGCATCTCACGGTGAAGCAGTAGCCCGAGCATCGCAGCCACATATGTGAACTTAGTCCGTCTACTGGATATCTTCTACTTGATATATGAAACGAAAAGGGAACCATAAGAACAAGGCTAATCCTTAGTACAAGTCGACAAACGAAGGAATTGAGATTTATCATGTCATAACACATCCACGACAGTGTTATAACCCACGAGCATGAAGCCACCTACCAACCGAACCCAACCCAGTTCTTATTCAGAAAACGAGAGACCCATCATGTCGTAAGTTTACGTTAAACAAAACAATAAGAAAAGTACGGGAAAACAAACGAAAAAAAAAAAAAATACAAGAAAATACAAACATCTTGCTCTAATCCAGATCAATTTGAATACCAAGACAATCTATAGCCATTCTGGATCCACCCGCTCTTCACTGCAGAAAGCTGGGTATCATAGCATGCTATTCCAATCCACGACTCCACTCCCGTATATTCCCCACCCGAAAATGTGTATTACGTTATCTCTGTGACAACCAATGACTCCCCGAATCACTGCCCCACCCACCCCGCTCCCCACCATCAAAACTACTTCTATGGCTCCCTCCACCCGTCTCCTCCCAGTCATCTTCTTCAAAATCCTCTCCGCTCGCATCAAAACTACTCCTCCCGCTGCCTTCTGCACCACTAATCCCCCCTCCCCCTCCAGCATCCCAGTCCATTGTCGCCAACGCCGGATACTGCTCCAGCAACGCCGTCGGCAGCACCATCCCTCCAGGCCCTCCCACCACGATCCCTCCACTCGGATACGGTAGTGGCTGATGATGCGGTAAGTTATGCATCATTACCACCTGGGCGGCATGCTGCTCCGCTTGTGCCCTACTCCTCTCGGCGTGTTCCTCATCCAACAACGGACGGATACATATTCTCCCGGCCTCACTCCTAAAGTGCCTCCCCAACGCGTCCGCTCTTGCAAATCTCCTCCCACAACCCCACGTCCCTCCAGCCTTCAGCTGCCCTCTACAGACAAATTTCTTCTCCCCACTATGCAGCCCCTCGTGACGTTTTCGGTCATGCTGCCTCGCAAACGCCTTTCCGCAAATAGTACATACGAACGGTCGTTCGTCCGTATGGGTGCGTAAATGTGATCGGAGGTTATATGCACGTGTAAACTTCTTGGGACAGAGGTTACATTGGAAAGTAGCGGGGTGCTTTTGTACACGTTTTGACGAGTCGCCGGAGGCTCCCCCAGGGAATCCGGGGCCTTGAGCTAGTCCGAGCAATTTGCCCCTCTCGATGTCGGGGACGGGAGGAGCAGATACTCGGCGATTGGTTTTGCTGGAGGAGGATGCGGCAGACGAGACAGAGCCGGGGGTGCTTGCCCCCGAAGGAATGACGGGTGCATCAGGAGGGGAAAGCGAGCTCCGTCGCTCCTGGAACGGTCGACCAACCGGCTGCCCTGACCCTACTGCATAGGGATCTGAATGAGATCTTGGCCTTCTCTGAGAGGCTATAATGGGAACTTTTTAGTCTGTTGCGAGGCATAGGAGAAGAGAGATATATGACATACGTTTCAATGGGGGAGACAACGCATCCTCGTCCAAACCGATTCCTGGTTTTCCCGGGAAAGTCGGCTGCCTCTGGGGCGGGGCAAACTCAATTTGAATATGTGGTCTCTGATACTGCATTGGGTCGGCATTCTGCGTAGCCGCTTGTCTATTCCTCAACTCTTGTATTGTATCTTGAGGAAGTAGGGGAGGAGGCATCATCATATTAGACTGAGGTCTGCCAAACCGATACTGCACATCCTGTGCCACCAAATACGGGCTATTCGACCCCGAAACATGTCCCTGCCCTGACATCGGTTGTATGCGTGGGGATTGTGACGGCGTGTGGTGTACTGACTGTACTGAATCCGACAGCGTAAACCCTTCAAGCCCGAATGCTTGATCGTTGTTGAGAATATCGTTCATGGATCCGATGAGTGGACTGTGGTGTTCGTTATACTCTTGATTGACGAACAGCGGACTCGCAGCGGCGGATGATATGTCTGACCGCTCTGATGCAGCTGGTCGATGTGTTTGAAATGATGGATTCCCAACTATGCCTTCCCAGTTGTATTCGAGGGCCGAGTTCAAAGTTCCCAGTCCTTGATGGGTATTCTGGATTGTTTGCGGTTGTAATCCGGGTGAATGATGTTGCATCAACGCCGCTGGGTCAACTCCCTGGTTCGGCGATGGCTGATTGAAGAGTGCTGGGTTGATACTTTGTTGCGGTGGTTCTTGCCTTTCAAATAATTGAAAGTCGAAGTCACCTTGTGCCGCAAAGGTATTGCCAAAAGCGTGTGGGGACCTGGATCGGTTTATATCAAATTGTTCTTGTTTTATCTGGTCCATAGAGTGGCTTTGCCTGAAGTTGAATCCTCCAGGATTGCGGAAGCTCTGTAGATAATTTTGGTTCGGGTCGAGTGATGGATCCATGAATTGCGCTGTGAATGAGCTGTCATTGTGTAAATCTTGCGGATTCATGGTGTCTGACGACATCCCTTCACCGCTGCACTGATGGGAGGAAGACATGGCTTGGTGATCGTTGAAATGAGGTGCTAGTCGACCGGATGTTCAGAATGAAATTATCGGAATATCCAATGGTTTTAAAAATAGTACCGTGCAGTGCGCAGGGCAGACCCGTTTCAGGAACCTGGATGGAAGAGGCGCTCGGTCGCTAGATGTGTTCGCGGGCGGCTCAGCCTCCCCGCCGTCAGGAATATAGCGCTTTTTCTTGGAACAGTTTTCTTATCTGAGAGAGAGGGGTTGAATTGCTTTGAGGCTTATCCAAAGATCCAACCCTCACAACTGCTGAGATAAATTAACAGACGACTGTTTGCCCAACAGGGGCACTTCCTCCATGAAATCTCAATAGTACAAGTATAAAATACGAACAAAGCAAGAACTCGACACCTTGTGCTTTGTGCTCGCTATTTCAGTTCGTAGCTATAGCTATGGTTTGTGACGTGCAGCCTCCGATCACTTAGAGTCGTACGCAAGTAAATACAGCCCTAGTAACCAAATAAATAAGTAAGCTAGGGCACGAACGTGACAAATTAAAATTAAAATGGGAAATTACCTTGTGAATTATTTTCTTTCTTCCACAGGGCGTTCTATGCGCCTGCTTGAGCCTTCAGTGGGAGGGATAGTGCACAGCCCCAAGAGACTCAACGAAAAAGCTTGGGTTTTGAGATCCAGGGAGCAATGAGATCCAGGGAGCAAAGGAAAGTCCGATGGGGAGGGGGAGGGGTGAAAAGATACCCGCGACCACGGTGCGCGAATATAGCGTCGTTTCGGAGGGGTAAGGTTGACAGAAGCACTGTCGACAGGGAAATTGTGGGCACAGCGTTGCGGGTTGCCTGACGGTGAGGGAGGTGCGGAATTGATGGGTATTGGTGGGGATAGATAGGAAGTGAGTGGAGAGCACCTGCTCGTGCGTCGTCGTTTGGATAACGAGAGACCGAACGAAACGTCGTCTGCTGGCTGGTAGACGATTGCGTTGTTGACGATAGCTCTGCAAACACACCACTGGTGGATGTCCCTCAAGCTGTTATTTGTAGAGTACAATCAACACCTCCTCAACCGCAACGGGTTAACCTGGCTCACCCCGTGAATGCCTAACAATTATGTTTGGCAGCAGGCACCAAACGGGGATGCGCCCGGCGAGGCCCACTCGGCCTTCCATGCGTCTCCCTCGTGCAACTCTCCAGTTGCCTATGATTAATGCACTGCTTACACGGATGAACAGGTCACAATAAGAGCATGTAGTCGTGGGCAGCAGGTTGGGGTTGCTCAAGGGCCTACTAGTAGGAGCCGAGGCTTGTCCTTCGCCAGATCTCTCGGAGCGTGATAGAGCTGAATACCCCTGATCAGCATGTAACTACAGTATGTAAATCCCTCCCACTCGCCCTATGGGGTGCGTGCTGTAAAGTTGACCGAGCAAGGATATAAATTCCAGAATATTTTCTTACCGGGAAAACCCCTCCTTTTGTTGCTATGGTTCCAAAGCGGAGCCTTAGTCAAAGCAGAAATTATATCTACCTCGAACGAACCGATACCTCAATGTGGACTGAAATGGTTGAGATTGATTTGCTGCCTGTTAGTGAGAGACACCAAGATGTTAGGTACTGCCAATCACAGGCCAAACACAACGCTTCCTGATGCGCAACAAATCAAGCACCACAACAAGCCAGACACCAGTCCTCTCGAGCACCAAGAGTCTTTCTGTGTTAACAGACCAATCCAACTGTGATCTGCCATTCTGGATTGGCGTGGGAACCTCCCATACCAAATCGATAACCGTGACCACTCCCATTCTTCATCCATGCCATGGCATGCTGGTTTTTGGATGCAAGCGTTGTGCGCAGGTTTTAGGTGTGTGTAGTATGTAGAGATTGTATTGCTTGCTTGTCTTGCTTATCTCTCTACGTGTGCGAAATAGAATGTATATATACATGATATCCTCTCCTTCACATGAATACACATGAATGTGTTGAATAGCACATGTATGAGCTTATGTTTACCGAGTATATCCAACAGCAAGCTACGGCCGTGAGTTACCATTCTCAACGAGGTTACTACCCAAATTGATCCATAAGGCTGATAATATATGTGAAGTGTACGGCTATGTACCGCTGACTTTGAATATAGACTGGGCTCACCAGGTCAGGTGAGTTGTGCTATGCATCGCGACAACCGTTTTACCTCGGCGCAAGTGGTGTCAACCTACTTTTCAGTGGGGAGATTGCATCTGTCCTCCAGGAGCTCGCAGAGAAGCATGGCGGGGGGATTTACGTGAAAGGGCAAGCAATAATTGTGGGCTTTTTCCATCCGTTTTGGTGAGATACAGCTTCTCCAGCTTTTTGCGTTCGACCGAGAGATGTAACCTAATAGCTAATGGGACATCTAGTCATGCTGAAGGAGGTGGTGAACGGGTTCTCTGGACTGCAATTAGAGCTACGCAGAACAAATACCCAAGTGCTGTTTGCGTAGTGTACACCGGCGATCACGAAGTCGACCACTACGCCATGCTGAAGCGCGTCCAAGTACATTTCCCTTCCTCCCCTCTCCTCGTAGCTGTGCTAACATCTCTCATAGGACCGTTTCAGCATCCCTCTCGACACCACCCGCATCGTCTTCATTTACGTCTCTCACCGGCGCCTCGTCTCTCCACAGCTCTACCTCACTCCACCTTTCTCCTCCAGTCTTTCGGCTCCATCCCCCTTGCCTATTCTGCCTTTTCCTTACTCGTTCCAGACATCTTCATCGAAACAATAGGATACCCATTTACCTACCCCTTTACCAAGCTCCTTTTTGGCTATAAGCGTGTCCCCGTGGGTGCATATGTCCACTACCCTACCATCTCTACCGACATGCTCAACTCCCTCCCCTCCGATAATGCATCAACCAAGATGAAAGTCAAGGAGCAGTACTGGCAGATGTTTGCGTTGATGTATCATACTTGCGGGTCTAGCGTTGACGTAGTAATGGCCAACTCTTCTTGGATAGCGTGCCATATCCGCTCTTTATGGCTGAAAGAAACCACTTCCGACGCAGCACCCGGCGGGGTTAAAATTGTCTTCCCTCCCTGCTCCGTCTCTGAGATTATCTCTGCCATACCCATCACCAACCACCCTCGCCAACCGTACCCCTCTCTATTGCGCAATTCCGCCCAGAAAAGCGTATCGACCTTCTAATCCGCTCGTTTGCGCACTTTTACAAATCCTTGCCTGCTTCCTCCCCTCTGAAGGCGAAATCAAGACTTGTACTGCTCGGTTCCGTCTGAGACGATGACGATGCCAAAAGAGTATATGAATTGCGATTACTAGCGCATGAGCTTGAGGTAAAAGAGCAAGTTGAGTTTGTGTTTAATGCCCCATGGAAGGCAGTGCTAGGTTGACTAGGAAAGAGTTGGGTGTAAATGCCATGTGGAATAAGCATTTTGGAATTGGGGTGGTAGAGTATCTTGCCGTGGGATTAGTAGGGGTAGTATATGATAGTGGTGGACCGAAAGAAGATATCGTTGTTGAGGGGCTAGGTATGTCTTTTCTATCCTTTATTCCCTTACTCTCCTGAAAGTAACCTCGTTTGATTAATTTATCATGATTATGGTACAATTAACATGAGAATGGTATGTATAGACAGCAAGCAGCTGACATCAAGGACAGATTATCATGCAACTAATATCCACTTCTTTGCTTCCGCATTCTAAAAAGTCCTTTCCCTCTCACTGAAAGATGTCTTTGCTCTATGAAAACGTGCACAGGCGTCCTCTGCACGATTCTTTGAAGAAGTGTTTGCCCAGGGATGGCTGGAAGCAATGGAGGATCTTGTAGATTTGATGCCGCCGAGGAAGAGATTTTTTTAATAATAATTGCTCCATTAGAGTTGATGGCAACAGGATAGCCTCGCCTCTGGGAATTGCTTGTATGAAATATTGACACTTGGTATATTGCATGCATTTAATATCGGGTCTGAGAATTTAACAAGAATATGGTCGCACATACTTTTTTTATCGTCATGTCTCCTCTCATTTCAGGGATAACGATGATATTTCTTGTGCTTCATAGCTAATCAATGATTTTGGCTTATACGATATCACCGCCTCCGGCATCGGATACATAAAGTGCAACACAATATTCTGCACGAGAGAATATAGAGACGAGCTTAACCAATAGAGTATAAGTGCCTGTTTTACCCCCCCCCCCCACTCCAAGCCCACTATATTAGCCAAAATAAAAATACGCCATCGAGAGAAAGATAAACATACTACCGGAGTCTGAATCGTCACTGGAATAACCCCCAATGCAAACGCGTGAAGAATATTCTTGACCATTCTCCCCCAATTGGTCATAGGGGTATTGTAACGTCTGGAACTTGATATTGGCAAACATAGAGAGGCTGAGCATGATGGGGAGGAATAAGAGGGGGTCAGGGGCGAGAAAGTCGAGGAACCAGAGGGTGCCGCTGTGGGAGAAGGTGGGTTCGAGGGGGATGCTATCGAGGAGGGATTGTAAGTAGCCTGGTAACGAGGAGGGGGTAGCTGTACTCGCAACTGCTTCAGTAACTTCCTCCTCTATTAACGGGGCTAAGGGTGAGTTGGGAGTGGCAGTGACGGAAGATGGCTCGGTTGTCATCCCCCGTAAGGTTAAGCTGACAACTACCCATACTAGGATTTATAATATAGAAAAATACCTTTTCCAGCTCTCACAATCAAATATTTTCTGTAGCTCCTTCTCTTTCAACTTTGCTTTCTCCCGGGTCTGCCTCTCCCATTTAAACGGGATAAATGGAGTATCTGTCTTTGACTTTGCGACTGCAGTACCGATTACGCGGCCCTATTAAAGGGATTATAATGCCTAGGAAGAGGCTAGCATATCCCACGAATGAAGTAACCTTTGAAGCCCAAAATGGGGAGGTATAAAAGCTTCTAAAGCTATTGGGGACCTTTGCGTAGGTGTTAAGGATGCTCTCGAGCGCCGTAATACAAGGGATTGCAGGGTGAGGGTTGAGGGTAAAATAAACAAGGCGATCAAGGCGATCAATGCTCAGAATTGCATATTTTGCGCAGATTAGTGCTCCTAATTGAGACTCTCCCATTTTACCATTTCGAAGCCTTCTCCTTCACTACTAATTTAATATAGATATCAATACTAGATAAACACCTCCTAGTGATTATAGGCTCAATTGCCTGATATTTGGCCTATAGTGGCTGGTAGAGAGGTGGGGAAGGTTATCAGGGGGGGACGCTGTACTGGAAGAGTGGGTATTGGGTATTGAGTTGACTTTGGCCGGAAGTGAGGGTAACTATGTTGTAGAGCATAGGTGGTAGGTAATATAAGGTTTAGTCCTTGAGCAAAGTCTGGTTTAGCTCGAACATGAAGGAGGGGCAGATACCTATCACGTCTGAAATACAGGCCCATTTGGTGAGTTCTATCATTTTTAATATTCCTGAAGTGTTGTTAGTCGTAGGTCCATTACATGAATGCTGGGAAGGGGTATTTGCTAGGCTTAAAGAGAGGATATCATAATACAGCCAAAGGAGTGCAACTGAGAGTATAATATGTGATGAGTATCTATGGATTGGACTATCATAAGGTGGAATACCAGGTACTTGAACATGTCTTTCTTTAACCTTCCGCTAATTTCTCGTGGTGTTCAAGTCTGCCGTGCACTCAGAGCGTGTGTTCTTAAGCATGCTATCTAGCAGTAAACCAGCATATGCTGGGTAAACGCGATGAGATTTTGAACTGTAGAAACTTTTTTCTCGTAGTTTGATCAATTGAACTGAGCATGCACCGGCACCAGCTTGCCATCTTAAAGGGCTCTTCTGCCAATCATTCGACCACCAAGACTTTGAGTCTCGGCCTTTAGGAAACCCATGTAACTATAATGGGATACTAGCAGCTTTTGATCTGAGCCCATCAGACTCCAAGTATTGTACATATAATACATGGTGTACGGACGTCCAGGCTAACTATTTGTTACCCTCAACTCACCACCGTCATACCGCAGGCTCTCGCTACAGCAAATAAGCTTCGCTCGTGAAGCCCCTTCCTTGATTAACCTTTCCCGCTACTGCACTAAGTATCAGTCAGCCAGCGGTAGCACGTTTCTATAGATCTCAATTTAGCCGGAATAGCCTCTAACTACTATGCTCTCAAGATATCACGAGATGTCGCTCGAGCAGGTGAATATAGGGATGTTTTACAGGGGTGATCCTACCGTGCACGTGCATCCTTAGGTAGCCAATGGTACATATATACATGTTGTGTGTAGAAAATGTACGTCGACAGGCTACTATATCCACCTGTGCTAGATATGTACATCACGATCTAGAAGCCCTTTATGACCTTCTCTATAGATCTATTAATCTAGTTCACTACATATATCAAAAGCACGAGCTTCTTTAGCCAGCTAACTGAGATTTATTCTTTGTTGCACTAGATGTCTCATCGCTGCATATTATGCTGGGTGCACCAGTGCACACAGCAGATGTTCACGTGCCAAGCATAACTAGGTAAGCAGTCGTCGCAATTGCAATATTTCCCCTGTTATTTTTCCCATATTGTGATAGTTATCCTGTACACCGTAAGCAAATCGGACCTGTTCTCGTACCCAGGCGAACCCTCTGTATTTTGCCTGCTGTTGCCTCACAATGGTTTTGCAATTTCGCGGCCTCCCCCGAGGGTATCTCAACACGGTAGCCGGCCTTCTCATCATTATCCTAATCACCACCCTACTAAATTTCCAGTACGTGCACTGGGGAAGCGCTGGTCGTGGACCGGAGGATGCTCGCCTCGATCAAGAGCAGGATGTGCCAACCAAGACCTCGCCGAATTGGATTGACCGCTTGCTGGGAGCTGGCGAGGGGGCGCCTACCTGTACTACAGCGCCTGTAACGGTTGTGCAGACTGTCACAGTGACTGTTAACAGCCCTGAGGCGACTAGCAAGAGCAAGTTCCCTGCTGGCGTCTTTACAGCTCAGGACGAGGATTACTCTTCTCTGCTTACAGACTCTGATCTCCCTGTGCTCGCTTCTCTTCGCAACTACACGCTTCCTTCGGCGGATTCCAATGTTTCCGGTCCCGTCTTCACATCCGCAGTCCATGCCCGCCAGCGAGTATTTGATCAACTCTATTCCATTGGTTCGCCCACCGGTCCCGCTTCTTGGGAAGCTTACCTCACCACTCTTCCGCCCGGCCGCCTTCCGCCACTGACCCACATCGCTCAACACTACATACACACCCATCAGCACCCATCACCAACGGCCTGCAAGGAGCAGACGCGCTTCCTCGTGTTACCCAGTCACCGCCGTGGTAGCGGTATAGGTTCTATCATCCACGGTGCCACCCACGCACTCAGTGCAGCAATTCGAAGCGGGAGGGTGCTCATCTACGACGAGCGTGATGGAAGCGGCGACCAAGAGGGGCCACCAGCTGTGCTGTTCAGCGGCAATGGGGAAGATTGTCCGGGGAAGAAGAGGGGGATGGACTGCTTCTTTGAACCCATCACCAGCTGTTCTTGGAATGATGTCCGTTTAACCGATGGTGAGGGAGTCGAGGCGAACGCGGTTTTGTTTAGGACGTACGACCGAAATGGGAATAAGGAGGTGAAGCATCCAACTTTAGGATATGGTACTAGATATGGCGATATCCCGGCAGTTTTAGGTAAACTACTGCAGGAGTGGGAAGAGCTAGCTTCAGGGAAAACTGGGATCACTATGTCCCCGAATGCCAGGAAGCTGTGGTGGCGAAGTCAAGGTGCTGGGTATCTTGCTCGACTTAATCCTAGGGCCATCGCACGAATTCGAGACAATCGTCGGGGGACAAAGTTGACGAGAGTTGGAGTTCGTGGGGTAAGTATCTTCCATCCTCCTAGACCACCATATCTGTTAAAGCTTATTGCCACTTACACCCTTTGTGAACCCTCAGACACAAACCGACTTACCAATGCCGTTTCCCCTGCCCGCAAACACTTTCTCCATCCACGTCCGCCACGGCGACAAAGCCTCCGAAATGGACCTCGTCCCGTTTGACAACTACCTCTCCTCCGCCGCTGCAATCGCAGACACTAATCCGTCCCGAGGCGGGCCCAGCAAATCCGTCTTCCTTAGCACTGAAGACCCAACAGTCATTGATGAGATGCTTGCATTCGCAGCCCTAGACAGCCCGAGCAAGACCGGTGACACGACCTCCAATTTGCAATGGACATTCTTCTACACGAAAAACTTGCCGAGGAATAATGGTGGGCCAAAGGCTGAAGTTAAGACCGGTGGGGAAGTGGAGACAACCCTGATGCATTTAGGAGAGTTGATGGTGGGTTTAGAGGCGGGAAGCTGGGTAGGAACGAGGAATAGTAATTGGTGTAGGCTGGTGGAGGAATTGGCACAAGTCTGGGTTGGGGGAAATGCTGGCAGTGGTGAGGCACCGGGGATATTTCTAGAGGTTGGAGGGAGGGGTGACTGGGTGGATTATCATTTCTGAGGTGGTGATGAGTATCAAATTGTGCATATGGCGCAGGTGAGCTATAGTAGTTAATAATCATGACGTCTAATGCCCTTAGATATAATATAGAGCGGAAAAACTAAAATGTAAGAACTACAATGTATATACATAATATATTTGTAAATGAGTGCCTACGTCAATATAGATTAGAGGAAGACTCAGATACGATGACGAGGTGCAAAAACTTTGGCGCTAGATGACAGTACAGGAAAGGTTTAGTTGTGGTTCCAAGACTCTAGTATCCATTGACCATTGGTAGAGAGATAAATCCCACTGGGAATACGGGGCATGCAACCCCTTTTTGGAGGGGTTTAACCTGTCCGCCCTGCGCGAGCTAGTACAAAATAGATTAAAAAAAAAAAAGCAAATGCAGCAAGATAGCAATATGCGCAACCTATGTCTTCCTCCAAAAGCTCCATGTTTTCTCCTTGAACGATGCGACCTATGTAGCCACCTGCATCCCCTTTCGATACCTGGGAATGACATGCAATATTCTATGGTAGTGTCTTTAGGTGCACGAACGCCACGGATAACATATCTACACAGTGTAGATCTGCTCATCATCCGCGTTGATTGTCCGTGCTAGATCGCCCAACCGATCTTCGCACAATGGTTACCGTATGCATGATTGAGCAGACCTCAACTCATGGTCATCAAGGTATCGTGACCATAACCGCATGCAACTTGAAAGACGTATTGAGATTCGGATCAGTCTTGTGCCTGGCACACGGCTTTCCTTTCGATAGACACGATGATTGGAAGTATGTACCTACAACGGCCAATGCTTGGGAAGGGAAAATAGTTCCACCGAGCCACTGCCATTGACTCACGATCCCAACATCAGTATATGCCCTTCTGGTTACTTATAGGCGCCGCTTGGCTGTCTGAATGATATGCACCTCAGTGCAGCACACACTTGTGTTACCTGGATAACCATGTCTCTTCACAACAGTGTTCAGCCTCCAGAGTCCGCCCCAGGGGGCTCGCATTGCTACTGCCACACTTTGAATTCCTCCACATGGATTTTTGCCCACATTCCCTCTTCTCACCTTTGGAGTTTGCACGGGTAATCATAGCCCCTTCACTTCTGTCCAACTAACATCACCGCCATCACTGGTGGTGTATGACAACGACATATATATATACACCGAGTGGGCCAAACAGTCAATCTCCCTTATCCAGCACTACCAAATACCAATACGCCCAACTCTGCTATGGCCACTCACGTGCGCCCACCCTCTCCCAATACATCCTCCCTCTGCTTTTCTCTTTGTTCCACGCATCTCCGCCGTGGTTGGAGGCACTACAGAAATACAACCCGATATCTTTTCATTTTTGCCCTCTCATGCTCCCTTCTCTTTACCTTAAGCCTCCACTTAAAATTCGAGCACACTGCCGACGAACTCCAGGCCCCAATAATTCGTCCTGATTCTCATGCATATCCGCCTCTCCATCTCTTCATACCCGTCAACCAGCCCGGCCTACTTTTCTGTAAGTCTCTCGCATCAGCAATAATCAACACTTATCCACCTCCAATCCTAATAAATTTCAATACCACCTATGCAAAACCCAAGCTTGCCCACGGTGCCAAGCTCGCCGGGATGGCAGAGTACCTCCGCAATCCCCCGCACGGGGGACCCGGAGTCGGAAAACAACCCACTGGGAATTGGGAAACGGACCTAGTTCTTTTCGCGGATGGCTTTGATATCTGGTACCAGCTCCCCGCGGACGTGTTAATACGGAGATATGCACACTTTCGCACAAATGTGAAAGGGTCAGGCTGGACCTCGAGCGCGCCGGCACCAGCACCGGTCATTTTCGGCGCGGATAAACAGTGCTGGCCGAACAAGTCTGATTCGCCCCCGTGCAAGCTCGCCCCAGAGAGCACCTTGCCGAAGGATGCGTATGGCGTAGACACCACGGATAAAGTTATCGGGGACTCGGGATATAAGAAATTTCGACCGAGATTTCTAAACTCTGGGACGGTGTTTGGGGAGTGGGGGAGCATGAGGGAGGTGTATGGAAAGGCAGCGAATAAGGCGGCAGACAGAGTGAAGGCAGGGACGGAGGTGTTGAGTGATCAGGGTGTGTTGGCCGACGTTTGGGGAGAGGATTTGGAGCGGGACGAATTAAACCAGAAATTGGCAGCAATCGGCGAAGATAGTGTTCGTGATAATGTGAGGGGCATGGGAATGATCATGGATTACGAGAGCAGATTATTTCAGACAATGACTCATTCTCATGATGATGTGAAATGGAATATGGTAAACGCCACCCCCGCCGCCGCCGACTGGGGCTTTGATTTATCAAGCAACTTGTACCCAGCCCCTCTGGCCCCGGCCCTCCAGCTCGCCACAAATCTCGTTACAAATAACATCGCCACCCTGGTACACTTCAATGGGCCCAAATTCCCGCTTGGCAGTGAGGAGGAGCCCGGGTGGTTCGGGCGCATGTGGTGGTTTAATCTTTTCCCAGAGGTTGCAGATATCAAAGAGAGGGGCCAGAACGCGAAAATGTTTTTTGAGAGGCATATTGAGAAGGTCAGGGGTGCGGATGCGGTTCTGACCGGAGCCGGAGTTGGGAAGGTAGGTGGCGTGTGGACGGATCAGGGCGAGTGGATGGAGTGGGGAGAAATTTGTGGGAAGTGGGATTTTGTAGGGACCGGAGGTGTGTGGGGTATATAGTAGTTAATATTCCTACCTGATAGTTATTGAGGCATATTCAAGTTCTGCAAGGCGATCGCGAGGGGATTTACGGAGTATCATTTAATTTACTGGTTGCCGTTGGAGTGGAGGAGCAGGTTTATACATTTATTAGCGTCATGTTTCAGGCATTATTTCTTTATTACTTCATCCTTTACGTTTTTCCTCTTGGCTACTGCATGCTTATTCTTTGAGAAGGGCTCCGCGCATTCACCTGCCTTCTCGTCAAGGTCTTGCGATATAATTCGCGGGGACTTGATTTTCGAGACGGTTAGAGTCAGATTTAACGTATCAAATAGTGCATGAAATCTCCTGTCGTGTCAATCATGCTTAGACACAGTGCCCACTCACTGGTTCCTGAAACGATCTTTTGCTCTTCAATTTCCAGCGCGGTTCTCACGACTGACTTCAGGGTAACTTACTTAACTACGTAAATAAGTCTATCCCCAGAACTTGGTTGACAAAGAAAACGCTGCTCTGAATCACGCGACTAGCCCGTGATTATTTCAAAGTTAATAATTCCAATTCAGGACCTCTCGACTACCGCAGGAGACTAGTGACTTTTTCCCAGGGTGCTTTCCTATTCGAGAGGTTGGCTCACAGCTAGTGGCTGGATTTTGGAGCGCCACAGCACGCAAACAACCATAGACGGGCACCGCCTCTACGCAAGAACTGCTTGATTTCGTTCAGAAATATTTCCATGGAAAGGCTGTTGGGTGCTGTACACGCTTTCTTGTCTCGCTCCAGTATCCCATTCTTTTTCATCTTACACCCTCTAGGGCTGAAAAGGTAGCAAAATACACGTGTATTTTGTGCAACCACGCAACCGGTCATGGTCCAATGGTGAGTTCAGGGTAATACATATTTATTTTCGCTCTGGCTACGGTGCAGTACAAGGAGAATTTGCGGAGTTAATCCGAAATAACACCACACACTTCCCGACAATGTGCAACCGCTGTTTCTTATCCTTTCGGATCAGGCAAGCTCATGGAATACTACAAGAGCCTCTGAGTTCGAGACTGTGCGCCCACAACTGCCTGGTTTGGGTTGCGGAATTCCGGACGAAGAAGGGACCAAAGTGCAAGAGTCAGACCTTTTAATAGTACGAATTGCTTTGGCATTGTAGATAACGAGCGCAGGCACTGCAGCGTACATATAACAAGGGATGTGTGATGCATCAATGCAACTTAGAAATGAGGAACTCATATCGCAGGAGTACTCCGATCACATTAATGATGTATAAAAGCCCTGTAAACCCGATTAATATAAGAGCCTGGCTGGGGATCAATACTACAAAGTATACAACTACAGGCATCATGTGGAAGAGAACGATGCAGGATTATTGGTACAAATAAGCCAAACCCGGTCGCCTCAGGTCTTGTAGTCGAGTATTTCCAGAGTAGAGGCAGGGCGTCCTTCATCGTCCATATCTAGAAAAAAAAATACTCATTGATTGGTTGCGTCAGAATAGCGCGCAATGCTAACAAACAACTTACGTTTGTACCTCTGCATACCTGGGCGAGGCTAGATATCGATATCAGGATTTATGCTGTCCAGATGCGCGCACTAGGGTCTCTAAACCGGTTGCTCGCAATAGTGCTTTGGGATCTTTGGGGTGTTACTGCAGATCTAACAAAAGTTGCCATACACGGAGTAAATTATGGTTAGCCGTACTAGATCAAACTATCAAATACACGTCCCCAAAAGCCGTCTGTTGTGCGAGATCAGAGTAGACTCTTGGTTGTAATCTGATTCCGATCATGGGGGCAAATAGATTGGGTATTCGGAGCTTCTTGTCTGGGCTCACCTAGTATGTCACGCTGAACGTGGAAAAATTGAATAAATCTCGAGTCGAAAACCAGGTGCTAATAGTAATCCTGTAGCTCCCCATGTTCTACAATGGCACGGCCTGTGGTTATAATACATTGCACTTAGTAATAAATACAAATCAACTTGTACATATAGTTTTGTGTCCTGACTCAGCCATAAGTCCCGATACGATGTACCCATTAGTGGAGGATTTTAGGAAGTGAGTGGCTAAGATAAGCTTGGTGCTAACCGGGCTGTGATTTTGAAATCCTTGTTGAGTCTAGTGCACTGCCATATTTGGCATGTAGGGTGCAATCATGATCGACTCTTGTTACAGATATAAGCTGTCCATATCATGAAAACCCAAACTTATAGGGAAAGAAATAAGATAGGAATATCCATGAGCCTGCAGCTTGACTACACTTGAATACCAGAGTCGTGCCATGGACTATGCATTTAATTTGGTTAAGTGTCAGCTGAGAAACAAAACAATAGCTAATTAGCTGAATATAACGATCCATTGAAAACTCAGCAAGTATGTATATAAATAAAATGACCCCCGTTGTGCAGACCTGCTATCGCAATGCAAGCCTTCCGATTCCCATGCATCCAATTCCGGATTATCCTCCTTATTTCAATTGCTTGAATCTCTACCAAATATCCCTTGATTAAAGCCCGAGAACAGCCTGAATGGGTGCTTTGGCGAACTAGTGGGTGATATATCACAAACTCACACAAGGCAGACTGCGTGAAATTATTAGTCTAGTTACCACTCCAACGCATGTAGCAATAGGGAAGCCTTTCTGGTTAGACACATGAACTAAGACAGTACATGTACACGCAACCTGTAATGTTCTGATTCTAATGCCAGAGTAGAGTAAATCTAGACGCAACTGAACCACCAGTAGACACTTTACATTTCCAGAAATTAAACCGATGAGCCGCGGGGCCTAGACTCTGCGCTGGAAGGTGTCACTCGCTATGTAAGTGGAGGTGCTATATATGCATTTGCCTTCTCTATTAGCTGGCCCAGGTCGGTATGTATATCAACCTAGTGGTTTGTGTTCCAATTTTTTTTAATTATTACTTGGTTGTTTTTTTATTTTATTTAAAACGCGGGCCTAAGTCTGATTGGGTGATCTTAATGATAACACGGGCATGAGTTGGAACTTGAACAACACTCATCTGTTGCCTGGGCCAGTGTGAAGCGATGAATTAGCCCTATCCCGATGGAAAACTTTATCAGTTAGAAAGATACAATATAACTTATAAGGTAGACCTAACTGACTCAGCACAGAGAGAAGAAATAAAAGTACAAGGATTGAAGAAAAGGTGAGTCCTGGAGACCTGTACTAGTAGAATTGTGATTGTATACCTACCCTGCGTGTAACTGCAATTAATGGTACTGGTGTAAATACATGCTGCGTCATTTAGACAATAAGTTCTAGTACGTATACTTATGGTATAAGACCTCTACTCTACTTCGGTTCTTTACAATGTGGCTGCAGAGACAGTTTGGATATTTGGAGGTCTGAAAATAGCCCAGCTGCGTACCTCACTGTGGTAATAGTATAGTAAGGTTAGTAGGTACAGCAATATGCCCCTGATATTTCTTGAACCTCTACAAGTGTCAATATCTGTTAGGACCACAAACCTATTGGTCTAGTTGGATCCAGCAGCCAGTCGGATCTGAAACCAGTGTTAACCAGACGACTCATGAGACTAAGCTTGGTATTACCAAATCTGCATTTTCTAAATATCCCAAATATACATTCTTTGCAACTCGAAATATTAAGCATGTGAGTTATAACTCCCCCTCCCCCCTCCTCTTAATCCACGCCCACGCCCTCCATGCAAATCTCTTCTCACTCAAATATCCTGGTACTTCCGATGCCAAACTGGGACTATCTGATCTCCTCTGGCCCTGCTCATTTATTATCCCCATAATCTCCTCCCTCTCCTGCGCACTGATACCCTCACTCTCCTCATCGCGGAGCTGCTCCCCTCTCTGTACCGCCACTACTTCAACCATCTTTAGCAATCCCTTCCTCGCCACAGGAAGTTGTACTACTCCTTCCCTTGTCTCACCCCCGCCTAGAGCTATGCGGACAAAATTCCACATTGTCTCGCCCCCACTTACACTATCCCTGTGGTGGGGGCGTTCGAGCTCCGATAATGCGGATATAGTCCGGGAGAGGATTGCAATGGCGCAGGGCAAGGTGGATGTATGGTATGTGGTGAGAAGAAAAAGAAGGAAGCTCCAGATGGAGGTATCGGTGGGGTGCCGGAGGGAATGATCGAAATGGTCTTCGGCTATGGTGAGGATGGAGGTGGAATTGTTGGGAATTGAGGTTTGGTCAGCCATTGATGGGGTGGGTTGGGGAGGCATGAGGTGAGTGAGGATGAATCGGGCGTATTGCCATGCCTAGTGAAAATCCCAGTTAGCCAAACCTTATACCCCCACACAACTCTGCGCTTGCGCCAATAGGTACATACGTGATAATTCCTAGCATGTATATCCCCAGCTGTCCTCACCATCCCCAACTCATGCTGCACCCTCTCCATCAACTCCTCATGCTTCCTCTTTCCATCCCCCCCAACTCCCCTTCCGACAGGTACCTCAAATACCTCCACACTACTCCTCCTCAACTCCCCCAGTCCAAACTTCTCCACAAGCCATCTGCGTAGTGACCACAGCGTTGGCGACTTTGAGTGTTTATCCAACCCCGGTGACGTCAGTAATCCCTCAACCAGCATAAACTCCGCTTCGACACTCCATTCCGGCACACACAGACTCGAAGATTCATGGTGACCAATGGAGAAGTACTCTCGGTGGTAATTCGCCGCGGTGAGGTGCTCTGAATCAAAGACGAGGAGGATAGTTGCAGCCTCGAGCTTCCTCCGCCGGAGTGTTTCAGGGGAGGAGTTAATTGGGGGCGAGAAGTGGAAGAAGATCTGGCGGGCGGCGACGACGGCCTGGATTAGGGTTTTTTTGGGGATGCCGAGGTTTTGGCGGAATATGAGGAGGGGCCATGTGGGGTCAGTGGTAGTGGTGGGGATTAGTGCAGGTGGGAGGATCTCAAGTTGTGGAGGGAGAGGGGTAGGATTAGATGGGTGGAGGAAAGAGGTGAGGTGGGTGTAAGTTTGCTGAGGAATGGGCGGGGGGAGACTTATGTGGGTTGTGAACGCGGATGGGGAGGTATCGGACATGATGGGAGTAGTTGGATTAGGTACGCTGGGTGGTGTTCTTATTCTAGGTAGTGGTTGAATGATTCACAAATTAACATGGAAGACGTCAACTTTTATTTCTACAACACAACAAATAATAAATAGCAAAACCGCACTTCTCGTTATAACGAAACAATACCCAGTCAGTAGTCTTACAGAAAAAATAGAGATTCTTATGATATACCAGCCGTCTAAAATGGCAATTACAGCTTTCAACAGACCGGTTCATATTAACCTTCCACAACCCCAACTGTAATCCGCCATAACTCAGGTGAGGGATGTCTCATGATTACTTCTTTCCCCTTGTCTTTTTTGCTATCTTTTTGGAAGCTGTGGCAGCCTTCTCCTTCGATGCACGGGCTTCCTTTACAGGCTTCTCGGCAATGGGTTTCTCAGCCTTAGCCTTCGTGGATGCTTTCTCCTTTGGTGCAGGCACTTCCTTAACAGCAACAAGCTTCTCAGCCTTAGCCTTCATTTTCTTTCTTCCGCCTTTCTTCTTATCCTCCTTTGGCGCCTCCTCCTCCTTCTCAGCTTCCACTTCCGCTACGGCCTCAATAGCCTTTGGAGCCTGAACAACCAGCTCTTCCACAACCGGTACCACAGCCTCGATCTGCTTCACTGGCTCATATTCATAATCAATCCCCATGCTCTTCAATTTTTTCTCCCTCTCCTTCCTCCTCTTGTCCTCCCTCTTCTCTAACTTCTCCCACTCCTCCACGGTTCTCTTCTTCTCCAACTGTCGCTGCTTGACATCGCCCCATGGAATCGGCTTGAACCGCTTGTTTGCACCCTTGAATAGAGCCTCAACATCCTTGATGTCGCTTCGCGGAATGACTTTGCACTTCAAGATGTGTCCGAAGAGGAGATAATTGTCCATTGTCTCGGAAACTATAGCAGCGGCCTCGGAGTCGGCAAATTCAATGAAAGCGTAGTGTTTTGAGCGTCCGGTCTTTTTATTTCGGGAGAGACGAAGGCGGAGGATAGTTCCGAATTGGGAGAAGTAGGCGCGCATTTCGTGCTCGTAGAAACCGTGAGGAATGCGTCCTAAGTAGATGTATCCTGGAGTGGCGCCGGAAGCCTAAGGGATCATGTCAATTCTGGATTATAAATTGAAAACAGGGGTCGTTGAGGGGGGGTAATACTTTCTTGTTGCTCCTCGCAGCAATCTTCTGCTTCACATCCGGAATAGTAAGATTCCGGAATTGCCTGTTCTTCACCGCCACAATAGCCACGTCCTCTGGCTCTTCATCATCATCGGAAGACTCGAAACCCTTGAGAAGCGTAGCAGTTTGATCATCTTCTTCCTCGTCCGCCGAGTCCTGCTCTGAGCCGTATCCTCCCCCATTCAATATGTTCGCAACCTCCGGCTCCGAGTCGCTGTGTAGGGAAATTTCATCATCAGACGCAGGAGCCTTCGTCTTCTTGGACTTCTTGGCGATAGCCTTTCCTTTCTTCTCCTGTTCTAGCATCTTGACCTTCTCCTTCTCCGCAGAATGAGCAGCATCAATCTTAGCCTTCTTCACAGTCTTCTCCTGCTTTCCAGAATCCTTCTTGCCAGCAGCTGCTTTCTTTGCAGCACCACCCTTCTTCCCACCCGCCTTTGCCTCATCGGCGTGGAGCTTGTCCCATCCTCCATCACTCTCCTCCCCTTCGTCGCCGGAATAGAAATCTGCTGCGCGCTTACGGGGAATGGCTTTTTTCCCTTCAGTCTTGTTCTCGGTTTGCTTCTCTGCAGGCTTTGCTTTCCCCTTCTCTTTCTCCGCAGCCTTTGCCTTGGGGGCGACAGCAGGTTTAGATTCTTCTAGGACAGGGGGAGGAGTAGCCTTTGTTGGCGTAGAACGAGTGGAGCGTCGAAGGAGAGTTGGTGCTTCTTTGGTGGCCTTTTTTGTCTTTTTCGATGACGGAGAGGCGGTCGTTGGGGCGGCTAGAGTGGACACCAGTAGTTAGCATTAGGGCTTAATCAGTAGCTGGCATTGGTGATGAAGAAAAATACCTTTTCGCTTGTCGGCAGGCATTGTGTATGGAGTTGGCTCGGGGAGGATTGTCGAGGCGGAAGATTATGTGAACCAAATTTTTGGTCGTTCGTTGTGGTTGTAAATCTTGGCGGCCTGGGCGTATTTTGTGATCACGTGCCACAGTCAGCTGTTTGAACCAGACTCTGAGTCTGGTTGCACGACCCACCGACGAGGAGGGATCTCGTGCAACAGACTAGAGATCTCACTCCATTTTGGCATGCATCCTTCGTGTTCATTCTCAAATTATTATTGCTCTGATATGTAACCCCATCCTTCGTGTTCATTCCCGATTTATTATTCTGATATGTACCCACTTGCTGGCAATACGGAGTAGATTGTTGTTACTTAGTCAGCTATTCCTAACTAGTCTGGTTGCACACCTCGATATGGATACGTAGTCTAATGGATACGTACTCCTGGTTCCATTCTGGTTATATAGTGCCCATTCGCCGAAGCTTGGCAACAGACCACGTTTGCTCATGTGGAACCCCAAAATTCTCTGGCCCCAGTGGTCACATCATCGTTCCATCTCATCCCCCTCATCCTCCTCAGCCCATCTACCGGTGGGTAACTGGTCTTGTCTGATTCATTTTTCGACCTGAGTCAACCTTTATCGGCCATACAGGACAATTAGACTTCTTGTAGGACGGTATATCGAACAAGCGAGGATCAACAAGCGAGGATCAAAGGCTGACGGAGTGGCCGACTGATTAGGTAGCCAATTAGAGGCTGGAGAATGAGATATTCTTAAGGCTAGTCTGGACGGGTTTTCTTACGCCCACGTTTCTGCTGGAATTTTGCTCCTTGAGCTGCTTTGCTTCTCACATTTTGCGGGAGAGTGAGCTTGCTAGGAACGAGAACAAGCACTGGAGCACAAGGGAATTATAAGATAGGATTACTGAACATATCTGCACTATTTTGTTTTAGCGAGGGACTGGAGCGGCGGCTACTTCAAAAGCCTAGCACGAGTTTGAGGAGGGAAAAAGGAAGATTCATCGAATACATATATCGACTTTGATTCACGCCTCCCGCCGATCCGGATCATCCTACTTCGGTTGTGTCCATCACCTGTATCCTGGAACCACCCCATCCATTACCATCTCAGACGATTACAGCCATGCTTTCTCTAACCATCCTCGTCCTCGCCATAACCATCTTCTCATACCTCCTCAACACAGTCTTCCCAGAGCTTCTAACCGACATAGTAACCCACCCCTGTGTTGCCACCCTCAACTCCAAGTAGGCTAGTTAGCTAACCTCCCCAGCTATGGTACACATACACCTCCCTCATCCCCTCCAAAGTCTCTTCCCAAATCGCCGAACAACAAAACCTCCGCCTGGAAGTCCTCCGATTGAAGAAAGACCTGCGAGCCACCTCCGCCCAAGACGAATTCGCAAAATGGGCTAAACTCCGGAGGAATCATGATGCGAAAGTCGCAAGGCTAGATGTTCTAAGTGTGTAATACTCCCCTCCTACCTGACAATCCGGCTGACCGCTCCCCACAGACTCCGAAATCTCCTCTACTCGTGTCAAATTCACCTCGCAGACCCGTGCCCTCCGCTTCCTTCTCACCACCGGCTTTCGCATGGGTGTCCAAATCTACTACATCAAATCCCCCGTGTTCTATATCCCCAAAGGATGGGTTCCGGGATACTTTGAATTTATCCTCGCATTTCCCAAGGCCCCCAGGGGCAGTGTGAGCGTGCAGGCTTGGGGTTTGGCGTGTGGGACTGTGGTGGAGTTGGTGGTGGGGAAGGTCCTCATTGGAGGGGTGGGGGGGTTGCTGAAGGATGTGGCGGAGAAGAGGAGGAGACAGAGGATTAAGTTGGAGGCGGAGAAGGAGATGGGGAAGAAGAAGGAGTAAGTCTTATGTGAAAATGGAAGCGAGAGAAACTTGTAAGTTGGGGTAAGATGAGTAGTGCTGAGGGAGTATAGATTATGGAATTGGTGTTTGGTGTTTAAGCTTTTTGCGCGTTTTCAACTTCATGAGGAAACCGTTTTTTATTAACATGATGTTATTTCTATTTTGTGGCATAAATGCATAAATATTCATTTAGCTGCGAATAACGCGTATGATGTCACAGCTTTTGAGTCTGATTTCAGCTGTCTTGGTCAGCAGTGATCGGACAATTGAGGGTAACTTGAATTTAGCATCGGACATCCTCTTTGAGTTGCGCCTTGTCGGGGTACAGTATTCATGCATACTGGTATGAGGTTATCTAAAGTTATGTTCGCGAAATTCTACTGGAGTTTAGAAACTATAAAGAAGCTGGGGGAGTACGGAGAGTGTGAGGAGGAAGCACAAATGAGATGTTGAGGCATGGATGGGGATCTAAATATTGAAGTTCGTAGTTGTATAGCCTCGTCTCGAGTTATATAATCGACTGTATCAACTTACACTATCAGTATCCTTATTTTATTAGTTCAATTTCTGCAATTGCACATATACTTTACGCCATGAAGACCGTACAGCAGTCTTTGGCCTTGTGGCGCCTCCAGATTGGAACCGTCGCCCATGCATTCTCTTGAGAATGCTGCTGCTCTCATCGCTTCTGGTTCAATTCTGTTCTCACAGCTCTAATTCTCCAACCGGTTTGCAATCAGGTATTACCGGTAGCCATGATTTTGAATGAGTCCCTGCCTCTTCAAGTGTGTATTGTCGCATTAGGAACCTCAATGACCGAGGGTACTATTCTCTTGTGTAGCTAGCTTGTAGGTACTGTATGTATCTCTGGATGCTTTGAGACAAAGATTTCTCGGTCCACTAGATTATTGTCCCATACCTTGGACTAGTACGTAAGATAAAACCATTGTCGCATGAGTGGCATTGTTGAATTGTTTTCTATTAATGTGAAGTACAGGCCCAATAGCAGCGATTGGCGCTGTACTCTTGCCCATGCATGCAAGCTGTCAGACGCACGTTTTCAGCCGGGAGATATGATGTTAAGTCAGTCCTCACTGAATGACCGGGAACAATCGCTTCTACCAGTTACCGGAATGACACTCTACAGGATAACGTTCCGCTATGCTAGGGACAAGCGACTCTTACTGAGTATACATGAGTCTCCCGCCAGTGAGCTCGGGTTTATAATTCCAGAACCCTATTCCTTGCCTATTTTATCGAGATCCCTGATGTGAACTTAGTGATGATACGAAGCAAATATTGAATCCTAGAAGAGGAACCAGCGGATCATGACCTGGCGCGTAGGACCATAGTAAGGAATAGACGGAAGAAGGATGGGAAGGGGGCTTACACTTAGGGTTGAATGTACGGAAGTAAAAGAAAGCATCAGATCCAGAGGTTCCATTTACAAAAGGGTATTCAAACGATATGGAAGCTTGTGCGCAGACTTTGGGCTACCAGCACGGGCAGTGAAACAAATAGTATGTGGGCAATTACACCCCACTAATACTCTATGAATCGCAGCTAAATGCATATACGATATCCCTTTGGGAGAGCAGGTGCGCCTAGCAAGGGAGACAGTGAGGTGAATAATATGGTGAGGAAGCAGTTCACAAAGGTATCACAGCTCTCGGGAATAACAAGCTAGAGGAAGCAATGCTCATGCAGAGGAATAGATTCGGCGGGCAACTTCTGTGTATAGACGGTTCCTACCAAAACTACTGAACAAAACAGAGGAATTTCTTTTTAAGGGCAGCCGGTCTGACATCCGAGCTCCACTAGATAGATAGATGGAAGTCGGCTAGATGATGCAGAAGGATGTGGGCGGAGCCGCCCTCCCGGCAGCAAGCTGGTTACGGAGTAATTCGTAACCGGAAGAGAGGAAAAAGCTGTCGGACATACGTCCAAAAACCAACTGACGTCCTAATTACCAGCGGTAACACGCCGGCCGCGTTCTCCCCGCTGTTTGTACCAACGCTCTTGGCCTGGGTCTGGCCCAGGACCTGCTGTCTTCGAGTCCTGTTGGGGGCCTTAGGGTCGAAATGCAACTGGGATGGCAGTGGAGCGGATATGGGAGGGATCCGGGAATGCTGAGCAAGTGCTAGTTAGGATGACAGGTCACCTCTCGTACCTCGGCATACCATACAACACCGGGATGAGGCCCACCACCGGGATGTGGCTCACTCGGTTATTTTAGCGGTTTCGGCAGTTTCGCGACCAATATGGGACCAAAGAGGCTCAAAATTTGGGATTGCATTGTGGATATATGGTAGTTTGTTGAAGCGAGTGCGGACGGGCCAAGGTACATTACTGCTCGAATTATCCTGACAGAAATACCGGGGATCACGGGGTAGGTTGGCTGTAGGAAAAGTAGATATATGGGGGCTATGAGGGCTATAATCAAGCAATAATTATTGTTATGACTTGGTACTTACAGCCTGTATACATTTTGGAAGCAATTGTATGTAATACGTTGCTATAGAGGGACTGGTCAGCAAGGGTAGTCTTAACTGGGGGGTATTCCTTCTTGTAACTCAACCAAAATTGGTCTAAATCAAGTTCCTAATAGCGCAAAAGCACAAACATAGGTAGGGGATCATCTAGGTACCCTACGTATGATATTCTACCAGAAATTAGTGAGGCCATACCGCCAAGAGTAGGTTAAGGCAATGCGTGGATAAATTATACCTTCTTATAACTCAACCAAATCAAGTCCATATTAAGTGCCTGATAGCTCAAAATCACGCACATATGTTGAACAAACTTTACGGTACTCTACTAAGGATCTTTGCTTAAAACTGAGTGAGCTTAGGTTGCTAAAGGTGAGATAAGAGGGGATCTAGATCAAAAACCTTCTTGTTATAACTTAGTGAAATGAAGTCCAAACCAAGCAGGTCATGGCTCAAATGAACGTGTTAAGAGACTAGATGCTTGTATAAACCCTACTTAGTATATCTGACTTTGCTTGAGAGAAGCCGTTTCATAGGGGTTACCTGCAACAGTAGGCAAACCTTGAGCTAAGTCTTCCAAATGAATGTGTCATTAGGCATTCAATAGCCCAAAAGGACCGAAGCATAACAAATAACATTTTAAGTCTGTTCCAGACCTGATTTAGCCTAAATATAAAGTAGCTTAGCCTAGTAGCCATATTAGCGGGAAATGACAAACCTTGGCATATACAATCAGTATAGATTTAAATGATATATTCAGTCACTAACATGATCTCCCCTGGCTCTCATGCCTATGTAAGTTCTTTTAAGCCACTGGTCATCTGTTTTAGACTTGCTTTAACTGAGTTACAAGAAGAAATACCTCGTCTGCACCCCCGGTTAAGACACCCTTGCAGACCAGTCCCTCTATGGCAACTTATTGCATGCAATTGCTTCTATAATTTATACAGGCCGTAATTACCAAGTCGTAACAATAATTTTTGCTTGATTATAGCCCTCATAGCCCCCATATATCTACTTTTCTTACAGCCAACCGATCTCATGATCCCCGGTAGTTCTGTCAGGATAATTCGAGCAGTAATGCACCTTGGCCCATCCACACTCGCTTCAACAAACTACCATATATCCACAATGCAATCCCAAATTTTGGGCCTCTTTGGTCCCATATTGGTCGCGAAACTGTCGAAACCGCTAAAATAACCGAGTGAGCCACATCCCGGTGGCGGTGATGGACGGTATTCAGAAGGGGTGGGAGAGTATGCCATAGGCAACGGGGGGAAGATACTGCTCCGCCAGGGATAGTGTTGCACAATGGTTCGAAAGAGTAAAGAAGAAACAAGAGTGCAATGTACGGATGTCTTCTACCAAAAGGCAGCGCCCTGAAAGACACTTCTGAACCCTTAGCTGGGGTATCGGTTAGTCAGGTGGTAACCTGGTATAGTGGTCCTTCGCATCAAAACGAATTGACAGCTATCTCAGGACACCTGGCTAGGCCCTGAGGGCCTTGGGGATCAAGACTCTCTATGCTAACACGCTTCGGGACCTGAAAAGTCAGCAAGTGTGATCAAGAGAGTTGATCTGCCTAGGCAGCCGGAAAGGGGATTAAAACCCTCCGGACGGCAGTCAGTAGATTATAGGGATCTACTGGGCTCAACAGGACGGTTCTAAAGCCGGGGTCGGTCCTTGCGATGTCCAAGCTCCAGTCTCCGGAACTGCAAACTTGTGGGATCCTACTACGCATAGTCTCAACTGTTACACTCACTGTTCCTCTTCGAGTCCTGTTGGGGGCCCCTGACAGTCGAAGGCTGTAGTTGGGTCGAAATACAACTGGGAGAAGCAGAATGGGTAAGGGCAGTGAAAGCCACTCGTGTGGGTAGTGGGCTATCATAGTTAGTCAGTTCTGGAGTGAGCGGAGGTTTAGCGACAGGGCTTAAGGTGCAAAGGGCGAATTCCAATGCATCAGCTACGAAAGTAGTATACCAGGTCGCTTGAAACCTGAATTATCATAAGACAAGCCAGCGAACACCTATTCCCTTTGGGAGAACAGGGAGATAATGGTGCAACGGATACCGGGTGAAGGAAGTCCGGGAGCTGGTAAGGAGGGTGCCAATCAGACTAGTAGGGAGGATAAGATGGAGGCAAGCGGTGTTGGCGCCTGGTCTGGGTGAAGGGCATAGGCGCGAGCATAAGGGCAATGAAGAGGCAGACTACCTGTATTGTAAGGCCAGAGATACAGAATAAGTAAAACATAGCAGTTCCGAGACTAACGTACATGGGTAGGCAACCCGATGCACAAACATGACATTGCAACATGACAGGCACCCAACAGGCCTTCCATATATACAGCAAGTCTAGGTCTCTAAGTTGGCTCTACAGGCAGTATAAGAGCTTACGTGGTGGCTATCCAGGATTGGAAGGCAGGCATGCGCCCCGGGCCCTATGTGCGAAGACTGTGGAGCAGTCCAACCAGCCTGGGAGCAGTACAGAACGCGGTACATCAAATGTAGTGGCATGGGGAGGCCCGGAGTGGTGTATATAGTAGTGGCGGATTCGTCAGGCGTTGCTGATGGTGGCCGGGCCTAGGTAGACCTGGCCTACAGGCCCCGTTGGCCTTCTTTGAAGTGTAATTTAAAGCAGGTGGTGGAGTGCAGTGGCCCGGCCCTGGGGTCGGATAATCAACCAGGCACGTGGAGATGCGGTCCCTCGTCATAGCCTAGACTGTATGAATACGAGCACGAGGAGTCACTCTGGGAAAGCTTAAAACGGTCAATCCCGCTGGCGATAGGGGACCAGACTAACCGCGGACTTGGATGTAAAATACCGTTCGGTTCACAGCGTGCAATTCCCGTGCTCAATAGACTCCAATTGCAGTCCGGCTAGCACTGCAGTGGAATGCTTCGTTCTTGTAGTGTTTACAGGGCTGGGTTCAGAATCAGGATAACCAGTAATCGACAAAGGAATAGACGTAGAAGATCGAGTATACTTAAGAGAGAAGTTTACTTGAAAATGGAAAGTACATACAATGAAGCAGGAAGCAGCAGTAACTACTAGTAGGTATTACTCGTTGTTCAACGCATCCATTCTGATGTACCTTTATTTTGTTGATTGTATTTCCCTCTGCGGGCACCTTTTTGAGAGATCTCCTATAGGCTAAGCTTTTTGATCAAGTTACACGTAGAGGTGACTCACCGCCAGGTGACGCTGTTGTAATACCAGCAACCGATCATAGTACAAGGTGGTACATCAATGCCAATATCTAACTAATACCAGATGAGCTCGAGACTTATTTAGATTGCAAAATCATAATCAATAGTCCTAGTACTAGGCGGTGCTACATGCCTCAGTCAAATGGTGCAACTTTGAATCTGTATACAGTATCAAATGCTATGCTCCTGTCTACAGTACGGTATACGATCGATTTTTTTTTCCAGGGCACCAGGAGTCCTCTAGAGCCCTTCCTATTACTAGAAACTCACCTACTAATCAATTTCTTTGCGTAGTCCAGAATATACAGTCTCATTCAGGAAGCATCCGGGATATATAAAAATGCATAAAATTCTGCAAGGAGGCAAGGCCAGGAGCCCCCCACAGCCGGCGGTTTGACCTATTGAGAGCGCCCATATTCTATAAATCCCGGAAATGTTCCGAATGGAACTGTACATATGATAATTATCAAGAATTCGACTAGGTGATGCTTATTTTATTAGCGACTAACATCGAATGTTTTAATATTTACCAATATATGGCCCCACTCCTGTACCTATTGGTTAATTAGCGTCATTTCCCACTAAACGCAGTGGTAGCTTATCTTGCTTATAAGGACTAACAACGCCAGGGATTTGCCATGAGGAGAGTCGGGATTTATCTCCACTTTCTGGGATATACTCTCTCACTTGTTCATCATAGGGTCATCTATAAGCTTATCACTATACATCTCACTCTCACTGTGGCTATACCATCTCCTAGATCTTAATTGTTAGGCAAAATTTCTCTCAGATAAAAAGCAGGATTTCTGACTTAATCTGAGAGTAATACCATATGTCGTCAATAACAGTTCGAACAAGGGAGTTCACTTACTTTGTACTTGGTGAGGTCTATATACTACAGACCTGATAAATTCCGGATTTTGCCATCAGGCCATTCCAATGATAGATGCAGCAAAAAAAAAAAATATTGACAAGAGTGGGACTTGAACCCACGCAGGTTTCCCTACCAGGATGTGATGCTAAGGATGAATTCCTTAACCTGGCGCCATAACCAACTCGGCCATCTTGCCTGAAATATTGAAAAAATATTGTTCTTGATCATTATTATTGAAACTGCTGAACTACGTTTAACTATGTCTGTTCTAATCCTATTGGTGATGCCACTGAATCGGTATGTAGCTAGGAGCATTACATGTATATGTACAGCAATATGGTATGTGTAGGAATACTCTCACTTGCCGAAGAGTAACCGGGACACATGGGTCAGAGGCAAGGATTCCCGAAATGGCAAGTTTGTGGTCAATAGTATGCATATAAGCGGCTAGATCCCAGGATGTTAGCAGAATTCTTTCCTTTAGAGCACTCGAGTCATCAAGTCTATAGCAATTCTGCAGATAGCTCAATATCACTTTATTCACCGTTACCAAGATTCCTCGCTGCATAACCTCGTAATCTTACAGTATGTAGCCTTGTAGTAGCATGCCAGATAAACTAGTCTGGTTGTACCATCCTTCGTAGAGGATATAACCTTATACCTAGTCTCCCCTCGTAGTGCAAAAGCTCGCTGTTGAAGAGGCTTTATCCTCGAGTCTCCGTTAGGGATAATGCCAAGCATTGAGGTAGGTTTCCAATAGCGGCGCGCAAGCCGCGCGTAAATGAACTCCATACAACCCTAACTGTCATTGAATGGGTTCTAAGACATATAAGCATGCTTTATTCATTCAACCAAAATAACGTCTGGGACCTCTTCAAGGCACAGAAAACCTGTGGATTCTTACTAGTACCCTAGTTGGAACTGGCGGGCGCTGGGGATATTAAGAATTAAGAATAAGGGAGCTACTGTTCTCTGCAGCATCAACGTCCACACCACTCCTTGTCTTGGTTTTTGTTTTTTGTTTCTTCGTTTTATGGTATGGCGCTGAAATGGATGCAGCGAGACCATGAGGGTAGTTTGATAATAGATATGTTATGGCGATGGTTGTGCTCTACTGGAGAATTGTAATGCCGTTTCACTTGCCATCATGTGGAGAAGCAATAGAATATATACCACTAAACCTAAAGCCTCTATGTACGAATTGCCGCAATGCACCTACTTAGGACCCCACTTTTCTCACGCCATAGAAAAACAAAACAAGGAATCTGAGGAAAATAACCCCGAGACAGGAAAACGGTGGTGGATGTGGCCGCGGTGTTGTGGATAAAAGGTGAAGGGAGGGAAATAATCTTAATGTCAAAAAGGTGTTGTGAATAAAAGGTGAGGGTAGGGAAACAACCTGATGTTAAAAAAGTGTTGACCATGTAAAAACGAGAAGTAATGCAATCATTCTTTTGAAAATTTGGGTACTATAACTCAGATATTGGTTTTAACACACTCGTAAAGGTATCTCCCTTTTATATTTCTCGCTCAAGTAGCTCTTCAAGAAGATTGCTCCAATTACAGTCTTTTGAAAACTCCATTGTTTAAGCTCCTTACTCATGCCTACAAGATTCAATCCTACATTTCCCTTCACATCTCACCCAGCCTATACTCCTTCTTCAGTATTAATTTGGCATGGATTTGGAAGATACGTTAAGGCTTCCTAGCAGCCATTAGTAGAATATTCGACCTATATTGGGGGTTATTGGGAGGGGATCCTGAAAAGGGTATTGGGTTTTCAGTTAATTTTGGTGATATGTCAGGGTAACCATGTTGTAAATTTCATAGATATCTATCTACAGACACTGGGGTCATTGTAAGACAGTGTTTGAGCATCAGGTACTAGGATGCCAACAGTAAGACTCAATTACACCAAGCGTAAATAATGGGAGCTATCCAAACCAGGCTTTAGTAACAGCCGATAAATCTATTCATCTTTTGTCACTGTTAGAAACCAAATAAATCGGTATTGGCACGAGAACACGGAAAGCTAAAGCACCTTTATACAAAAAGATAATCCCAATTTGCCGACAGGCCTTCAATACCTCTAATACCTAATTTCAAACATCAGTTCTGCTAACGTACCATTACTCATGAGGACATTACCCTAAACTAGGTACTAGTTCACTCATGCTCTGAAGCGACCCACAGATTGCAAAAAAAAAAAAAAACTCGCATGCGAATAAAGAGCTTAATTAGCTCAGGGAAATACTCTCGATGGCAGTGGACTCCAGACCAAAATCGATTACATAAACCGAAAGCCGGCAAAGGAAATAAGATCGACTCAAAAGCCCATTATCGTACCAAGTGAGGCTACTAATTAATATAGAAAGTACCCTAAAGTACTTTCTATTTATGTTCTATATAAAAAGTAGCTGAATATAAAAGCTTCTCTCTGATAGCTTCATGCATATAAAGTCATGCCGCTTCCGCGCTTATTCCTCCTGCTACTTTCGCGCCTCTGCCTCTACCTCTGCCTGTGCCTGTGCCTGTGCCTGTTCCTCCTCCTGTAACTTCATGCCCTGTCTCTGCTTGCTGCTACCGCACCTGTTCCAGCTACTGCTGCCTTCACAGCTCTGCCTCTCGCCCCGTCTCTTGCTCCTGCTTTCGCAGATTGTGTTCCGCCTCTTGCTCCTACTTTTGCAGATCTCCCTCCGCCTCTTTCTGCCGCTGCTTTTGCTACCTCGGTTATCAATCTTTCTGCTCTTGCCCCATGTAAACCTCCTCATAACTACAACCCCGCAAAAAAAGTTTGAAAGTTGCAATGGACGCATACAATCGAGTAATGCCAGCTTCAGGCTGCTGGGAGAGTGTGAGTACAACCCTGTGGTGGGGGAGTGTTGAGCCACAGCGGTCTGCGACCTAGACACGTATGTCAGAATAAGCGGAATCTTATCTGAATATTCATCTGCCCTCTCCTTTTGCCCTTGAAGTGGTTATATAACTCTTTCTACCCTCCTCCAATCAACCCATGACAAACATTTAAACGTTTTTCACTCTTTACCAAGTTGGCTTTTGTAGTTTTCCACTCGGACTTCTAATTCCTGGGGGAGGGCTATTAATGGTAATTACCTCTGGAGTGAAACGATGTTGAGGTAATTCCGGTGGAGGTCGAAACACATGGCGTAGGTTCAAAGGACGCGATAGTTGTGCCATCCCTTTTTCTTCCGTTTAATCAATTCCCCCTCCTCGAACATTATCACTTGCCGGCCTTAAGACAGCTGCCCTACATGCTGTAAATATTGATGTCCTGGAATTTGATTGCCAATCCAGGTAGATTGGAAACACATGAAGAGCCCCATTCGCATTGTGGCTGAACCTATTAGCGTGTGGATTCAATCTATGAATCTTACACCTATATGCAAGTCTGAGCATGTAGGTATAGCCTGCCAGTTGGCTCTATGAGATTGGCCTCGATACATGACAGTTGCAGTTGAGAAGAGCTTGCGAGATTCGTTGGGAATTGTTGTTGGAGGTAGGCGAGCTAGGCTTGGACCTCAGTAGCCCCGCCATATCGAGAACATCGGCAATTATGGTAACTGCCTCTGCATCCTGAATTTTTATGCCTGTCCGGGGCATGGAGGTCATTGGATGAACGGAAAGATAATCTTGGGGACAACGACTTCCGCAATGAAACTGACACCATGGTTATGCCAGACGGCTTTCTATTCCAGCAATAGTAACGTACTACCCGTAGAACTAAAATAGCTATAGCATGGTATGCTAAGTGCCGCTTCTTCCCCCCTCTTTGCGCTGTCTTAACATTTTTGTTCACCTGTTCGCAGGCGCTGATTTATATTCTTATAGCATGTGTCGAGGATTAAGTGTTTGTATGTTTCATGGTGGATCCCAGTGTTTCACTAATCCCTCAAATCTGCTATATAGCTATCATACCGTACCAGTACCAGTGAAGTTTGGCTCTAGGTACCATGCTTGCAACCACTTTTTTGATATTCTTTCTAGCGATAGCATCAACTGGTGCACGCACGGATGCATGAGAAGAATCACAACATTGCTTCGAGGCTCCACAATCTAGGTACATGTGAGCGATATATATAACAAAGCGGGATCACATCTAGAATCTAATACAAAGGCCTCCAGTATCCCCTCAGTTCTGTGGAGTAGCGTCAAGATACATACCTGTGCGTATGGGAGTTATGCAGCAAGAGAATTCCTCCCATTTGACTAGATGACGAGATTTCTTTATATTTAAAAGTATAGTCCGTACTGAAGAAAACCTGTACATTCTTTACAACACTAGTCTCGTGATACCACTGTAGATATACATTAATATTTTTGCCATCGAGTTCGGAATATCCACTGTATTAGTCTGGTTGCACAACCTCGTAGAGACCACTGTATTAGTATTGCAGTCAACATCAACCACCAGCTTATGAGTATTGAATAAATTGTCCGATGGCACAGATTATGCCGAACATAGGCCCTCCGAAGTCTCTTCCTGTTCCTACACATTCCTCGTATCCTCGGATAGCGGTATTATTGCCTGCCTGTTGCATGCTGCTTTCATGCCAGGTACTTACATACTTACCTGAGACTACCCTAACCTCAACGAAACTGGGACTGGACACAGATCAATGTATGTAATTAGATAGAAACTTAATATGGGTGCGTGCTTCCAGGTAAAAGGAAAAGAACACAAGAGCCGTCAATTTATTCTTATACTTCATCTCTCGTAATATCAATATCAATCGCCCCGCTTCTAAAAAGCATCAACCATACATACATCACATTTCACACAGAACTAACGCAGAGTCACCAACTCCTCCGCACTAGTCGGATGAATCGCCACACAATTATCAAAATCCCTCTTCGTAGCACCCATCTTTACTGCCACCCCAAAGCCCTGCAAAATCTCCGCCGAGCTCTCCCCCACAATATGCAACCCCACCACCCTTTCGTCATCCGCCTTATTCACAATCAACTTATACCTCGTCTTTGCCTTCCTTTCTGGCTCCATCATGGCATAATACATTCCTACAAACTCCGCCTTGTACACCTTGATATTCTCATCACCAAACTTCTCTCTCGCTTCAGGCTCCGAGAATCCAATAGTCCCGACTTCGGGATGGGAGAAGACAACGGAGGGAATGTACTCATAGCTGAGTTTGGAGTTTGAGAGGTGTGGAGGGCCAAAGAGACGGTCTGCAAGGCGGCGGCCAGCGGCGATGGCGACGGGGGTGAGCTCGACCTTTCCAGTGACGTCTCCGAGGGCGAAGATACTTGGAACAGCGGTATTTTGGAAATCATCGACGGGGATGAAGGGTTTCTTTCCCGGCTTGTCTAAAGGGATACAGATGACAAGCCCGGCTTTGTCAAGATTCAAGTCCTCGACTTCTGGGGTACGGCCAATAGCCCAGAGAAGGCAGTCGACTTCAACAACGGATTCACTGCTCCTGCTGTCCGTTACAGGGTCGTCCTTCGTTGGGGTAGCCTTGGTGGAGAAGTATACCTTGAGAGAACCAGATTCAGTCTTCTCGACCTTAGAAATCCCGCTGCGTTTGTGGACGCTGATGTGGAGGTAGTTCTCGTAGTGGGAGGTTATGCCCTCCTGAATCATTGGGTCAAAGCTACGTAGAACCGTGTCTCCGCGGATGAAGAGGTGCGTTTCACTGCCTAGGGAGGCAAACATTCCCGCCATCTCAACACCGATGTAGCCAGCACCCACGAGCGCCACTCTCTTTGGCTGTTTCTCAAGCTCAAAAAATCCATCAGAGGAGATACCGTACTCCGCACCTGGAAGCTTGGGAAAACTTGGACGACCCCCGGTGGCAACGAGGATTTTATCCGCTGTATACGAAATAGTATTACCAGAGCCGTCTACGACATCTACTTGGTTCGGTCCCGCAAATGAGGCACGGCCTTTGATGTAATGAACCCCGTCGATTACAAGGTTACGCTCGTAGATACCGTTCAGGCGATGGATGTAGGCATCACGCTTCTTCTTGAAGTAAGGCCAGTTGAACTCAGCAGTATGCTGAATAGAGAAGCCGTAATCTTTGGCATCATGAATGCGTTCTGCGAGGTCCGCAGCATTCCAGGTAACCTTCTTCGGTACACAGCTGGAACAGAAAAATATTAGTCAAGCCCATTTCTACAACCAGAAGCTTGAACTGACCCCACGTTCACACATGTTCCACCCAAGGGTCCACTCTCAATGATCCCCACCTTCTTCCCATACATTGCAGAAGCCCTCCTCCCTGACGCAAGACCACCGCTGCCCCCTCCAATGACGAGGTAATCATAATGTTTCGCAAGAGGCACCATGATATTAGTAGTTGACGAAAAGTGTCGGCTGAGGATAGAAAGCCGTGTGGACGGCAATGCTGCTTTTGTAGTGAGGCTGTTACCAGGGGCCGCAGGTGAGATGTATAATGTCCTGACGGGGGTGAATGAAGTACCGGCTACTGCGCGAAGAACACGGAGCGGTGAGCTTCTGCTTGAGAAGCAGAAGCAGCGTGTGGGCGACAGCTTGATCAACTTGAGAGAGAAAACTTCAGGAGAAGGGTATGGCGGGTCTAAGATATCAAGCTTGAAACAACAATAAGCAATATTACGAGCTGTAATTGATATTTTGCAACCTTCAGTGCAGAAGAGGGAATCTGGCAATTACCGCCAAATCAAAAAAATTCCAAATAATTGCGACTATGTGGGTGTACCTAGGGAATGATGGTGGGGTAAGTTCGGGGCTTACGGTGCAGATGCAGCCGTTCAAATTCCGTGGGGCGGAGAGACTGCGAGACCCTGGCCGAGATGCAGTGATTTCAAATTGCTTCCTGGGCGCTAATCACCCCGGCTAATAGATCTGTATAGTTGCCAGAGACAAACAGCCAGCCTCGATTGTCCTCGACAGGGTGCCCGTGCTTGTGGAGAAACGTTATAGAAGGTGGTGGAAATTTCAAGGACAGGAGTCCTAGTAAGGAGTGAGACGTATAGCAACAGGAATGCACAGTGCGAAGGAACGGATGGGGGAGACTGGGCCCCGGAGAGCATAATCTATGCCTACGACTCATGAAAGGGATATGTGGGGGCGAACCGTTGCATGCTGGTTTCAAGCCCTATGATGCGGCTATTGCTGCCATATCCGTCGTGTATCGTCGTATATCAGAGAAACATTACCGCGTGGTTTATAGGAGATTTATGACTCAAGCAATTTCCGCAGAAAGGCCTGGTCCAGGTCGGTTTCTCAAAACTCATTCATGCCAGGACCGTATAGAAGAGTCGCTTCATCGATAAATAGATGTATGTACCGGAAATCACGTGACGAGAAGCATTCAAAGTAATTCAGCAGTAGGTCAGTGCCATGAATCATACCGAGCTTTCTCCCCTAAAATTATAGTGTTATATAGTAGGTCCAGAAAAAATACTTAGTCACATTCCCAAAATTGCCAAATCACTAAACTAGGGCCCCCTTTGCGCCATAACAACTCTTCCCGAACCTGTTAACCCAAGTTCATGCCACTGGCATCAAACTCTCCCAATAAATCCAGCTCTGCCTCTACCCCTCCGAAATCCATATCCATCTCCATCCCTCCAAACCCACCGCCAAATCCCTCGCCTATCCCGCCAAAGCCCATTCCCATAAGCACCATATCATCAGCATGGCCACCAACAATAGAAGAGCTGCTAACTTCAGCAGTTGCCGTACTCGTGGAAACTACACTAGTAGGTGCTGCAGAGGCCGCAGTTGGGGCAGCCGTTGAAACAACGGCACGGACAGTACCTGCAGGAAGGATCGCCTGAGATTGGTATGGAGTCAAGAGTGCCTCCACTTTTCTGGCAAGGCGAGTATTTATTTCTGTGCGGGGATCCAGCTTCACTTTAGGCGCCGATGGTGCTATCGACTTCGGCCTGACAGTGGATTTCGTGGATTTAGTAGTTCCACGAGATGATGCACTGGAGAGGTTTGTAGGTATTGATGTGCGGTTAGTAACTGCAGGGGTAAGGGATGCAATGGCTCGGGAAGCAGCGATTCGGAGTGAGTCGACAAGGGAAAGAGGTGCTGTGGGAACAGTTTGTTGTGGTTTTGATGGTGGTTGGGACTGCGGAGACGAAGGCATGCCTGCAGATAGTTGGGGGCCGGAAGTTGGCGGCCCATTGGCTGTGCTCATCGCACTATTTGTGTTGAAGGCTGTGGGACTGGAGATAGAGTCAATGCTTGGTGATACGATAAGCGTCGCTGCAAAGTCGATGGCAAGGTCAACTATGATAGGATTGGCTCCGCCGGGGGTTGGGATTGTTGGTGGATTGGGAGCACCGCCGGGGGAGTGCTGTTGGTGAAGAGCATATATAATATCAAGCAGGATCGAAACTACTTTACCGCTGCCAAATACATGCGCTACGGTTTGCGTCAGGCGGTGGGTATACCATGGAGGGCCATTGCTAGCAGCAGACTTGACATTGGTACCATAGTTGGCTGCTGACCATGTCACCGATGTTTCCACAGTGGCTCTAAATGTTGAAAGCAAGCCCCCTGCAGTGCCATGTGAATGGTGTGCACCACTGTTGTTAATCCATGCCTGGAGCTCCTGGTGTGATGCGGTTGCTGCTCGCTTGAACCCTAGATGCCGATTGACTGCCTGTAATACTGCCTCTGCCATAGCCGAAATCTGAGGTGCCTGATGTGCTGCATGATCCATAGAGGTTAAGACCTCCCTCATAATTCGCTCAAGATGCCGTGCCGTGATTGATAAAACAGTCTGGTGAACAATGCTTTTCTCAACAGAAAGGGGTATAAGCGGTACAACGAGAGATTGCATGATTTGTAGTGGCGTCATCAAATTGTCTTCGGACCCCGCTGAAGAGTTCTCCCACACATGGTTCCCAAGCCATGTCAACGCAGAGACGAGGGAAGGCATGAGGAATGGTTCAAGAAGATAGGCAAAACCATCCTTAAGTGTGTCTATTTCAAGAACCCCACGATGTGCGGCCATGACGGACTGGAAGAAAAAAGTAGGCACGAGCATATAGAAGTCCTGTGGCCGACAGGTCGCCATGAGGCTGTCAGATATGACCTCTGCTTCGAACATCTCCTTAATCCATCCTCCGAGCTGGGCATGTGTGTCTGCAGATTCGATATCCTCAATGCGCTGAGCTGTTAGCCCCTTCGTGAGCAAGCGCGGAATGAACGAGTCAACAGGATCGGACGACTCTCCTAGGATTGATGTTGTGAGTGGTAGATCATACCGATGGATGGTTGTAAGCACTAGAAGCAGTATATAACCGAAGTCTTCGTAAACAGGCTGATATTCTCCTAGATCCTCCTCATACCTCCATGTATCCAACAGCACGCATAACGGTTCCAAGAGATACACTGGCTTCACAAACATCAATATCACATCGATGGAGCTTGGTTTCCTGGTAAGAAACCCGCAAATGCTTCTCAAGCTCAACGTTTCTTTCCTCTCGCACATCCCCCGAATTATTTCGACCACAGCTAGGGCGACTGCCCCAGCATTGCCATCAAGACCCTCTAGTTCTTCTAGCACCCGCTCGACCCGATCAGGATCGAGCTGACATTGTGAGACTAGATCCTCACTATTGTATCGCCCAGATGTTGGGAGTGTCATCATTGGTAGCTCACCGAGTATCCCTTGAATGGCAGCCTCCTCTACAAGGCCGTGAAGGGCGAGAGCGAAGAGGAACTCCTGCCGTATGTCTTGCGGAAGGGAAAACATATCCACAGATCCGCCAAACGGGTTACCAGAAGCTCCAGACAACACTGCTGGGTCAATTCGTAGCAAGACTTGTGACAAAGCAGCATTAAGGTCCTCTTGAGACAAAAATATACGGGTAAGAATTAGAGGCACTTTGTTTATAATGAAAGAGCGGAGAAGAAATATCTGTGATTGGGATGCTGGATGGGTAGGATTCATCGCTGTCGCAAGGGTATCGAAAGCAGCTATTACGAATTCTGCGACCATGGAGTTTGTGTCGTCTCGGTAACGAGAAGTGAGGTAAGAAAGTATGGCATCGTCGTCAGTCAGAGGAAGTCCAACCAACTATTTGGCCGATGTATAAGTGATTTTTACCATGAAGGATGGATTTTGAAAAATGTTCACTCACCAGACTATCTATAAATACTACTCCAGAGCTTCGTGCCCATACTCTCGATGAGGTATCAACCAGAGCCATCATGCCCGCAACAGAGTCTGTTTCACCTCCCGCAACCAGACGTGCATCTGCATTCCCATAGTGTTGTTGCCCCGGAGAGCGTTGATACTGAAACAATCCCTCCAGTCGTGAGGATAGCAAGGGGCTTTCTGCTAAAAGTAATTGGGTGAATTGTCCAAGAGCCGCTACAAAGGGTCCTCGCAAATCTGGAGCAGAATCAATGAATAGATGACTACTTTGGATATCAAAGAATTACCACGCACCTCTACTGGGCGGAGCTCCAATCAGCCCTGTCCATACCTTCATCACTCCCTCATTCTGGCCCAGAGCAATTATCACCTCCGCGAGCGCCTCTTTGGAAATTCTACTCCTTGTATTGTTCATCAATATTTCCATCCATTTTCCAGCTGCCGCTATGGCCGTCCAAATACTCTCCGGATTTTTTGGTTTTTGGAACCTCACTGTTCCAGCCAACATAAGCAACATCCCAGCTTCCACATCTTCCCTCATCCTTCGTGCTTCGTGGAGCTCATCATCAGAGCTGTAGGGTGACGCAGCTGTAGGAGAAAAAAGCTCTGTTGACGATTTGGCTACCGCATATAAGACCTCACCAAGTGACAAAAAGTTGGTTTCAACCAGCCGTTGGATGTATTGGAGTTGCAGGGGATCGGAGATGGCACTGACTGATGGTGAGACGAGCTCTGCTGCAATGGAGCTGGAGGACACCGGCGACCTGCTGAATAGCTGACGAATAAAGCTCTCAAACTAAGTTAACAGACATTAGTTGATGAAGCTTCTCTGAAAATGATTCGGGAGATTTGTACACGGTCAATCGGGACTCTGGATGCCAGACATTTGTAGGATAGTTTCTGATATGTAGCTGACGCAGCGGAAGGTGCAGGCATCTCTAGTGACTTATATTTGTTGCCTGGTAAACATGGGATAGCTTAAGCATCTGGAGTTTTTGGGTCTTATCCGCGTCTGTAACCGTCATGAAACACTTGGCATCAGCCCTCAGCAACAGTCATATGACGCCTCTCGAGGGTCATATGACTGCAGCCTTGGCCAAAATGCCTCCACATGAAGGATCACTCTCACATTCATCAGCTAAGTTTTTTTTACGGAATTCGGCTCCAACCTTCATATCACAGCTTTTTCATTGACTGGCCCCACCGTCTATTCCGAACGAGTACAGTTTGTGGGCATTCCCCCGTTCCTCGACCAGCTGCAGGAGGTTTAAATTTACATGCATAATGAAGGCCTGATGGGAGAATGCCAACCGAGGAACGAGGAAAGTTTGAACTTCTGCTTATGCTCAATCTGAAAATTTGGTGTTTTTTCATATCTTTATTTATATATCATCTTGTAAAGCTATGTTACTAGGTAAGCAAAGAAAATACCTTCATTCGCTAATGTGTGCAACAGAAGCGTGTCTTCCGCTAAATCCCACGAGATGCTCGCTCGCATAAAAACAATGTGCCGACCAACCAATAAACCAAATCATGGGAATCTCCTCTGCGAGGGGTAGTGCAACCAGACTAAAGAATCTCCAAGCTAAAGTTCCAATGTACTTCTAACTTCAATGCCACTTTTTCAAACTCAAAATATACTCCCCCCCAAAAAACATATATGCTAATCTGGTATATCCCAAGGACTGAATAATGGCAAAAGAAAAACAGGTATTTCTTCTCTATGCAACACCTTCTTCTTGATCTGCATCTTCATCCAATGACCTAGGCCCTATGGTCCAGTCCCGCATGGAAAGAGCTGATGACCAGGCGTCTTCTGCTCTAACAATCTCAGCCTCGGTACACCGCTGAAGGGGAACCATAAATGGCACAGATTCCTCAGTCACAGAATCGTAACTCTTCCTAAGGGTGAGCCAGTCGCAACTCTTAGCAGCAAACATATAGTTTTGCCTCTCAGATTCCAGTAACGGGTTTAACCCTGACATCCAATCGTCCCCAAACCACCCGTGCATGATACCGTCTGCATCATATCCGGTAACAACAAGTCTTCGAATATATGGGAGAAGGGATACATTTCCAAATGACAAGTGATCCACTGCTTGGAGATGCACCCCCTGCTGCCCTGGAAGGGGTGGTGGAGCTGGTGATTGAGGTGGAAACCCCATCCTGAACGGTGGCGGTAAGCCTATACCAGTTCTAACGTTGTTTGATGCAAGCTGGTAGTGCTTGAATTCAGCAGCACTAAGACGTTGGTAAGGTAACTTGATATTAAGGAATGCTGCTAGTGCCTGGCAGGCGTAGTCGAACTGTGCCACTTCGAGGAAATATCTTTGGCAGCTCTGGTAGTTCGGATGCCAGGAGAAAACGTCAAACACTCTCTTCCCGGGTCGACCCCGTTGCTCAAAGTGATGGCTGCTACTTCCTCCTGGCTGTGCTGTATTAGAACTGCTGGGGCCGCCCTTGGAAGCCTCCGGCCTCCCGAAAGAAGATCCCCCGTCCATGGAAATATTACTATGAATAAACCGTCCCTGCTCCCCTTGTTTACTGCTAGGCCTAGATCTGTCGTTGGAGTCTCTTGTAACAGGAGCTGCTCTTGGAGATGGGGGAGTAACGTTTAACTTTCGTTTCGGCACAACTGCGGTATCCCGAAGGATCGTCGTTTATAACCCGGGTCCGGATTAGAGTTTTGCGGGTTTGATATGAAGCCGCGCCTGGGATGCGCAGCCGGGTGCTGGTTTAGAGATCTTGTGCTTTGTGCCAACCAATAAAGGAGAGTCCCGTATGACCTTATGGAAGGGACAGATGAACAATATTGCTGATACTTATTGCATAACCTGCAGCGGTGGGCCCAAATATGCCTCTTGAAGGGAAATAGCGCAGGTGCAGTGCTCGGTGAGATATGTGGTCAGCGAACCAATTAATGGAATTTAGGCAGTGGAGATTGTTTGGGATGGTTGCAGCTGAGGGTTTTATCAGAAGGCCTAGAATGCTTATGCACTGTCCACTGTCAACACCAGTGTCCTCGGTCAAGTTATAAACATCATAACACTTGGGTCATCGAACCCTCCGTACTCACCTCCAACTGGAAATCTTAGGCTGTTGAGTGTGAAGAGATTGATGCTAACCAGTGGTGCATAGACAGACCGCCAACTTCGCTAATCTAGTCCGATGCCCTCGAGTGGGGATAGACTCCTCCCCCTCCATTTATAAATCCACATCACTCCAACTATTGACCTTTCTCTATACCTAAGCTATAACGGAGTAGCTGCACTTAGGGTAAAAACGTCCGATGTGGGTGCGATATGGGAACGGTGACGTGAATAACACAAGGAAGTGTTGAGGGGCTGACTGGAGAGAGCGTCCACTATCCCTCGCAGTGCCTGTGGAACCCTGGAACGCTGGCGATCAGTGAAGCGGACTTGAGGGAACCTCCCACCTAGGTACTTACAGGGCAAGCTTTCTGCTTTGGGGTTTCCCAGAATTAAGGAACTGGTCTTCTCACCCACACCCAGCCAACCAAACCGCCCTCGGATACAATTAGTTTTCCTCCAGTGGCATACCCAAAGCGACAAACACTTTATTAAGCCTTTTACGCTTGGGCGTATGCCCAAGTAAGGAATCGATTAGGAACATCTTGACTCGGGCGGCGATTAACCATAAACGAGATGAAGAAGGTGGCTCGCACCCGTGACCGGGGTTTTATTGGGCCGTAGGTAGCGAGTGCTACTAATCCCCCGGAAAGCCCGTCTACGATACGGCAGTACTCGCCATCGGAAATGTAATTTTGACCTCAAATTGATGGAGATATCGTTGAGGCTTGAAGTCTAACATTGCTGGCCTTGATTTATCCCAGCTGAAGATTGCCCTGCTTTACTCTCAATAATTGGGGTTCTTAGGTGGGGGTTCACGCGTTCAAGCTACCCTTCATCTACCAACCGGGAATATTTGGTAAACGGCAAAAGAGGCAGCCAAAGAAGCAGTTAGTCTTGGAAGGTTCGTCCTGCCTGTGTCCCGGCGTGTACATATGCGCTGCGCTGCACCTGCACTGTAAATCATCACTTGTACCAATTACTGTATGGATGCCCTCTGATAGAGCACAATTGTATATAGCTACGTATACCTGCATTTAGTTGGTACGGACATAAGCTGCTTCAGCGTGGCACTGCCATACCACACCATCCTCCAAAACAATTGTGGCAATATGACGTCCACCGGTCTCGGCAATCACCGTTCACTCCCTCTTTTTGTTCTAGTTTTGATTGCAGGCTCATCTTTCTTTGCGATGAGGGTATTATAATCCCCGATTCGATCGATCTGGGCAGCCCGTGTGGTTTTGAAGAACATGTCAATCCGCCGGGGCAGCAGAGAGATTAAGAGACAGTGAGCAGGCTAGACTGGTCTTGTGATGGCAGAATGTGAACTACTTTGTTAGATCTCAGTTTATCTCCTGGTTTATATTGGTGTTCGATCTCGGCACTAGGTGCAAGGGTCCATTCAGGGATTCACGGGGTGCATTTGATAGCCTGCACGGTTTTTCTAACGGACGAGTACCTCCAGACCAATCAGGCTGAGGTCAAACCTGAAGAACCGCATCAGTAAGAGCAGACGGCAATGTGTCCGGTCATGCTCAGATCGATTTTCTAAGATTCCCATTAGAAACTGTTCAGAAATTGTTCCCGTGCACAGCTTCGGAACTTGGGAATCGTAGCTCCCGATCTACATACCCAAAATATGAGCACACCGACATCTGGCATCATTCTGCTTCTGTCGGTCAGACCCGAGATCAACCCCTGTCCTGATCCCCATGCTTGCACTGCATGTGCATTAAACGGTGCTAAGTTCCAGATTTATGGATTTTGCCACCAGTGTATCAAATTTCGCCACTCACTTAAGTATCGTTAGCTGACTGGCCGCGTATGCAGCGGTAAGGGCGTTCATGTTACCAGTAGCCATTACCATACTTAAGCATGTCTCCTTTTCTGCTCGGTGCAGTTAGTAAACTCAAAGCCCACCATAGAACTGATCAAAACAGCAACCAGAACATAACACGGGGTCGCGGGCTCGCTTAGGCCTTTTCAGAAGGCTCAACGCTCCTTCGAGTTGAGTCTTTCAATGGCAGGGCTGCTTACAGACATTAGCTGAGATACAGGCTCCATCAATTCCGGCAGAATAACCAGACTACGATTCTAGACTGGCGGCCGAGCTATGATTCGAGATCAACTTAGAATGAAGTAGCCAAACTAAGGAATGATAGTCTCATGCCAAGACCTCGCCGCGCTCGGTCGCCCACGGGTCTTGGCATGAGACTAAAGGAATGAGTTGCCACCAATAGTGATAGTCCGTCAATCACATGTCATCCTCCTGTTACCCTGAACAGGAACATGGACCAGTAATGCTATCCAGAACAAGATGTGGCTGAATTAAAGTCCTCCAAGGTCCTCAACAGGTACAAACTGACTCGGATACTTAATTTTTAGATTAGAATTGATCTGAACATGACTCTTGAATTGAAGGCAAGCCATCTTACAGTGATGAATGGCCCCGAGTGATCTTGGCATCAAGCATGCGTCAATGCAATCTCGTCATGCTAGTGTAGGCTTAATAAGGCTTCTGGATCGTCCACCCATATCGATATCATTAGAGTACTGCGTATGAGAACATGTACACCTCCGATCACTCCACATCTTGCAAGACATCTCAGGACCCTGTAGCTCGGCTCGATATGGCCATAAGCCAGAGTATGTGATACATGCGAATTGCAAAGCACCATGGGAATAATTAGGGCCTATATGGAGCCGATATCTGATACGGATTCATTGCTAGCGTAACATATGTGCCTCGGCGTGCCCGAAGAAACTGTAGGTGTAGTCATGGAACAGCATCAAGCTACCGAAGCTTCAAATCAATTCCTAAGGTAAGATCTTTAACCTTTCAGCCCGTCCCAGCAGCTCTTCAACGTTGCTCCCTACACCCAAACAAATGGCTGAGGCGAGACTGCCTACACTCTAGCCATGATAACTCTCCGGTTTGCACCATACCACTAAATCTACTGGGATCCATGCATGCGAGCATCGCCCAAGCTTTGTTATCACTTCTGCTAGGCTAAGACCTGAACTTCCGACTTCTTCGGATGGCACCCGAACTACCTACCCTACAGATATATATATCCCACTGGCTGTGCGTCATGTAGTTATAATCACATTCCTTTGCGCATGCACCGGCATCATGTAAGGCTACAATGTATCGATAATTATAAGACACCGCCACCCCAAATAGCTCCGCTCAGCGTGATGACGTCGTAGAAGAACAGGGACAATATTAAACCAGATCGCACGTCATAGTAATGATTGTAGATTGAATACGTTCCAAAAGTTACCGATACTGCATTTTTTTGGTGAAACCGGAATTACGATCCTTCATTGATTCTTTTCCAAACCCCAAGAACCAATCTCCAACGACTGACAGTCTCGTGCCACGCTACCGGCCCGTTTTGCAATTAACCCTAGGCCTCATCCACCAATATCGATATCTGCACATGGACTATGGCAAATTTAACTATATGTAACCAGACTACCGGTAATTATCTGCACTTAGTCTGTATCCTTTTCTAGCCGTTTAGACACGACATCTACTCCCAGCTGTTTAGACACGAGAAAACCTTTGAAATACCACTCGGGTAACACGGACTCCTGTGAGATACCACTCGCTTAGTGGAACATGTTTAAGATACAACACTATACCACTCTCTCTACTAGACATGACTATAGTCTGGTTGGCGTGACTCTATGCAGAGGCTCCTTCATTATGTAGCTGACACGCTCTCAAGGCGCGGCTTCTCCTCTCTCTGCTACAGTTTCTGACCTAGTTCTGATCCGTGATGGTGTAGTGATCCATGTCAACCACCCCTGCCATGACACATATCCCGAGATACTACGCTGGCTAGACTTTCTTTATAGATCGGACAAATTGTTTCCTGACACTTCTGAATATACTCTACAATATGCATATACTAACTAGTTGAATAACTTATGTGAAGCTATTATATATACCAATCCATCTCAAAAAGGATGTAACTATCCTCTCCTCTTCAGTATGATTCCTTTATTTATAGATATCATAAACTAATAAGTCTATATAGTGCCAGCACTCTATATTTATGTTAGAATATAATATTTAGGTATAGAGCTATATAGAAAGTCACTATTATTCAGTAACTATTAAATATAATTTAACTATTTTGAGCTTTTAGATTATATTAGCTAGTTTTTTATTTTTTTATTTTTTTATTTTTTTTATTTTTTTTTATTTTTTATAGACTCTTTACTGTCACGACCGCATACCATCGGTTTCCGCCGCAGCGCTAACACTCACGTAGGCGTGTCGATTTCCTATTATTGCGTTGTTGTTCTTGCTGCTTTGTTAGCGTTGTTGTCATGGTCGTTATCGTGTTCGTCATTACCGTAGCGTTTGGGGTCGGGCTAGTAGTGGTCAGCTCTTAGGTTGTCGCCAAGGGGATGTGTGGGGTTATTAGCCAGCCTTCCCCCTCCCCCTCCCTCTCATCCAACGTCTTGTCTCTCCCTCGTGTACCTAGCCTCCTCTAGTTCGCCTCCTCCGTGACAGTCCTCCGTGACGGCCATCCGTGACAGTCATCCGTGACACCCCTCCGTGACAGCCTCGTGGGCATCGCCCTGCCCTGCCAGCCGTGCCCCTTGGTCGCCCTGCTCCCCTGCCCTGCCGTCACATTTACTTATCTGTCTTACATAACTTTTATATCCTCTATATTTTATGTACTTTTATTTTCTACTCTAGATCCTATAAATTGTATAGCTAGATATTGGTAGCTTAGTAGATTACTCTAAGCCAGAGACAGTATATATCTTGCTTATAAATATACATAGTAGTTTGTTTTGCTGATAGGATAATAAGTGTCTCTAAACTAGCTAATACTTAAAGTAGCTTATAGAAAATAATAAGAAAAGCTTTCTATATATGTATTGTTAAGAAAAATAATAATCAGTTATAAGAGGATTTATTTATAGTAAATATAAGTAAAGAGAAGAGTAAAAGTATAAACTATAAAAAAACTTATATTCTAAAGTCTATTTTTAAGATATATTATTTAATTACTAAAGCTATATTTAGAGTTCTAATAACTGACTTTTTTATAGTACTAATTATAAACTATCCTATAAAGTCTAAAACAAATATTATAAAATTAAAAAGCTCTACTTAAGGCTTATATATATATATAACTAGGCTTACTCTAATCTGTACTATAGCTTTATAGTCAATTAGGTATTGACTTAGTCTAGTTATATAACTCTTCTATAGACTAGCATTAACTTAAGATTTAGAGCACTGAGCAAACGCAAAAGCCTTATAACTAAAGAATACAGCCCCGCTTAACAACCAGACTATCCAGGCTGGCGCACGACTTAACAGCGTGCAAGGGTACCGCAATCGGTCGAGGCTCATCTGGTCCATCAGGTGAGATGCGAATTACCTTAGTATATGCGGACCGCGCTCGATGGTAGTCCCGTGGGATGGAGATAAGCGTTCTTGGCAGTGGTGATGCCAAGCATCCTCGCCAGGCTAAAGTATCCCTAGTCTGTAGTCTGGTTGGCACAAGCATCCCGATTGGTACCACTTCCCAAAGAGGAAGTACAAAAACCCACTCGGGCTTCACGTGACCTCATATCCTATTATCACCCTCAACAGGTATGCAATAGTAACGTTTCCTCCGTATAGCTTCATCCTATAAGCACTTAGCTACGTAATCGCTCCGATATCCGCGGAGGATGCTCTGCCAATCAGGCCTCAACGTCTAAATAATAAATACCTTCATCAATGCATATTGCAAGGGATTGTACCCACTGGAAGAGAGGTAATGGAGCCACCACGCAGATAATAAACCAGGTGAAGTAGTAAGCGTTAAACTGCTCAGATATGTATCCTATAGTTGCAATTGAATTACCTAGGTTTCTTCGAAGCAAGGTCCTGTCTCTCTTCCATCCACACAGCGTGGTGTCTTCTGTTTCATACTTTACTTATGAAATGTTTGGTGTTCAAACTGGTTCCCTTGACCTTCATAATCAGATCTGGGTCCAGAGCCTAATCGAAGGTGGTTGGTACAATATGTAAATGCAAGTAAGCTCACAGTTGGATCACGAAAGGTATACATTCGTTTCACCGCTATAGTGGAGTCTCCATTTCATTAATTGTTAAAATCATCATCATACACCACGACCAAGTATAGAAGAGGTATATCCAACAGAAAAAAACCCTTTATCCAATCCAATCCATCCAAGCACCCAGTTAACTATACCAATAGTACATAAAACGAAAACTCCTTCCGCCCAAGACAGCAGATTTCCCAAAACAAACCAATGAAAATGGAATAATGGTAAAGAGAATAATTGTACAGAGAAGAGGAAATGCCAATGCCCTAGCAAGTTGTGACCAGCAACAAACTTGCTGCCAATTAAGCCTTAACGGTCCACCACTCACCGTGGTCGTGCATGGCCTTAGCGACCTTAGCAAAACCGGAGACGTTCGCACCGCCAACCAAGGATGGGAGCTCGCCCTCGGCGAGGTCGAAATACTCCTTAGAAGTGTTCAAGCAGTCCCAGAAGCACCTCTCCATTATTCCGGCAAGCTCCTTGTCGACCTGCTCAGCGGTCCACCTGATCCTCATGGAGTTCTGAGCCATCTCGAGACCAGACACGGCGACACCACCACAGTTGGCGGCCTTTGCAGGCCCGTACCACAAACCGTTCTGCTTCTTCTCAGCACGGTCGGCTTCATAGACATCGATGGCCTCCTGGGTGGACCCCATGTTGGAACCCTCAGCGAGGTACTTGCAGCCCGCGGCGATGAGGGCCTTGGCCTCCTCGGCGTTGACTTCGTTCTGGGTGGCAGATGGAAGAGCAATGTCGACATTTCCGACATGGGTCCATGGGCGGGCACCTGGGATCCACCTGAATCGGGATTGGAGGCTCTCCTCAGCCTGGTGGAGCTCTGGGAGGTATTTGCGTTCGAGCTTGAGCTGAGCAATCTGGGCAATGTCTGCCTCGGTGAATCCCTGTTCACCAGTAGCGACGAGGGCACCCTTGGAGTCGGAGAGAGAGATAACAGTGGCACCGAGCTCAAGAGCCTTTAGGGCAGCGTATTGGGCAACGTTTCCGGACCCGGAGATGGCAACACGCTTGCCAGCAAAAGACTCCTTACCGCCAGAAGCATAAGCAATCATGTGCTGGACGTAGTAAACGAGACCATAACCGGTGGCCTCAGGACGGATCAAAGAACCTCCCCAAGTCTCACCCTTACCAGTCAAAACACCCTCCCATTGGTTGCGGTAGGTCTTGTAGGCACCGAACATGTAACCGACCTCACGACCACCGACACCAATATCACCAGCTGGGACATCAGTGAAAGCACCAATGTGTCTGGAAAGCTCCTTCATGAAAGCATAGCAGAAGCGGCGAATCTCGTTGTCAGACTTGCCCTTGGGGTCAAAGTCGGAACCACCCTTACCACCACCCATGGAGACTAGAGCAAGTTAGCACAAGCTATTGCGCGTGGGGCGACCCCGTTGGATACCTACGGCCAGTGAGGGCATTCTTGAAGATCTGCTCGAAACCCAAGAACTTCAAGATGGAAAGGTTGACAGTGGGGTGGAACCTCAAACCACCCTTGTAGGGACCGAGAGCAGAGTTGAATTGAACACGGTAACCCCTGTTGACGTGGAGCTCCCCCTTGTCGTCCTCCCAGACAACACGGAATTGGATGACACGCTCGGGAGCGGAGACAACGGGAAGGCACTTCTCAAGCTCGGGGTGAACCTGGAAGAGTTTTGAGGCCTTGAGAGTGGAGACAAGCTCACTGTAGGCCTGTTGGAATTCTGGCTCAGCTGGGTAGTTCGACATTTTAATAGAGGAAGGTGGTTGGTTGCTAAAGGGTATCGGTATGTGGGATATTGCGTAAGATGTAGTGATGCTGATAAGGAACTCTGGCTTATCAGGCCTTCAGCGAGGATTATGGGGTATATAAGGTTTAAGGTGCCTATAGAGATGGATGGGTAAGAGATACGGTGGAAGGGAAATGGACGCCCTCTTTTAATACCCATTTCTCACATACCCTGACTCCAGCAAGAACGCCGTCTGAAGAAAGTTTTCCAAGCTCATCCTTTTCCTCAGAGCCCTTGACCCATGGTTTCTTTCGCGTACCATAACGGGGAAGCATGGACTTACCAGATGGATGGCTGTGGCGAAAATTCACGTTCGGGCTTAGTTCTCGGAATAACACGAGGGTGAAGTCGGAAGCTACTTTTTTCCTTGAGTTCTAGCCTCAGGGACGGCGACCACTAAACCCCCCGCGATATTATTCCGACGTATCAGTGAGCTGCGATAAGAGATCAGGATGAAGGCCCCACTGTTAACCCAGATTATGCTAAGTCAGGAAAGGGTTATCAAAATCGTCGCTTACACCTAACAACGCCGATTCTAAATTAACAACTCACAATGAGCTTATCGTCCCCTTCCCTAGATTTGGGCCCTAGGACCCTATCTGGATCTGGGGAAGCTGTTCCAGATCTAGGGACCGGTCTCTCAGTCACAAATTGCGAAGCCCAATCGCCGATGAGAGGTATCAAGCATCAAAGGTACCAAGCATCAAGCATCAACTGGATGTTAGTTGAACCTAGTGTAGTGTCAGCTTCACAGGTTCTAATGTCTAGATAGGTCGGCGATGGCTATTGTGTGTTGTGATGGATCGTCGACATACGTCGTGATAGCAATACAGATTGCTGTCTCCACGGTACTTGTGTCATTGTTTTCTCTATCGCCCTAGGTACTATTTGGTTACATTCTTCTGCAATTCATGGCTGCCGGTTATCGATGTCAATCTTCCGATGCCGAGACATTGCTCCAGGGAATGGTTGCAGTCGCCGAATAACGTCCACAGCAGCTACGTAATAAAAACCCAACCAAGGCCCACACTTAGCTTTTTGCTTGCAAGTTTTTCACTTCTGACAGTCAAATCGACTCACGAGACACCTCATATTCATCTCGGTATGCCTGAATACTCCCCGGAAACGGCAATATGCCGAATATTCAACACAATATGCTTACGCAATGGTAGCTCAATTGCGAATGAGTTACCATACTTAACTCCTCATGGTAATTGAGAGTCGGACGACACAATATAGGTTCGAACAGCTCCTACACTAGCGTTTACAGCCTCTTCTTGCACACCATAGGACAGCCCTTGTTGGGAGGAACTCCAATCTCATGTGTCGTGTGCCAACCAGACTAATGTGTCGTAAGCTGTCGCGCGACTCGCCTCCTAATTCGGATTCCATTAGTTTAGTTACGGTAATGACGGGAATTGAGTTCCGGTAGGCTGATAAGGAACCCTGATAGTCCCTGAAAAGCTGCGGGGACACTAGGGCTGTTTTTGAGTTATCGAGATTGGGTTGATAGATTGCCTACACGAGAACAGATTATTTAGTTTCTCGCTATCTATCGGCTCTAGTAACGGGATATTGTCCTCTCATAATCTATTGTGGCGGCGAACATGTTCCTTACCTCCAGCTTCTTTCGTTTAGAGTGGTTTCCCGTTATCCCGAGAAATTACGGTTTTCATCATACCTGTATGTCTTTTGCCAAACCTCTGTGTGCACCGTCTAGTACCTACCGATACCTTCCCCTAATGTCACTATCCGCATCGGCTTTCAACTGGCGCCACATGCTTGCCGCTATGGACAGAACTTTCTTTTTTGGGGCGAACGACGGGATTAAGAGGGGTTATATGACCACCTGTTCTCTCGCACTCGCGAGCTGACGGGTGTTGGACGGTAGGGAGGCGGACGAGGAGCGAAATGGAGATGCTGGGGGTGGAGCGTCAGTCAATTGTTCGAGAAATCAAGAATTCGGCCAGCACTTCAAACTTCGAAGACAATCGCCTTGGCTACAGGCTGTCGCTTCCCTCTTTTTCGGAATTTCGTATACCTCTGGCACGCCCCAGTCGCCAGTTTTCACACACTTTGGCTTCCCAACTACACGCGACTCATCGAAACCAGTTGCAAGTACAGCAAGATGCAAACACGTACGTCTTTCTGCTGAAACGGGACTTAAAATCTCTCTTTTGCCCATTCGTTATCTTATCACATCCTAGCTCTGATTGCAATGCTGTGGAGAAAAGATCACACACGGCCTAATATTCGAACTTTACCTTCGTTTGAAACCGAATGTTACAGAACTGACAATAATAGCCTGAATTAACTACTAAAGGAGAAAAAAAGGAGAAAAATTTAAGTAGAGTGGACATCAAAAAGGACGACTATATTGAAACATCCAGTCCTATATATGTCTTTTTTGATGTAAGTATACTAAATTTATATTATTCCAGAAAGCAGAAAAAGAGAGAGAAAAAAGAAAAGTCAATAAAAGTACAGATTGTCATCCCCTCAAAAAAAAAAAAAAAAAAAAAGAAAAAAAAAAGAAAATGAAGGCAATCTAATACAGCGTACCGTAAGCAGTACAGTACGGATGAAATAGTTTAGGAATTCTCTTAAGAATGTTCCCCGTCATATATACAAGCAGCCCCAACACCTTACTCTCCGAACCGTTCATGAACACACACACACACACACACACACACACACACAGAATCACATCCACCAACCCCCTCACTCCCCTCCTAGTCCAATTTCAGTTTTCCCTTACCTGACCTAGCAATCAACTCGCATACGCCTCCTCCCCCCACTTCTTCATTTCCTCCACCTCATCCCTCACCTTCAGCTTCACCTTCTCCTCTTCCTCTTCCACTTCAATCTCCACTTCGTCTTTCCCAAGGCCCCCCACCACTTCCACCACCTCCCCCTCCTCTACATCCCCCAACTCCCTCCTCCTCCTCTCGACAAACACCCCCCTAGGTAACCTCGTCTCCCCCTCCCTCCACGGCTCCCCTGCCTCCTTCCTAGCTAAATCAAATACCCATCTTGCGCCTGGCTTGAATCCTCGCTTTTCCTTCCTTCCCAACGCCCCTTGAACAATCCCATCCTGACCAACCCCATCCCTATCTGCTTCCGCAGGCGAGAGCCCCTTAACAGAGAGCTTCGTAGCGAGATACATCCAGCACAGCGCGTTACCCACCGTCCCAGCCTCGTCACTCACGCCCCTGGCTGCGGCTTCGGCGATCCTATCTCGGAGGTTTTTGTCCATCCAGAGCTTATACATGTACCCCGCTACCGCGTCTGTATCCGAAGGATGGACTAGAAACCCGGTTTTCCCGTGCTGGATTTGTAGGGGTATACCGCCCGCGAAGGTTGCAATTGTGGGTTTTCCGTGGTGAAGGGCTTCAGAGACTTTTACTTCGAAGCCTTCGCGGATGGAGAGTTGCAGGGCGAGTCTGGCGTTTGTGAGGAGGGCATTGAGCACTATTGTGTAGTAGGGGTGGTTAGTAGGTGGTTTGCCGCGGGGGAATTGGGGGCCAGGGGAACGCTACTTTGATCAGATGGACCGATACGCATGACGATGATGTCGTTTGCCCAGCGGGCGTATCTATCGCTTTCGAGGAGTTTCATGATCTCGTCATAGATGATGGAGGCGTCGGGGTCGTCGACGGCGCCGTGACCACAGCTGTTTCCGGGGGAAGTGTGAATATCTCCATTCGTTTGGGGGGAGAAAGGGGAGAGGGGGGATTACATGAGTAACTGGGGAGTTTTGCTGAATGGGAGCTCATCATCAAGTCTCTTTCTTAGCTTGCAGAAGGCATTGATTACGTCGGGGATACCCTTTGATGGATCGAAGCGGGCGACTTGGATGATGTAATTGCGCTGAGGATATTGCAGTTTCGCCCTATCACAGGTTAGTATATAATATGGTTCTTGCTTGAAGAGGGTAAAGGAAATACATATGAAGATCCGTACACATCGTCTTGAAATTATGATGATAATATCTCAAGTCCCACTCCCTAAGCACCTTATTCAACCCATCCAACCAATCCGTACTCGCCGGCATCAGCGCCAACTTCTCCAGCGGCACCGACTTTGGTACAAAACTCTCCATTGGGTGCGACACAAACACATCCGCATGTCTTATATAATTCCACAAGTAACTCCACACTTCCTCTTGCGGAGAACCCTTTTGCGCAACGAGATCTGAGCGGATTTCGATATGGCTGCGGTAGATGATTGGTACGTCTGGGCGAGATCTCCGGATCAGGGGGATTAGACCCGGCATTTGGGGGTCGTCAATGACGACTACGTCTGCGCCACCAGCGGCGAGGGGGCCCCCCGGGGGGAGCCAGCTGCGCTCGGCATTGGCGAGGATCCATTCGTCGATTTGGGCACTTTGGGATTTGGTTAGGCGGACGTCGGGGCCAGTGACGCCCTGGAGGATGTTGTGGTTTGTTTTTGTAATTCGGAAGACGCGGGGATTTGGCTTGGGGACATACCTGAGCCTCGTGAAAATGTCAGTGATCACGATATATAATTTCAGGGTAAACTAATGCCCTAGGAGGAAACTAACCAAGAAGCCTGCACACCCGCCATCCTGAAAAACCTCAGCAACGCATGCCTCATAAGCGCTACCCCCCCTCCTTGCGGCGTACTACTAAAATACGCAATCTTGATCTTCCTCATCCTCAGCTCCTTCACATACTGCATCGCCGAGCTCCACGTTCCCTCGCTCATCACCGTCCCCTTGTACTCATCCAAGTTACAAACCAACCTCGCCTTATGCCCCGTATCAGGGAGAACCTGGTTCCGATACCCAATAGTAAGGCATGGATTCAGCCCAGGACCAAAATCCTTCGTACACTTCCTAGCTGCAGAATCAGCCTGCTCGTCGACGTCAATTACGGTTATATTCTCTTCAAGCTCGCCTCCCATAGCTCCATTCGCTAGGGACGCTGCATCGAAGGGATGCCGAACTAGCTGCCGCGCGAGGTCCATGTAGAGCCCAGCACGGGGGGCTATATATGCGACCTTATACACTATGGCGACAATATCCATATCATGCCACAAAACGCTCGGGAGCATGGGGGCGACCTCAAGGGACTTCTCTGTGATCCCGGCGCCGATGAATTTGAGAGTGTGTTCTGTGGAGAAGAATTTCAGCTGCTCTACGATGTGCTTGATGCACATGCGCGCGCGGTCGGCCGGGGAGGCATCTTCGGGGATGTGCAGTTGGTGCACGCAATAGTCGGTGGAGTAAGTGCCGTCGTGGGTGCAAATGCCGATTTCGAGGAGGTGGGGGGTTTTGGCTATGACTGCTACTCCACAGAACATTACCTATATGTGTGGAGGGTTAATAGGGTATATGATATGGTATAATATGACAAATGTACGGGGGGGAGTACAGCTAAGCTAAGACCTGCCCAGTTTTCTACTTCCTCGATTTTGCTCATACGGCGGCGCATTTCGTAGGCAGGCTGGGAGAGGAACCCCGCCTGCTCGTCTGCGATGCTGTGGGGAGCCATGGTGAATTATTTTGATGAGATAAGGTTACACCTCTCAGAATAGATATTTGCTCGGAAGGGGGATGTGTGTGTATCGAAAGAATAAATTCGATATCTCCCTTTCTTTGGTGTTAACGTTCTTTGTCAATAGTTCTTGTTTGTTACTGAGTACGATATGTAAACCGTACTATTGCTGGATCTGTGAACAAGACATATTAGTATAAACGTCAATTCCATCCTAACTCCAATCTGATGGGTACAATTATGCATATAGCGTAAGGGAAGAGAAAGCTCAAAGAGGTGGGGCATAGGGTGATGGATAACTTCACCAACGAGAAGTCATGAGATGAGAAGTCCGGAGCTCTTGACAAGGATAATACATATAATACATAATACATACCTAGAATATCACGTTGCACGGGTATTCCGGTCTACCTTCTTGTCGAAGAGTTCGAATTGCAGTGATTATCCTCTGTACCCCAAGCCCAAGGTCAGTATCTCCACTTTGTGCGGTACAGGGTTTCAAAGTAGAGTGTTCCTCACCTCAACCTCACCTCAGCTCACGCCTTCTCTTTCTTGCTCTATAATTCTCTAGAACCACGAGTACTCTATAAAACACAACTGCTGTAAACTCAATCCAACAAAAAGATCATGTACTGCCAATCGTAGTGTTTCATTACTTCCCTAGACCAGCTGTTTAGAAGGTAAACAGAGCTGGTGAAAATCAAGGCACACAGGAATGGTACAGCCTGCCCATCCAGTCCCAGTGCGTGACGTCGTTAGCGATCTATAGCTGAAGGACTGTCTGATATCGACTGAGCCTAGGGCAGGCCCTCCACATCAAAGTAAGCAGACGCAATAGGTGTGGATTACGAACTGGGATTGTATGGGCAAATACCGGTTCTGGGGAGTCTGCTTGTGGTATAGTGATGTGCGAGTCTAATTGACATATACTTGAAGGTCACTCAGCAGACATATCCACATGTCGAAGGAGGCAGCCACTTTCTAGCAAAGCTATGCATTGCATCACAGCTGCTGAGGCAGCGAGAGATATCAATATCATGAAACTCAATTCATGCATCCAGCAGAGAATTCGACAGGGCTCTATGGCCATATATCTACCGAGAGACATGGTGGTGACCCCAGTCTACATATACAATATATCTATCTAGATCTAAGTTATCCGGTTCCACGACGGCGGCGCAGTATAGAAGCTTCAGTTTCGTCGATCCTTGTCCCAATGTCGTCATCATGCAGCACAGGTGCTTACGGACCGAGACTTGGCCCTCAAGTACTTAATGTACTTATGACGGGGATGAGGTGATCGTCTCCAAGACACTCATGTGCCTCACTACTTCCGAAGTACATTTACATATATGATACCAAGTACATATGCTCACAAGACCCGAATATATATGAGACGGGCAATGCGCCCTGATTGGTAGCCAACCTCCTGAGTATGTAATAGTTTTTATTTCTAGGGACCATCTATTCAAGAAGTGTGTATACCTCCGGTCTGCAAGACATTCTATTGTGGTCCCGGCTTATTCATTGTTACATTCTTAGCACGCGGGGCACATCCACCGCATTGGCTAATATAGCAGCAAGTACCATACTGTACATGCATGGGCCAACTACAGTTACAATGCATAACGCGGGGGGGAAATAAAGATATGTACGTTTAGTACATATGTAGAAGAAAGGAGAGAAGAGGGTGGGCAGAAAAGAAGTAAAAACAAGCTCCATTAATGTTAATGGGGGAAAAGGCAAAAGGTGCTTCGCTGAATAGTTTTATATATATTAATTTTTTACGTTTTCTACGCGCGGAACCATGGAGCTTGTCATATGCATGAATGGAATGTGGTGAAATCCAACGCAAGGGGTATACAATTGACTTATACCACACCAAATCTCCAAGACCAGAATTTCCCTGCACATATAAATCAATACCAATGAAAATGTGTATACGTATTGTTAATCATACCATAATAAGCCTTACCCTCATTAACCCCGCGCCGTTTACAGAAAACAGGTACTTAGAACTCAAAACTCAACGCCCATAACAAAAGATCATACGCAAATTATCGTGCTTCCGCTGCACCCCCTCGCACCCCTCGCACCCCTCCCTCCCCTCACCTCATTCCAACCCTCCGCAGAGCTAACACATTTTTCCCTTCCCCTTCCCCTTCCCCTTCCCCTTCCCTGGGATCTTATTCAGTACTACCTGCACAGGTGTCTCCGTGCGTTTCGCCCCTTTAGCAACTACCCCACACCCACCCAGATCATGTGCATGTGCCCCCTCATCTTCCGTCCTGCCTGTCTTCCCACTAGCAATACTCGCAGTAGTCATACTTCTCAGACTTCTCGCATCATCCTGATCCCTTCTTGGCCCATCCTCCTCATCAGCATGTACCTCTCCCCACCCCGAGCCCCGCCTACTCCTCCCCCCACCGCAATACCCATGCCCCCCACTTGTCGCCGTCCCGGCCCCCGGCCCACCAAGCACGCTATAATTTTCTCTCCCCGGTAGAAAGTAATCCCCCCCGCCTCCCCCCTGCCCTGAAATCGGGCTATTTACCCCGGGAGAATGTACTCCTCTCATACTTGCCCCATCGCCGCCCAATCTCCCATACAGACTCGATCGATCCCCTGGATTGCGAATGGACCCAGTTGTCGTTCCACGGTCGGTATTGTCAAGTGAGGGGAGGACGCTAAGGGGGAGGGATTCACGGGACCCGCCCCATATAGATGCTGGCGCAAGGGCACGGATCGACGCATCGGTATCAAAGGAATGACGTCTACGACGCTTAGAGGAAGATGCAAGGGTTATTATTGATGCATTGTCTGTCAGGAGGCCATTCGCTGTTGCGGTCGAATAGTATTGGTTGTTACCGGGGGCTGGGGATGGATGGAGGTGGCTTGGTGAGGGGAGTGGATTGCTAAAGAGTACAGGGGCGCCATATGGGTTGTGATGATGTGAAGCATGGGGGTTGTAGTTCTGGTGGGTAGCTCCGTTGCCGAGGTTTGGAGCGGTGGATTGGATTGTAGTGAGGGTAGTGGTGAGTGATCGAACGGAGGGTGCGGGTGAGGAGAAGGTAGATGGTGATTTGACGGAGGTAGCTGTGGTTGTTATTGTGTGGTTTGACGGTTTCGGTGCTGATGATGGGGAGGAATTTGAACTTTCTGATCCAGTAGAAGGGGATTGGTGGTGGTTCTTGAGGTCTTCGTATGAGGGGCCGGTGATGGTGTTGATTGTGGAAGTTGTATCTAGTGGTGTAGGAATAGCAGGGTGAGAGTTGCTCCTGTGTTGTTTACCCAAGTAGGGCTTACATCCTCCGCTTGGGCCTGAATTGCTCTTGTAGAGGGCGTTGCTATCTGTCTGACCAGGATGTGACCCTGTCACTCTACCGACGGAATCGTTTTGTACCGTGGAGGACGAGTGGTGGTGGGAGGACTTGAGGCCAGCGAGACGCTTCATCAGAGAGCTGAAAGGTTTCCTATGAATGCGAGACGTGGGTGTTCCGGTGACTGTAGCTGTAGCAGTAGTGGCTTGAGCGGGCGGCGGTGGACCGCTTCCTAAACGTATGGTTAGCTCATGGTTGACGGTCCAATGCTTGAACATGATGAGAGGCACAAGATGTACATACTCCGAGCATGCGCATGCGACACTGCGGTGGACATCGTTTATATGTTTGCGTCCGTAGAGCTCAAGTTGCGTACGTGCAGAGACGAAGGTAAAGCTATGCCTAGGCCTGCTATCTATGATGCGGCTGAGCGCAGGAAAGTGTAACGTTATAATTACGAGGAAAAAGCAACTTTCTTTGTCGTTCGCCCGTCAGAGGTGATAGGGGAACTCAGGGGAACGGGGGGAGCCAATCAGTGAATGAAGGATGCAGACGAGGTTTCTGTCGCCAATCAGCGAGATGTGGGATGTAGAGTAAGCTTCTGGCCAGTAGAGCGATCTGTCGAATACAAGGTCGGTTAGGTGGGGAGGGGAACAAGAGGGGAGCGAGCGAATAAGAAGCGAGAACGTACCGTATGCTCCTACATCTTAATACATATGTATATTAAGTAGTCTATGCGCGAATGCAACATAGATGCATATTGGTGCAGGGCGGTCTCGGTGTGAACGAGCGAATAAGAAGCGAGAACGTGTATGCTCCTACATCTTAATACATACAGTACGGAGGCGCGGAACAAAAGTCTTTTCCCCTTTCCTATCTGGGAGTTGCATATGCAGGGCTATGCATGCATGGATACTTGGCATATGCATAGGCATTCATGCATATTTACGGATATAGTCTCAGTGCTATGGCCTTCCCACATCATCAGTTGTCTTACTTTCTCACTATCCAACCTCTCAATTTACTAGATATTACCGACATCTCAATTGGCTAGATATCCACTCTTCTCTAACTATGGAATTCATCATATATCAGCCCTTCCTCGACCCTTAACCCTTCAACTAACTCTTCCCGGCCTATAATTTATCAAGTATATTACCCTTCTTCGCCCTCTTAAATTGCTTATATTGACCTCAATTTCTTAGATATCAACTTTCCAATCGCATACCGCCTAAACCTGCCAATCGAATACCCCGCAACCTGCCAATTGAGTACCCTTCGAGCCTGCCAATCAAGCACTTCCTAACCTACCAATCGAGCACCTCCCAACCTACCAATTGAGCACTTCTCAACTTACCAATCAAGCACCTCCTAGCCTACCAATCGAACACCTCCCAACCTACCAATCGAGCACCTCCCAAACCTGCCAATTGAGCATCCCCAACAATCCCCTTAATTGGGATGTTTGATATTGTGTCTCGCACTCAGGCGGTGATTTTGCGATCTATAGGAGAGACTCTAGCCATTATTCAGCAGCAAACTGGAATAACACCAAAACATGTCCGGAATCTCTATACTGAAGCACAGCAAAGGGGATGGGAACCTGGCATCTTATTAAAACTAGAGCATGTCTAGAATAGGATCACTGTGGGAGGAAAAAAAAGATCACTTCCGCAGTGGAGCAGGCTATTATGGATGCAGTCACTAAGGATCAGTATGGTCGGGAGAAGACACTTGTTCAGCTTGGCTTGCAGTTTAGTATCTCATCTTAGAGCATATTCCGAGGGCCCTCGAACATACAAGGTGCGCTTCATACCGCTATCAACACCCGGTGCAAGTTAGGAGGGTGTGAAGTGGGATGTGTGTGTAAGGTAGGTGGAGAGCGAAAGCATTGGTCATACAGTAGATAGCTAGTTGTAGATAGCCAACTTGAATCCGAACTGATATGCATATGCCAAGTACTGTATATATGCATGCATATGTACGAATATGCATGCATATGCAGGGTTTTCCCAAAGAAGAAAGGGGAAAAGACTTTTGTTCCGCGCCTCCGTACATTAAGTAGCTATGCACGAATGCAACATAGATGCATATTGGTGTAGGGACAACGGTCTCGGTGGGATACGGTGCGAGCTCCGGCTTTTGTCTCGCCGGGAGCCGACTGGCACGTGCGCGACAGCCAAGAATTGCGCGACGGTTCTACACGTCTTCCCGGGCCCAGTGGTGGCTGGATGCTGCGAATTACGTGAACGCCACACAGTAGGCACCGCGGTAGAAAGGGTAGGAGGAGTAGCAAAGGTACATAGAAGGGTAGAAAGAGTAGAAAGGGCAGAAAGCACTAATGCTGCGCCCGACAGCATCTCCGCCCTGTGATGCTCCCCGCCGCATTGTGCCCTTGCCCCCCTCCGTGACGGCACGGCTCCAGTCGACTCTGGCCATCACCTCTCTGACACAGGCCGTCTCGGAGCTTGTCCAGAACTCCCTCGATGCAAACCCCCGCCACATCAAGATCCAGGTTAATTTCCTCCGGAACTCGTGCGTAGTGGAGGATGATGGCTGCGGGATTCCCCCGGAAGATATGCCTCTCATTGGAAAACGGTACTGTGCGTCATACCCCTCCGAATAAAATGAATAATCGAGTAACCTTGCTAACGGAGTACAGCAACCTCAAAGTACTACCCTGGCGAGGGGAAAGCCCCGAGCACATTTGGGCACCTCGGCGTAACCCTTGCGTCCCTGGCCGCTTCGTCAACCCTCACCGTCCTGAGTCGGGCATCCACTCACCGCTCCACCTCCCTTGTGCGCTTCTCCTACTCTGATACCCCGATACCAGTTTCATCTGGCTACTACGCACCAGACCATCTTCGACTCCCACACTCTGGCACTACAGTACGTCTAGAAGCTCTCTTTGGGAACCTTCCAGTGCGGTTCAAGGCACAGCAAGCCTCATTCGACGAAGAGCGTGAGTGGGAGGAGCTAAAGAGGGTCGTACTTGCATTGCTACTAGCAACGGATGGGGGAATGCCGAATGTAGGAATTACGCTTCGTGATTTTGCAGGTAACAAGAAGGCGGTCATTAAACCCAGAATAAATGTCCCAGGCGGTACCATTGAAGAAGGGGAGGAGGGAGAACAGGGAACTGAAGATGGCGGGAGGTTTGAGGCTGAATTACGGCTGCTCCAGCAAGTTTATACCCCCAAAGAAATTGGCTCCACATCATCCTGGGAACGTATACGTGCAAGGCGTGGGAATGTGACTATGGAAGGTTGGATAAGTACTACAGGCTCGCCTAGTAGACGATACCAGTTCATATCCATCAACTCTCATCCTCTTCCTCCACCACCCCAATCCACAAACGTTCTCCATGCCACTCTGAATCAGCTCTTCTCGAGATCTACATTTGGTACTGTCATTGATCCTATGGCGAGGGGCACAAAACTGGCTCAGAAGCCTCGCAAAGGTGTTGACCGATATCCAAAATGCATCTTACGGATAATGTGCGTAAGAAATCACAATGAGGAGCCGGGGGATGTAGATGGATCCGGGGCGGTGCTAATTGGGGGTGAAGGTGGAACTGGAGATACTAGTAATGGTAAGGGTGGTATGGAAGGGGAGAACCTCAAGGGCTGTGTCGAGCTTCTAAGAAGGCTGGTGGAGCAGTTTTTGAAACTCCATGGCTTCGAGAAAAGAGGTGGTATAGCAAGAGAGGATGAAGAGGCTAGTGAAAGTGAGGGTGGCGGAGAGGTGCAGGGTGGAGCGGGTGCAGGATCTATGAAGAAATTCTTGGACACAGCTATAGCAGATAACAAAAGATCCAAAGTACCACTACGTGTGGCATCTCCAACACCACGCCCAACTTCCTCGGGGGGTTCATCAGTAACCGACGGTAGGAGGATGCAGACTCGCAGTATGGCACGAGAGACATTACAGCTATCTACTATCTCGGGGTGGGGGAATAAAGTTAAATGTGCACGGAGGGATCCAGTAGAGGAAGAAGGTCGGCAAGTTGTTGGGATACCAAAGAAGGCAGAAAAGTATACAAATATGTCCCCATCTACCTTTGCGAGAAAACCCACCATAAATACCATCTCCGAGGACTTGGGCAATGATGAGGAGGTCAGTGTAGTGGAGATTGCAAAGGAGAACCCACAGGTAGCAAAGGAAGATGATGAAGCCTTTATATATTGGTGCAATCCTATCACAAACCATGTGGCCCACGTCGACTCCCGCACAGGAAATGCTCGCCTCCTCAGAAGTAACGCCTCCGCGAGGCCCGGAGGGGTTATAGCGAAGCAGCGCATCAGTCTTCGCACCAGCCGACCTCCGACCCCGGCAGTTGAGAGTAGTAGTATCACAGAGGGTGCGAAGCGACTCAAGCTTACACCTCTAGTGCCTACTACCATTGCACTCAGCACTGTCAACACGGGCCATACTATAAGCACCTCCACAGAGCCGATACCCAGCGGTGAAAGTGCCCCACCGAAGCGAGGGGCATTCGTCACTTCTCTACTAGAGAAGTGGAACAATCCAGTATTTGCCTCACAGCCCGAACCGCCTATCTCAGCGCTGGGCCCAACGCAGGTCGTGTTTGCATTACAGCAGCAAATGGACTTGCATCAGGGCTGCTCCTCCCACTTTGTCGCGCCGGATGGGCAGGATGGCCTAAAGGATATAATGTTACAGGGGCTTGGGATGGAGAGGCTTAGTAAAGGGGGCTTGAGACGGGGGAGGGTGATTGGCCAGGTGGATAAGAAGTTTGTGTTGATGGCTATGAATACGCTTGAAGATGGGAAGGATCAGGGAGAGGTGCTGCTTGTGATTGATCAGCATGCGGCGGATGAGAGATGGAGGGTGGAGAAGTTGATGGAGGAGCTGTGTAGGGAGATTGTACCCCAGAAGCAAGGACCGAGCAATTCCCCTGAAGTGGGCCAGGAGGGAGAGAAGACGGTCTTACTTCCCCCAGCAGGAGACCTACCAAAAGCAAACATTGAGCCAGTGGATGGTAATGAAGTGTATTCGAAAATTGCCACAGTACCAGTTCCTCCTAATAAACCATTCAAATACCCCATCACCCCTACCGAAAGCTCAATGCTTTTGAAACACCGCTATCAGAAGGAATTCGCTGCTTGGGGCGTTCTCTATACTATTATCCCCTCCCCTACTACTACTATTACTACTACAACCACCACTACCACAGAGCAGCAGCCTATGCTTACACTTACACATCTGCCAAAGATAGTTCTTGATCGTGGGGTCACCGAGCCGACTATCCCGATTGATCTAGTTCGGGGGCATTTATGGGAGTTGTCTGAGAGGAGGGCGGCGGGGTGGGTTACCAGTGGGGCCAGTGGCAGGGGTAAGTATGGTGGAGAACGAGGGAAAGGCATGGGATGGGTAGAGAGAATGAGGTTCGCGCCAAGGAAGTTGGTGGAGGTGGTTAATTCGAGGGCGTGCAGGAGTGCAATTATGTTTGGGGATGAGCTGGGAAGGGAGAAGTGTGGGGAGCTGGTGGGGAGGTTGCTTGGGATGGATGTAGAGAGGGATGAGAGGGAGAGGGAAAGGGAAGGGGGGGAGGCGATGGATGAGGGATGTAAATTCCCGTTTATATGCGCGCATGGGAGGCCGAGTATGGTTCCATTAGTGAGGATGTCAACAGGCAATACTACTGGGAGTAAGCAGGTTGCGGGGGAGGAGTATACGTTTACAAATCTTGGTCTTGGGGAAGGTATTGGCGGTGGTGTTGGCCGTAGTGGGTGTGTTATTGGAGATGCACGAGTACCTTGGGTAGCGGAGAGGAGGTATACGGAGATTGGTGGGGAGATGGGGTTCGCTCGTGGCGGGGAGCGGGGGCTGGGGTACAAGGAAGCATATGCGAAGTGGAGAGCTAGGGAGAAAGAGAAGGAGAAGGAGAAAGAAGTTGATGGGGATGGAGATGGAGGTGGTGGGGATGAGGGTGAGGGTGATAGGGGAGCGAATATGGATGCGGAGGAATGATGCGGGGGTTAATATGGCGTTTGGGCGGCGTTGGGTAGGGATTTGATATCTTGACAACCTTGTCTGCTAATACTGGGATGTGGGTTTTTAGGTTTTGAGGGGGTTTGTCGTAATGACAAGAAAAGTAAATTATTTCATAGATAAACGTCACTGAAATGCACACCAGTTACCCTGAGCCATATAAGCAATTTACCAATCACGTGCTGATAAGCCCCGTATAAATAACACAAGTTTAAGTTTCACACCTCGGCCGAACAAACACAGTCACATCATGTCATTCACCCGCGCTCCCCCTCCCCCCAGTACCTCCCCAACCACGCCTACCACCTCCCAATTCATCCACTCGCACCAGCACCAGCACGCTCAGCGTGATGCTTCGGGGAGGATAGCCGCAGCAGGGACGCCAGACAAGGAGAAAGAGAGGGAGCGAGAGAAGGACGAAGGGCACAAGGACAAGGGCGCAGCCGAGATCCCCACGCTCTTCCCGCCCGAGGGCTTCGCGACGATAAGCGAGGGGATATATCGATGCACCAGCATCGACTCCAACTCTCGGGAGTTTCTCAAGACGTTCGTCTCACCTGCTTCCCCTCCCCCCTTTCCCCCACAAACCAAACACCTCCACACTCACTGACTAACAGCCCGCCCAACCCCGCCGCGACCCCAGACTGAACCTTAAAACCATCCTAACCCTCACCGTCGAAAAGCCGCGCCTTCCCCTGCGGCACCTCAGCTCGTCGCTGTCCATCCAGCTCATCCACAGCGCGCTGTGGACCGGCGCCTCCCCCGGCACCACGCTCAGCAGCAGCACCACCACGACCACGCAGCCCATCTGGGAGGAGCCCGCATGGAAACAAGCCGTCGACGAAGCCCTCGGGTATCTCGCGCCCGAGTACCGCCCCGTCCTTGTTCTCGACGGCGTAGGAGTGTTCTGTGGAGTGGTGAGGAGGGGGGTGATGGGGTGGAGGTTCACAGGGACGGTATTGGAGTATCGGAGCTTTTTTTGGGCGGGGGGCGGGGGGCAGGGAGGGAGGTATGGGTGTGAAGAGGTGCTGGAGATGGTGGATACGGACGGGGGATGGGGGGGAAGGGGGGTGGATGATCTGAGGGTGGGGTGGCGGGGTAAGGCGGGGGAAAACGAGGAGAAGGACGGGGATGGCGGTGGCAATGGGAGGGTGAGGGTGAAGGCGCCAGGGCTGCAGGAGCAGGACCGAGGAGTGGTGGAGGCGCGGTGATCATTGAAGCTCAGGGTGAGTGCATAGCTGCGGGTTAGAGGCGGTAACTTCTTTTTCTTTTCTTTTTTGGGCCAAGTACAACTAAACTTCTATACCTATCATGGGCGTGGTACGATTGAGGGCGTTTTTAGACTTAAATTTATTTTCGACGGCTTTGCGGGTTTTGCATTCGATATTATATTACTAGAAAGGAATCTATAATAGTAAGTACACACAAATTTCTTCAACCACCTGTGAGCTAGATAGACTGCTTGCTTTGACACCTTTTGCTCCATATAAAGTGCGCTGAAATTACTACAGGTTGAGGCTAAATTTTTACCCTGACATCCACAATTTCCACAGCCAAATTCTATCTTATTTCATCATGCAAGAGGTATCCATCTATGCTATCGTATAATGCTATACTACACTACACTCTGTTACTATTACAATCCTATCTCATTCCATTAAATGGTATTCAACATATGAAAGTATAATGCAACCAAAAGACCAGTGAACGCTCATGTCTTTCATACATCGTAATTCCTTCTCAAGCCTACGCCGCCATAACCCTCTCCCCCTCGCCAGCCCCCGTCTCCGAAACCATTGATGGTATATAGATGCTATTAGATTCCGGCGAGAGCTGCTTCTTCTCGTGAGTTTTCCTCACCTTCCTCACTTTTTCCACAATGTCTACTGCTGCTGAGGGTATATCTTCCACCTTTCGCTCCAACTTGGACTGCGCTTCCTTCCCAGACCCCGAATTAACCTCCCGCAGTGTGAGTTCCACACTACCTCTGTGTGTAATGACTTCCCTATCACCACTGGCAGCTCCCGTCTCCAGTGCCGGGGGCGTAATATAAATGGCTTCAGGTAGAGACAATTTCTTCGTGCGGCGTTTCCTCGTTTTATTTTTCGGTGGTGGAACGGATTCCACAATCTGTATTGGCGTACCCTCCACCTCTACCTCCGGCTCTGGCTCTGGCTCGTCCCCAGCTTCCACATCAATATTCTTTTGTGTGGTTTCCTCGCTTTCCTGTGTAAGGGTCTCCCTTTCACCGACTCCCGTCTCTGGGGGTGACATATTAATAAACTCTGGCAGAGTCTGCCTTTTCGTGCGGGGCGTACTAGCCTTTTTTGCTGGTTCCACAATCGGCACTGGTGCAGGAGGTGCATTTTCTACCTCTGGCTCTGACTCTGCCGCCCCAATTTCCTGCGCTGTTATTCCCTCGCTGTGTTGTGCCATGAGCCTACCCTCACTAGCTCCTACCTCTGAGCCAAGGGGTGTTATGTAAATAATTTCCGCCGGAGACAATTTCTTTGCTCGGGGCTTTCTAGTGGGTGGAGGTGGTGAAACGGGTTCCACGATTTGTTCCACTACAGGGGCCGCGGTATGTATATCTTCCATCCCTGGAACCTGTTCCAGCACCGCTTTCTTCTCAGGTACCCCTTCAAACCCCTGCGGTATAATTTCCTCAGTTTCTTGTGTGATGACCTTCCCTTCACCGGCTCCCGTCTCCAGTCCCGGAGGGGTGATATGGCTTAACTCCGCTAAAGGCACTTTCTTTGCGCGGCGTTTTCTAGTCTTCTTTGTAGACAGTAAAGCAGGTTCCACAATCTTAGGTGTATCTGTCCTCTCATCAGCTCCTGCCTCCGAGCCCAGGTGTCGTATTTCCTGCGGAGGCACTTTCTTCGCTCGGGGTTTCCTTGGTTTCTTGGCGGGGGCCACAATCGGTACTAAGGCAGGGGGTGTATCTACCACCTCAATTTCTTGTGGTGTGACATCCTGCAGTGGGGTTTCATCATTTTCCTGTATATCCTTCACCCTCACCCTCCGTTTCCGCTTAACAGTCACCTCCACAACACCTACCACATCCATCACCCCCCGCCCCTCCACCTCTCCCACCTTCGTTTTTAACGCCTCTCCCACCACCGCCTCTACAACCTTCCTTCCCCTCCTCCTAACCTTCTTAACCGCCTCCTGTGCCTCCAACCTCGTTCTTTCCCCCCTCTCAACCAGCTCCGCAATATCCACCCCCGCGAAACCCCCCTCTCCAGAAACCATCCTTCTCCTCCCCTCCTCCCACTTCACCCACGCTAGCCCCTGCAGCAAACAATCCGCCAGATCATCAAGTTTGCCCTTAGGCTGCTTTTTATTCCTCTTCCCACTATCGACGATGGGTTTCCTCACACCGCTCCCATTCCCATTCTCGTTTACCTCGAGAAATAGACCTGCTGTCTCGCGGGCTTGATCGGTAACAAGCTCAAATAATGGTATTCCTTCCCCAGCATCAAAAGAAGCCGATGAAGAAGAATACGATGATTGTGTGCACGGGGCACACAATAACCCCTTCACAATCCTCGTTTTCGACTTTTTACTCTCCGCATACGTAGTCTGCAACTTTTCCACCCCGATAACTCCATTCCTCACTAACCAATCCTCCCAGAATCCTGCCACCTTGGAGGGATTGACGCCTTCGATTGATTCACCCCCTTTCTCCACCTCTTGTTCGCTACAGCTCTCCCTAGCACTCCCAGCACCACCACCACTACCCCAATATCCAACCTCAGCAAGCGTCCGTAAACACCCCCAGAGCATATTTTCAAGCATGTTTACTCGCAGCGTCCATTCTAGTACTGCTGCACCGCCATGGCTTCGGTAACGCTGGGTTTCAATGAGGATCTGGTGAGGTTGGGAGGCTGGGCCGGAGAGACCGAGGAGGGTGATGGCGAGGTTGTAGGCGTGATGGGAGAAGGTGGATGCGCTGAATGATTCTGCTGGTGGGGTGGGTGATGGCATCTGTGGTGGTGCTGGTGGTTCATCTGGTATAGATTCTGAACAGGCCGTGCTGTTGTCCATGTCGTTGTTATTTTTAGTCGTAGCAGTAATGGTAGTAGTTGTAGCAACGGCAGGACTAGGAGGAACACTCATCCTCCGCCACGCAATCACCGACGGCACCATCAAATACTTATCCCTCTCCCTATAGCTATGGCCCCCCATGCCCCATCCCTCCCTCCCTTCCCTTCCCCCTCCCCCTTCTCCCCCCTCTCCCCCAGGCCGCAATGGCACTTCAAGTAAGCAAACCGCCAAATTCCTAATCCCCATGTCCACACTCAAGACCCTCATCACCCCACCGCCATCAGACCTTATAACAGGGAACCTCGACCTCCCCAGCGCTGCACACACTCTCTCGGCAAGCACCTTCTTCGTCCCAGAGATAGGCGTGCCGAGGGAGGACGCTATCGCACGTAGCTGGGCTCTTTTGAGTGAGTTGAGGAGGGCGGGTGTTAGTTTTAGTCCAGGGGGAACGGGCATGCTCAGTATATTGATGACTAACTAGGGTGGTGGGAGGTGTGTGGGGGTGGGCTGGTGGGCTGGTTGGTGGGCTGGTGGGCTGGTGGGCTGGTGGGCTGGTTGGCTGGTGGGCTGGTGGGCTGGTGGGCTGGTGGGCTGGTGGGCTGGTGGGCTGGTGGGCTGGTGGGCTGGTGGGCGGTGCCCGGCTGGTGCAAGGTTTAGTCCGGGTCAGCAACTGCTGCGCGCAGGAATTTAGCCTCGAGGGAGCGGAAGAAGCGAGGGAGCGGATCCATATTTTCACTACCGATGAATAAGGCGTGGGGGGATTCTTGTTGTGGAGGACGGGTCACGAGATGAGGAGACGCGTATGAGATGAGGAGACGCGGACGAGATGAGGAGACGCGGACGAGATGAGGAGACGCGGACGAGATTAGGAGACGTGGTTGTAAGATGAAGGAGACCCATCACCAGCTCCATACGCGCCGGGGTGCGATGATCTCTTGCGTCAACTTACATACATGTGTACTCGAGTACATACTTACATATATGAATGATATGTACCTACAATACCTCCTCCGGCTGATTTTCAAGAAACCCCCAATCTATATCAATATATATCAATTACCTCCAGTTATTACATCTAGCTTAACTCCAAGGTATCCCATTAGATATTCAATTTTATCTATACAGCCAACCAACCGCTTCATAACCACGTAATTAGAACTTGAACAAAAAAGAAACGAGACAAATGAGTGCCTGAGAAATGGCATGCAACAAACATAAGGCATCCCCACCTGTCTGCTGCTCAAACAAAAACAACGAGGAGAGGCACCCCTCTCCCACACATTACCACAAGGATATATCACCACCTTCAACCTACCAACCTCACAATTGACCAATAAACACCCCCTATATCACTCTACCCCATCACCCTCCCCTCCCCCATCTCCCTCAACTTCTGACAAGCCGGCAGTATCTTCTCCGACGCCTTCTTCACCTTCTCCCCATCCGCCCAAAACCAGCCCATCGCATCCTCCACCTCCCTCTGCTGCTCCCTCATCTCCCTACCACATTCCCCCTGTAGCCACCCCATATACCTCACCTCCGCCCTCTTATCCATCTCCTTCAGCTTCCTGTCCACCCCCTTCCCTCCCGGCTGCATCCCAAAATCCTTCAACTCCTTCGGGTTTACCCAATAGGGTATATGATGTTTCGGCGTAAACCTCTGCTGCGTAAATGGATGAATCTTCTCGAACCTCACATCCGGAAACTGCGGCTTCCCACTCCCACTCCCCAACTCACTAAACAACCCCGATATTATTGGGAAGATAAACAGTAGAATCAGCGGTAATAACTGAATAAACGTCGTTCTAAGGCTGGCTTCCTGCTGCTGCTGATCTTCCTGCTCCGCCCCCCCTGCTGTAGCTGCCGGGGCGGGCCTTCGTCTCCGCACTCCCGGCCCACCGAAATGCTGTACCCGTATCCCGGGCCCACCAAAACTCCCAAACTCTCCAAACGGACCCCCACCAAACCCACCGCCAAATGATCCTCCACCACCGACAAACCCACCACCGAATGGACCAGCACCTGGGAATCCCCCACCAAAGAACATGTTGAATAGATCTTCTGGCGACAGCTCTGGGCCCCCCCGGAACCCCCCAGCACCTCCACCCGCACTCGTGAATCCAGCGAATGGATCCGCCCCACCACCTCCCCCGCCTCCCCCACCTCTCGCTGCTGGATCCCCCCCAAACCGATCAAAACTCTCTCTCTGCTGCGGATCCGACAAGACCTGGAATGCCTTGCTAATCACTGTTCCCCCATCCCTATTAGTCCCCATCCAGTCCCAACACCCCAGCAACAATAGCCCCAAGGGGGCGACTCAAATCGAAACTCACATTTAAACGCCTCATCCGCGCCCGGCGCCCCATTCTTATCTGGATGCATCACCAGCGCCAACTTCCTATACGCCTTCTTGATCCCATCCGCAGTAACCTCCTTCTCCACGCCCAGAATCGCATAGTAATCCGTACTCTTACATTTCCGAACCCGATCTACAGCAGCTTTCTGCTCGGCGGTGTAGGCCCGGTTTTGGTTGCCTTGGTTATGGTCGTGCGGTCGGGGGGTTTTGAAATCAGGCATGGTCGTGCTATAATCCGTTGGGAGGTTAGGTGTGCTACCGTGCCGGCCCGGGAGGGAAGAGTTCCGGGGGAGATAAGCTGGGGAGATGGATGTGTTCCAGAAAGAGACCAGACCCGGTCAGTTTTGTTTTATTTCCCGGCAGCAAAGTCCTGTGGCGTATGATTACCTGTGAGTATGGGAGTTTCCTGAAGCTATTTGCTAATCTGTTCACTTTGTCGTTGGTTTAGAGCCGTGAGGCTTGGCAGGGCATTTGTTGTGGACGGCATCTGCCCATGCTTTACTTAGTCATCTAAGTACCAGCACAACCTACCACCGTGCCTCAAGTATATGAAAGCTCCGCACACGGGGTTGCCAGAGGCAAGGCAATATAATCCCATCTCATCTCTACCATGCCAATTCAAAGTCATGAAAAGACTTTGGTAAAGGTACTAAGGTACAGTACAGTCTGGATCTGGTAAAATGTTAAGAGCCCAAAAGCACCTCTCCTAAAAATTTCCTAATTTCATTTCCGCTTCCACCATGGTCCGGCTCCAACTGCCCCTAGAAGTATTGTATACTCGATCTGCCATCCGAATTGCACAGAAAAACATTCGCTCGCACAGGTACGGTGCAAGACATATACGTACCAGCTGCAGAAGAGGGAAAAAAGGAAATAAGTAACTACCCATACATCTTGAAAAAGAAAAAAAAGATCGGACATTTTCGTCGTGATAATGACAGGCAAGCGGCTATCCGGCTATCGCTTGGTCGTGAATAAAAATAATAAGAAATAAGGACCCAAAGACTAAATAAAGTTAGTTTGTTATATTGAAAAAAAAATGAAAAAAAACAATCCGTTATTACTCCGTTCTCATGTGTATAACATGTGTCGTGAGCGAAATGTCACCATAATTGTATCACCATTTCGGTGGTTCTCGTATGAGAAAATGTAAGTTATTTCACTGTGGAATTGAGTTAGTAGTCGAATAGACTTTTGTGTATCTTTGAATCCTGGCACTCACCACACTGCATCTAACCTTCTTACACTCTAAAGGCCCTCATCATGACCTCTTCACCCCCATCCTCAGCTAGCCTGGTTCTTTCAACCTCAAACTCCTTAGCGAAGGAGAAATTGAAGCTAAGTCCCTCCATGATAGCAGATGGGGCAACGATATGGGTGGTGCTGTCGGCAACTGTAGCTATAACAGGTCTCGTAACCTTGACCTCAGGTTCCGGTTTTCGTGGCGGGTGAAAGTTGTCTGGGAGGAAAGGCTAAGACGATGTCAATTTCGCTGTTCCAGCTGCGGCGGAAAGTCGATGTACTCACTACACGAATCTCCATCAAGGAGTCCTTCACGGGAGCCTGGTCGAGACTTGGGAAGATGATGTTCGACTCAAATGGCATAAAGCCAAGGTCTTGACGAGCAATTGAGGTATTAAAGTTGGCCTTCGCACGGGGCCCAAGTTGGCGAAACCTCGGTTGGGCCAAAGAAGAGCCCCTTGCTCCGATGGTGATATTTCGGCTCTGAGCTACATCATGACTAGAGAATGTCTAGAGATTGAATTTAGACTAGTTAGCGAAAGCTTCATGAGGTAGTCATAACCTTCAGGCACGTCTTGGAACAATCTAATGACATGGCAAGTGACCCCTTAATGAGGAAGATGGGTGACCAGAAGATACAAACGTACCTCAGTCGAGGGACGAGACTCTGCCACGATGACAGCAGGATTTGGGTTGACTGCAGTGGAGTGGATACCACGAACAGAGGGGACTCTCAGAGTTCCTCCATATGGACGTAAGGCGCGAATGGCTTGTTGCATTCTAATTTGTATGATAATTGTTGTGTGAGTTGTAAGGTGAGTGAACGATTAGGAGACTGAACAAGCTGGCGATGGGCGAGCTTAAGAATCCACGGGGTGGTGGGTTGGCATCATAGCCTTTTCCTGTGGAGGTCCGTCAGTCAGTCGTTAGAATGATGCCAGAGCTGGAATGGTGGTACGACGGAGAGGTTAGGCTCCCGTCCGACAAACCTCCCTCAATCGACGCAAATTGTCCGTCGGTGATTCGAAATTCGAGTGCACTGACCCCACCACTACGGAAAGGGCATAGCTGGGGGGCCAGAGTGAGCTCACGCCGGTCGGCATGGGCGATATTGGCAAGACACGGCCCTCAACAAAAAGGTGTGTGTGGTTGAAGTACATTGGAATCGCTCTCCTGCGCGCCTTCGATGCCCAGGAGAGGTCTCATTCAGGGATGAGGAGAAAGACGTTGCATAAACTGGGCAAGGCATGCTCGACCCCTAATGCTTGAACTTGCTTGAAGGAGTTCAGCATCGACCGGGGTTGGCCTCTTGTGGGATGGTGGAGTAAAGTCGCGCAACCTGCATCGCAGCTGTGTGCATCGCATCGTTGATGCGAATCAACCCCATGAAAAATGTAATATTTCTTATATTTTGCTGCTGATCATCAAGCACTTCATCTTTAGATATATACACATCATGATAAACCAAGGGCATATCAAATAGATATAGGGTAATGACAGACTAGAAGCAACGATATTATGCGACTTTTTTCTAGCCCGTTTGCATAATAGTAACACACATCCGATATTGTGGGGAGAGCTCTCATCGACATGGTTTAGTAGACATCGCTGCTGCTGCTTCGTCATGGGTACATCGGCACGAGGCTATATCGGAGTTTCAGCTATCAAAAGAGGGTGGACATCTCTGCAAGTTCCAACAGTATAGCCTCGGAATGGAGATGTGGAAATGCTTCAAGCCGTTTGTGATTTGCTGGAAATAGCAATTTTGCAAATGATTGGTTTCCTTCGAGCTGGGTACCAATGACTTCATCAGCAACGGCCCGCCTCATGTCAGTGGCAACGCAGATGGGATCTCTGTTGTTGCAGTCTCCAACTAAGAGGTGAGCAGAGTCTCTTGTCCGCCTATAGGGCTTGGCACTACGTGCAGGCCCCTAACCTGTCTCGTACTCGTTCTGACGTTGGGGTGCTCCGCCAAAAAATAACGTCTTCGATAGTCTGGTTGGCGTCTTCGAGGCAATGCAATGAGCACACCACCACGACCACACCTCTTGCAGAACATGCTTGCTACATACCGCCCCAAGTTTGCGTAGTTTTTAACGAAAAGCTGGGCGCCCTCTAGGCCCTGTGAAGGAAGAGCTCTCTTGTGCATCTGGAGCCAATGAATTCCACAGGTGCTAGCGAGGGACACATCCCAGTGGATCTGCCTTTACCGAATCGACACGTCGATTCAGCCAATGGCTCTACGAGGTGTTGTGCCAACCAGACTAAGCCAATGGGAATTTTGCTATGTTCCAGTAGGGATTAGGACGATCAAACAACGCTCGCTTGGCCTGCGGTAATTACCTTGGAACGAGGAAAATGGAATTCATCATCTGTGTTATCAACATCTGGTGCAGACAGGATCTAATCACTTTTTGTTGGCTGTCTATTTTATGTTCTTGAGATCTTGATATAGACAGCCGGGTAAAGTTCGGTAAACCAACATTCGATTTTGCTGGTAGCATGAGGCACACCTTCTGTGCTCCACATTTGGTATTACTTGATATCAAAGCCCTTGATCCTCCTTGCAGGCGGCCTATTGATAAGTATGCATTAATATAAATTCATATGACTACACAGGCAACATGGCAGGACTTTTAGGCACGAATGGCCTGCATTTTGTTGATCATAACTGGACGATATGGGGAAGCTATGCACGCTAATTGCTGATGCCTCATATCATATTTCTCTGACCATAATTTAGGTACAAGAAGAGCAAGGAAAACATTGGAATGCAATTGCTTTCTACCCTATTGACGATACCCTACTAGGTATCCAAAGTAGTCTGGTTGGCACATCCAAAGGCGCCTTGTGCCAACCAGACTATATTCAAAGCAAACCCGTTCATGCTTCCACCAACTACCGGTATCTATCAACGCAGGTGTTTGAGTTGTGGGAATCCAGGACCTGCACAAAGCGACATGGCTTCTATTTGACCCCAATAGGCCGCTACCTAGGGGTAAATCCTATGACAGACCATACTTTGCGATCATTATTTCGTAAAGTTGAGTACTTAAAGAACAGAGGGTGCGAACGTTCCTTTATGCCCAGCAGGGCCACGGGTTGATTGGCCTGGTACTACAATAATTTGGCACATGCCAACATGAGCGAGATCCAGATCTCCCTTGCTTTTTCTTTAGGGTTTCTTGTTTTCTCATATTCGCTTTTTCTTGATCTATTGTCCAGCCCGGATCGAGACTAGGCTAGCTCCCTTTTTGCTTTCAGAAATTACACTGTGACATCCACCTGGCCCCAGACTAATCAGGGCTATCTATCTGGTTCCATAATGTATCCTGTTGAATATTTTGTTTACAGTTATTGATCGCACTTTAATGGAGAAGGACCATTGATTACAGATATGATTATCACAGCGGTGGATACTTGAGCTTTTGATCATATCGAAGCAAATGTGTCCTGGAGTAGGACGCTGACTCTAGTTGGGGTATGGATCTTCTAGAGGTGGGGAAGTCCATTTAATATGAGACAATCCCCAGAAGAGAAGCACTCCAGGAATATGCCAAGGGAGAGGATATGCGACATGGCACTTTCGAACATGGGCACCAGGGTAGAACAGATCTACCCATCTTTGATACCCTGCCGACTGCCAACCATGTCAACTGAAGCTACTTGGAAGCTCAAGCAGGTAATTTCAGAGACACTCTCTGCGAATAGAAGTCTCAGGCGGCTCTGTGAGTTTGCCCTTAACGCCTCCGTTCATTGGAGTATCCAGTGATTATGCTCAAACATAGGCGCTAAACGAATTTTGATGGTACCAGTTCGATAGTATACCTCCCATGAGTGGTTCTTAATCCCAATGGCTTGTATGTCTCGGAAATTCTAGGACGAGCTTATGTACAGCTGGCTTGTACAGTACAACGTTTGAGCGTTATATCTATGCATAGGTAGCGGAGGCAACTGACCTTGCTCGGAACGACCTTTGCTTCAGGATGCCTCTGCATCCTTACCTACATTTAAACCTTTATGACTCTCTTATTTACTCTCTATCTAGATTCAGACCCGCACCGTGTCTCGCCAGCCTCAAAAGGGTACCATTGTATTCAGTCTCGATCTCAGTACCGGCGTTATGTCCTTGCATCGAGTTCATGCGGAGTCAGGTATGTACGACTTGTCTGGTCATAGACAGAGTCATCCATCAAGCATTGTCGGGCTTTCCATGAACGAGGGAACATATTATTCTGTGTCTACCATCATCAGGCCCAAGAAAGATATGACCTATCATTTGAATCTGTTAATCACAGGAGTATTGCAACTATGAACAGGTTTGGTGGGCCGTTAATTCAATGTCAGCTTTCTCTCATGATAAATTTTAGGGATGCTTGAGTTGGTGAGGAAGCGAGCTCCCCAAAAACCCATGTTGGACGCTTATTTCTAACCGCCTTCAGGAAGATTCAAACACCATAACATAATATCAACCCATTCGAGTTCACAATCACGACGTGTAGGCCCAAGTTATTCTACGGCCGTAAAAAGGCACTCCGTTAGAGAATGCAGCACACAAAGTTTGTCCAGGAGCAGCTTGGGTCACATATGCATATATGTAACAACTTGGGTTGGATTCTACTGTGAAGCTGGTGGGTGAGAACATGGTAAATGCGCTCCTCTATGCATGCTTCGTTTACTTTCTTTCCATTCATTTGGTATTGTGCAGTGGCCCTCCTGTGCTCCATCCCCCCAACCCCACGTACATTAGCAGTTTGATGATTGTTACATATCTTCAGAGTAGTTACCTTGGATGTATCGCACATGTGCTTACCGGTTTTTTGGGTATTGGCATGCTGATCGCTGTGCGGTAATCGCCCATCAGACTTACAGTTGCCCTGGGCAGCAGGATCCCGGCCATGCTGAATCCTCAACACCAATCCTACGTTCATCTCGACTCTTCTGCCCTTCCGTGTCTGAGTCACCTTCGCAACGTCAACTTCATATAACCCTTTGGGCATCGACAGCAGCCTAATAGCCAGCCTTCAAAAGGTTTCAGCTTGGCCGCACGACCCACTCTGTTCCACGTCCCCAAGCAGTCCCACACATAGTCCGGTTGCACCAGAACTAGACCCCGTACAGTAGCATGCAAGCGACTAGCATCTGTCCTGCTCGCTGCTTGGCCAAGACAATCCTGGATCCAGCCCCTTTCACCCAATACCCCAGTCGATCGACTTGATTCCACTCTTGTTTCCTAGATTCCCCCCCAACTGGCAGCTCTCTTACGTTCGCTTCACCTCGTTTTAATTGTCATTCGTACACTCGTTTGTCGACTTACGTATACTCTCGCCCCTCCTCTCTGTGCCAGTGTCCTGCCTGTCTACAGCAGTCAAGGGTCTCTAGGCTTACGATACCCAATACTTTATTTTTTCTTGGAGATTGCGCCGGTCTTTACTTGAAGATAAAGAATAGAATTCAGTTGTTTACTTGCTACACTTCCCAGTTCATGATAGTTGGGAAATTTTGGTGAAATTCCATTCTTGAAGTAGCAACCCTGTGCTTTCGCCGCTGCCCAGGGCTGGTTGTGAAACCAGGTACGAGTGGTTGAAGGGAAGCAACGAATCTTTATTGGCCCACCACACAAATCATTGTCAGCATCCGTTTCACCGGCTCCCGAGACTGCAAAACATATAACGAACGATATTGGATATATGTGCGAATAAATACGTCAGTAACACTTTCGATCCTAGAAGATGTATATCAAATATGCGGTCCACGGTCTTGTTTTATCAGCAACAGTAGCTTCGGCTTTTTACCCATACCATAGGCCAGTTGTATCTGTACCGAAGGTCGGAAGTGTTAGAGGAGCGACCCAAAACTTGAAAGAGTGGAAGCCGTTGAAGGCACCCAGGGATGCAAAGCCCTTCCAGCCAGTGGAGGAGAAGCCGGTAGATTTGGAGCAGATGAAGCCTTTGAGCGAGATGTACATCAAGAGAGTGCCAATAGCAGTATGTACCTCAGAAGGTCGAGGCGACGTAGAATAGTAATGTTGACGTGCTATATTAGGATAATGGCCTTCATCCCCAAATCCAAGCTGTACAACACGCTAATGCCATCACGAGAAAGTTCCGCAAGAGAGGGGTCCCAGGCCCTGATATTGATAGAGAGCTGGCTATTCGGAATGTCGTCTCGTCATTGGAAAAGCGGGACTTGAAAAAGAGAGCAAACAACTTTGAGATTCTTAAGTCCAATACGCTACCTACAGACGATTCTATGGCCGTGCATCAAGATGGCGGTGACTTTGGTGAGCTGCCCTATGAAAATCGACCCGATTTGCCTCAGAGACAACGCTAATGCAACCTGCCCCTCACAGCATACTTTTCAGAAGTCGGATTTGGCCCAAACAACAAGACATTTCTGCTTGTCATTGACACAGGTTCATCTGATACCTGGGTGCCATCATCCAGCTGCACTACACAAGCATGTCGCCAACACGAAAGCTATGGGCCGGACGACTCCAACACCCTCATAATCGAAGATAGGACATTTGATATAAGATACGGCACTGGAAATGTTGAAGGAGTAGTGGTTCGGGACGATGCCAGCTTTGCAGGTTTCAGGGTCAATATCGAGTTTGGATTGTCAACCGTGATCTCATCCGACTTTGTCAACCTTCCGATTGATGGAATCATGGGTCTGGGATTTCCAGAGGCTTCGCAGCAGGGTGCCAGCACAATTATGGATGTTTTAGTTCAAGCTAAACTGATTGGCAGCAGGATGTTCAGTGTTGCACTCAGTCGAGCTAGTGATGGACTGAATGATGGCGTTGTCCATTTTGGTAGGATTGAAAAGTCTTACTATACTGGAGTCATAACCTACTCCGAGTCTAACTCCGATTTGGGCTACTGGGAGATTGACCTTGATGATGCTGCTCTTGATGGGAAATCATTAGGATTCGGGGGACGTACTGCCATTATCGACACAGGAACCTCCCTTATCCTTATTCCACCGGATGATGCCTTTAATCTCCATCTCGCTATTGAGGAAGCAAGGACAGATGGAGAGTCATTTGCGGTGCCATGTGGTACAAATATGACTCTCGAGATCACCATTTCTGGCACCACTTACAAGATCCCACCGATTGACTGGGTTGGTGACCCAACCGCGCCTGATGGGCTGTACTGCCTCTCTCACATCGTCTCAAGGGTAAGTTCGGCTTATCGTTGCCCAAGCCGTTTACTACAGGCATACTGACTGTTGAGCAGACTATTACTGGCCCAACCACCTGGCTTATGGGAGATGTTTTCCTCAAGAACGTCTATTCGATCTTTGACTTTGACAAATCGCGGATTGGTTTTGCTAAACGCGCGTCTCCCAGCGGTCCTGTCAACAAACCCACCCCAATCACAAGTGTTGTGCTTTCTACCCCGACTAGTACAACATCTGTATCGACTCGTAGGGCAGGGAGCGCAAGCTCCACCAGTACTGCCGATTCTGGCAGTAATCGCGACAATAACTCAGCTGCTATCTGTGGATTTACTGTGCCATTTTGCTTTGTCTGGGGTAGTTTCCTCCTTGGTTTGGCGATGGTTTAAGACCTAGGCTTTAGATGCAACTATTTTTATATTTCTAACATATCCGGAGGCGCCTTTATACATTGTGGGATGGGTGGTTTTATTTACTATTAAAAAGATTTCTCAAGGGTTTCTTTCTGATACCAGCCGGCATCTGTTCCCGCTTCATCACAAGCCCAGCATTTTCTTTTATAATACTTTGTTGGTAGCTCAGCTTTCCATTATTTCTGTTGACTATGGCTTGTCTTTTTTGTGTTGTCTTGTTTTCTTAGTCGAGGATATACTCGTTTTGCCTTGTCTTTTGCACATACATGCCAGTGGGGTCTTTGTATTTTCCTTTTTGTATATTCAAGAGCACCGGATCGTGTGCTTGGTTAGCTATAGCAAACATAACTGTCAGCATACTAGAAGAGTACCGCAGTGCCACTGGCCCTTTACTGTCACCTACCTTCTTCTGTTTAGAGCACTAGACTCTATAAATATATACATCAGTACTCAGTTTCAGGCCTCGAGAAGGAGCGTTACCCTCAAGCCGGCGTGGCAGCGGGATCGACACGTGATGTGCCTTGGTTTCGGTGGCTTGTCCCAGGTTGAGCCTCAGGTTGAGCCTCAGGCCCCTTCACAACTCTTCACACATCCGTCCATCCACAGACACCTCGCACAAACCAACGCAGAGGCCCCATACGCGTGAAACGGCTAGAAGGCTCGACTCCGGTGCATTCTCTCCTCGAGTGCATTCAGCCTTCGTGACTGTCTGACGACACACTCTAGAGAGGCCCACCTCTCGTATACACATAAGTCTGAGTGGCAGGCAATACAGCAATAACGGGCACAACCCACACCAACAACAGCAAAACATCCAAAGCAATCGGGCAAACAGCCATGGTGGACAAAACTGCCTTCCTAGACACATCTTTCCCAGCGAAAGAGCACACAAAGCTCAGAAACTCTGCGCGCAATCTCATCGGTTCGTAACTTGTGCAAAGGCAAACACTCACTCCACTCCACTTTTCTCATCATTCCTGCTCCCCGTGTGCGTGCACTCTTTCTCTGTGTGTTTGTGCGTGGATATCTGTGTGTGTGTGGATATTACATCCACGAGATTACTTCGGAATCGGGAAACTAATAAACCCCTTTGCTTTCTCTACAGCGCAAAACCCGAAAGCCGCCCTCCCGATATTCAAGTCCATCGCTGAGTACATCTCCCAACTACACTCCCAAATTTCAAACCTCCAGTCCTCCCTTGCAGCAGCACAATCCGCGGCAGCCACAGTCAAGAACGAGGAATCCACCTCCCCCGTCCCCATCAAGAAACGGAAACTCGATTCCGATAACGATGTCGACACCAATGCACAAGATACCTCCTCCTCCTCAGAATCCGCGATAGCTAATGCCTCCCCACTAGCAACCCTTCCAGACCTCTCCTTCTCCGTCCCCCAGCGCAAGAAATTCACCCTCGTCCTCACTGCATCCGGGGTCGCAGCTACAGTCCCTGCTACGGGTAAGGTAGAATGGTCGGTTGAATGGAACAAGATCAAAACTATCTGTCTCCTCCCCGTCCCAGAAAAGGCAGTTCGCCAGATGAACTTCGTCATCTTCCCCCACGGTGCCGAAGGCGTCGACCCCGCCACGAGCAAACTCGATGCAGCGGTGTTTACTATCCCCGAGAATGCCGCTCCGAAAGTCTCTTCGGGGCCTGCACTACCTGATAGTATCCACGACGCGGGTAGCTACCAGAGCCTCTTGACATCCCTCTTCAACAACCACGTCCCCACCTCGGCAAAGGTTGTGTCTCCGGTTAAATCCGAATTTCAGTCTGCAGTCCCGCAGCCCCACAGGAAGGGCGAGCCAGCATTCCACGTCAAAGCCCACCGCGGCACAAAAGAAGGCTACCTCTGGTTCCTCGAGTCTGGCGTAGTCTGGGGCTTCAAGAAGCCATTAATGTTCATTGAGTTTGTCAGGATCGATAGTGTCTCCTACACGTCCATCACGAAGCGCACGTTTAATCTCAATATTCACATTCACTGCGGGAAAGATGCGGGAGAGGATGAGGAGAAGGGGGAGGAGGTCGAGTTTGCGATGATTGATCAGGCGGACTATACAGGGATCGATGCCTATATAAGGAAACACCGCCTCAACGACGCGAGTATGGCTGAGATGAGGCGCGGTGTAGTATACAACGTCAACAAACCCAAGGGGGATAATGGCGATGCGGAAGGAGGAGAGGTTGGGATTGGTGGGGATGGAGAGCCTACTGTGTCGGATCTACAGAGGGCGCTGGAGCAGGCGGAGGATGAGGAGGAGGGAGAGGATTATAATCCGGATGAGGAGGGGGAGGATAGTGAGGATGATAGTGAGGAGGATGAGGAGGATGATAGTGAAGGAAGTGATGAGGAAGAGGACGAAGAGGAGGTGGGGGATCTAAGGGATGAGTTGGGGAGTGAGTTGGAGGTGGTGGAGGGAGGAGGGGATAGCGATGATGAGATGGGGGGAGTGGCGAAGGCGGTTTTGGCGAGGAGAAGCAAGGGGGCCCGATAAACGTGGCCTTGGGGGAACGTTCCGCAATGTGGGTGAGAGTGGAGCGACGAATGAAGGCAGAAGAGAAGTGTATAGGTATAAAGTGAGGTGGGGTATGAATGCTTGCCTTTAGTGTTTATAATTGGTTTTTATGAATTGTAGTATGAAAAGGGGATAAAGCACGTATGAGTTGAGGGTAACTAGATGCAAGAGCACACTTTGTCAGGTGTCTGAAGCTTTATTTTTCCCGTGTTCTAATCTCATGCCCTAGCCCCTCCACCGATACACCTTATCGAACCATTCCTAGCGGTAGCATTTAGCTGCCTCCATCTCCATCTCACTCACAGCCCCAGCCCCAGCCCAGCACCCCCATCTACTCGTCGCCGAAAACCTCCCCCTCCCCCGTCTTGCCCACGCCCGTCTCCTGCTGCCCCGGCGTCCCGGCCGCCTTCAGCGCCGCCTGCACGCCCTTCCTGGCCGCGTCCCTGCTCTGCTGGATCATCAGCGCATCCATGACCACCAGCGCCGCCATTGCCTCCACGATCGGCACGGCCCTCGCGACCACGCAGGGGTCGTGCCTGCCCTTGGCGGCCAGCGTGCCCTCGACGCCGTCGTACGCCGCCGTCGCCTGCGGCTGGCCGATGGTCGCGGGCGGCTTGAACGCGACCTTGAAGTAGATGGGCTGGGCGTTGGAGATGCCGCCCTGGATGCCGCCGGAGTTGTTTGTGCGCGTGGCGAGCGCGCCGCGCGGGCCGCGCACGAAGGCGTCGTTGTGCTGCGACCCGGGCACCTCCGTGCCGCGGAAGCCGGAGCCGACCTCGAAGCCCTTGGTCGCGGGGATGGAGAGCATTGCGTGCGCGAGCTTCGCCTCGAGCTTGTCGAAGCACGGCTCGCCGAGCCCCGCCGGCGGGTTGCGGATCACGCACGCGACCGTGCCGCCGATGCTGTCGGCCGCGTCGCGGTATTGCGCGATCAGCGCCTCCATTGCCCGCGATGTCGCGGCGTCGGGGCAGCGCACCAGCGGGGACTGCGCGTCGAGAGCCTCCCGCGTGAGTGTCTGCTGCAGTGCGGCGTACTCGGGGGCGAGGGCGGCGTCGACGGCGCACGGGAGGTGCACGCTGCCGACGCTGGTGACGAACGCGACGATCTCCACGCCGTGCACGAGGCTCAGGTACTTCTCGGCGACGCCCGCGGCGGCCACGCGGCCGATGGTCTCGCGCGCGGAGGAGCGGCCGCCGCCAGACGATGCCTTGACACCGTACTTGAGCAGGTAGGTCCAGTCCGCGTGCGACGGGCGCGGGTAGCGGTCCATGTCGGAGTAGTCGTGCGGGCGCTGGTCCTCGTTGGCCACGCGCAGCCCAATGGGCGTGCCCAGCGTGACGCCGAACTCGGTCCCGGACTGGATGTGCACGGCATCCTTCTCGCTGCGCGGCGTCGTCAGCGCCGACTGCCCGGGGCGCCTGCGCGTCAGCTGCGGCTGCAGGTCCGCGGCGGTCAGAGGCAGCCCCGGCGGGCAGCCCTCGACAATGCACCCGACGGAGAGGCAGTGCGACTCGCCGTAGCTGCGGGCAGCGTCAGCGGGGGCAAGTTCTGCGCGGAGAGAAGGGGGGCGGGTATCTCGCCGCAGCCCACCGAGGGGGTGAGGGAGAAACTCACGTCGTCACCTTGAACAGCGTCCCGAACGACGACATCTCGGCACTCTCTGTTGCTGAACCAAACAGCCCGGTTCAATTGCTCGCTTGCTTGCTGGCGGTAGGTGCAAAAGGGGCGGGGTGGAGCGTAGAGCCGTGTGGTGTTGTCTGTATGTGGGGCAGGCGCTGTTAAGCCGAGATTTGCCCCACTGCGTGACTCATCCAGATATATCGGCGTACGTAAGCTTATCGATGGGCGCACGTGACTGTTGAGGGCTTCAGGGTAATGAAACAGCACAGCCAGATGCGTGCGCAGCCTTTTACATATGTGTGCGATACGATACGCACGTATCTGGAGGGGGAATGGTCCTTTAAAAGCGGAGCCGCCGCGATTGAGGACTGCTTATTGCACATCTCCGAGCCCGGCTCCCATCAACCCAGCACAGTCTGGCAGCTGTGTCGCTCCCCCTCGCAGCGGCGGTATCATCCAGGTCGCACGGAATGATGTAGTGCACGTCTACCATCACCCGGCTGTTTTCCGTCTTCTACTTGCTTCTGTGCTCCAGCTTGCTGGCTCGTAGCTGTGCTACCCTACAGCGCCGTTTGGATAGCGCTGATTGCGAGCCCAGCCCACTGCCGCAGAAGATAGCACCGTCCAGACTAACAAATATATTTTGCGCGCACTTCCACTCTCCATAGCATGGCTCCAATCCACAAATAGCCCCGCGGCTCAGCGACAGAGCTGGCACATGTCACCAAGTTTGGTGCTCCTTGGGATGGCACTATAACATGCAACAGTTACCCTGTATGTGGCACAGCAGCCTATTTCAGCAAAAAAATCAACATCTGAGCCAAGCAAAGCACTCAACAATATTTACTGAGATTACCTTGTCAATCCGCGCAGCTCCGAAATTTGACCCCCTCGCCTGCTCGGCTTATGCTGACTGCTCTTCCGCAACACAGTCTTCGCGACTTGTGCTTCAATTCAGCGCCCAGTCAACGTTAATTCCGGCACCGCAACCACTTCCGCCCAACTCTCACATTTTGCCCAGCCTCTGCATAATCGCCGACCTTCCCAACGCCCCACGCTTTGAAGTCCGCCCCGCGCACATAGGAGACGCCATCAAATCAATAGTCAACGGAGACTTCGTCGTTATGGGTGGTGCTACCTTACACACCACCCGATACCTCCCGCTGACGGCAGCCCTCTGGCCTACAAGGATATCCCCTTCGCTGGCTCCGCCATAGTAGGGAGGAGGTAATGAGAAGGATCCGGGAGGACCCGTATACCAAGGGGGAGTATGGGATACAGATAACGCCAGGGTCTGGTCGTGAGTCTTTCCGTCTGTTCTTGCGCTCTTTGTGCTCTATTCTGTGCCTATATGGAAGAGCAGGGAGGTCTTCAATTGCCGTCTGCTCCCTCCGCATCACTCGGGATTACCCCACAATTTTTTTCGCTGAGGCCCGCCCTGCGCCGGAAGGGGTGAAGACGGGTAGTATGAGGTAAAGGAAATGTCGCAAGAAAAGCAACCAGACACCCCACTTGGCAAGTCCGCATGTTAATTGTTGCTTCTTGCTCCACGCTCCACGCCCCGCAGATACAAAACAGTATTCGCTGTTCCTCCCACCCCCCGGCGGTATTCGAGAAAAGCCAGATTCAGGCGCGGCGGAGTAGTTAAGGATTGTGATCGGTATCAAAGCTATAATTCTATGTTAGTTAAACAATCAGTAGTCCAAATGTACCCTTGATTTCCAACCGAACTAGATCGGAGCAGAGCGAAAATGCAGACCTCGGAGCTCTAAATCAGCCGTGCCGTGCCGTACCACGCCGTACTCCTTGCCCCGTGCCGCAGAAAGATTTTACAGCAGCTGAGACCCTGTAGGTAGACAGTTTGAGTATAAACTGAATTTGCATCCCAGCATGTTGAATAGCTCAATTGTCATACACGAGAGTTTCAGGAGTCTGTAACCTTCGATTACTGACATCAGCCACCCGATCTCCGAGCCTCCGATCCGATGGGAAAAGATATACCTGGTAAATTACCTGGTAACGACATTGTACTACTCTAGGTATGGTATCGCGGGCGAGAATGCATGATTTTACTGTACCTAGGCGAGTGTCGGTGCAGCTCCCAGTCAGCACGAAACATTTCATGCATGTTGTCCTCCGCATGCATAAAAAGGAAATCCAGCCAGCTTGAAAATAGTATTGACTTGGTCCCATACACAAATTTCTTGCAATTGTCTACCCCTCGTGCACAACCCACTCAGAAGTAAGTGAGCCCCGCCTCATCTACATTACAGGGTCAGGGCCTCATTCTGGCTCGTTGATGGTGATATCCTGTCAAAAATAACAAAAAAAATTGTCCAGATGTCCATGTGCAGCAATCGCAATATCCAAGGGTGTAATTAAAATAGTTCTTCCATGCTGAGGTATACCTGCTGGCAGGATATCCCCGGTTGTGGCTCCGAATGTTATAATCCCTAATGTAGCTATACAGTAAATGCTGAGTCGCAGTAGCATGACAATTGTATTTTATATTTGGTATGCCCGGAGAGCTCTTAAGCTAGTGTGAAATTGTAAATCATCACAGAATCTTTGATGGCCACGTGATGTAAGCAAGCTGCATGCAGGAGGTCCCTAACTACCGACCTTCTAGTTGAATGAATTCACCAATGATTATTGTCTCAAACACCCCCTATTCTAGCCAAGCTTCAGACAACTCACGACCCAAGAAGACGATTGGTTAACTGCAGTCAGGGCATGTCCATCCGATCTTTAGCTTACCTCTGGGCATATTTTTTTCTTTTTTTTCTTCTTCTTTTCATCCGCCAGAAGCCAGACTTTCGAGGAGTCATTGACCGTAAAAGCTGCGTCTGTCCACATATAGCCCTCCACGAGGACTACCGTTGAATACTTGCGCGGACTGCAGAGGGTGAAGCAGAAAAACCTGCAGTATATATTTGAGTATGGATAAAAATTTCTCACTCTGCAACTGCGAGATCTAGACTGCTGCTACATGGGAAGCCACCCCACAACTCCTCTGCCAGTCTGATGAATCCCAATTTGTCGGCATTGCTGTCCTGGCAGCGTGGCGGAGACTGCAGGTGAGGAGAAGAGTCACATTTTGAACGCACCTCAGTCAACTGCATGTATAGGAAGGTTTCTAGTCTGCGTGAAGTCAACTCTAGGTGGCGGCGTGTTCCCATATTTCAACTCCTATATACGGAGTAAATTCAACGCAATAGAGTTTTAGATGGTGCAACGGCACTTGCCCTATTATATGTGCCAACTGACTATGAATGTGGAGCATCAGGCCTAAAGTAGGGATGCTGCGCATGCGTTTTGTGAGGAGACACTCTCATCATTGGGCCATTCTAGTCGTTGAGGTGAAATTCAAGCCAATAAGTGATTTTCAGGTACTGCATGTACAGTACATGTCGTACATGAAGCATTGTTGCAACTGCCTATGTATCTTGATAACTTCCGATGCAGATGTCCAGTACCCTTTTCAATTCATCAGCGAAACCAGATATGATAGTTCTAATCAAAGATTTGACCACGTCAGCTTCCCAATTTCTTATTCCCGTTGATGTGTATACGTTATACTTTCAAAAACGGTCAGTGAGGGTGCATGGTACATATATGGTACATATATGGTACCATGCACAGTATAGTTGATAAAGCAGTGGTGAAGTGGGGAACATAAACTTTGTAGAAAGCATCCAATCAGCACAATTCTTACAGAAATCAGGGCATCGAAGCTTATTCTCCGCGAGCCAGAAACATGCGACGAACGCAGGTATGGCTTGATGCCTGAAAATGTCATTGGTGGTACCTCCTAAAACCAGGATTAGTATGTGCGCGCAGTCAATCAGAATTGTTTTACGAGAAGTCCACCTAGATATGTGATGCAAGAGTTGATTGGGTATTATCTAGGCCATTCAAATGGGTGCGTGTGTCATGCTTCAAATAGACCCAAACTCGCAATCGACGGTAAACCGACACGTAGCAAGGCTACTGGTAGAGCCGTTTATGTAGGTGACATTGTGTGGGAGCATCATGCCCTGAGCGGGAGCGAGAGGCCTGGAACTAGGTCCTGAAGCGGTTCGGAAGACTGCAAATTAAATCCATGTCAGCAGTGAGCCTCGTTCACGACAATGATAAAGATCTCTTCGGGGAAACAACGTATCCAGGGTTTAGATTCGGCTTTCCAGACCTGGTTTATTGGCACCAGGGACTTCCTCTATATACGGGTACGAAATATTCAAGACGACCAGTCACCCACTAATCTATCCCATAGTTCTCGGGAGGAACCCCTTGAACTAGTCTTCATACCACGCAACTCTTCTGGCCTAGAGTTGCAACGCTGGACACATGTATGGCGCGGTTTCCCTCTGGGATTTTTGTGCATCTTCATGTATGTGTTGTTGACAGGGAGGTTTCACGTGCATCTACAAAGGTACTGTACCCGTCATGAAGACAGTCCACTTATTCATTGGCTCGTTTGAGATTGACCCGTGCCAGATTGTTAGCACACCTCTGCCATTGGTCGGGATAAACAAACATGGAACATAAACAAACAGGGTAATTGTCCCATGGGTCCAGCAACGACGCTATGCCGGTTGCTGATGCCTCTACATATATAGATCTCGGTCGGTGGGGCACGGGCGAGCCAAGTGTCGACAGGACTCTTCTGCAAGTGGACCGTGTGAGAAAAGACTCACGTTGAGCTCATGCAGCCGGGGCTCGACTTGGTTCTAGAGTAAGGATCTCTAGAGTCGTTGGTTTCTCCGGTGGTGTAATCGTGGCCGTACGCATAGGGGGGGAGCTCGAGTTACGTCCTATCGATATCAAGGAGGTATCGCACCAGCGTGTACAATAAGTATGCTCTGAATGCGAAAGGATATTCTGGACTGCCCTCGATTCCTGCACGCCTTTGGGAAGCAGGTATGTGCGAAGCGTGCAAGCGGCTTACCTGTATTCGAGTCCCCACCAGGTCTGGAGAGGGATTGCCTCAAGCTCAGCTGTACATGAGGTCGAGAGTTGATCAAAGTGCGAGAATGCCGACCATAGAAGCTTGCTAAATGAGATACGAGGCCTAGGGCGTGCTCTCTGCGCTCTTCGACCTGAACTTCGAATCCCGAAACCCTCCCGTATAAGCTAGATTCGAGCCGCCCTGGCGTACCCATGTGAATCTGTATACGAGCGGGTGGACATTCAGCACGTATATATTATACAGGCTCTCAGCCTGGCGACATTCTAGAGTACAACAAGCAGGTATGCTGTATGTGCATGTAGCCAGGCATTCAGTAGAGTGTGGTTAGGAGTTTCCTGAAAGAGTAGTCACAAGCTTTTGCTGTGCTAAGTAAGGTTGGCTCTTCGCAAGTCAACTGGGACTCGATAATCAGCCAGCCTACGTAATACTACGATATTGTATAGCACGCCTAAGGAGGACACTCTCCAACGAGCGGGCCCTGAGAGAAAGCCGACACGAACCGCCCAGCCGCTGTTTGCGGCCGGTGGGTACAAATAGTTAACGTATACTCGAGCTGTTGGCCGATCAACAGTGCCTCCTAACAAGTTTGTGCATGCCAGCGTGGATCGTGGATCGTGTGGACTCGAGCTCTCGCCAATCGTGCACCCCAACTTCTGGGACGACCAACTACAACTGACATTCAGATGAATCAAAACGCCTGTGTCCCGGCCCTCAAAAGGAGCATTCCACATGCAGTATGATTATCCGAGTCGGTTTTGTGGCTTCCCCCCCGCCCCCTCTCCCCCCCCAATAAGGACCGAGTAAAACACACAAGTATCCCACTTGGTATAGCACGGGACGGTGCACCTTCCCCAGCAAGTGCTACGGTGCTCCGCCTCCCAGAGCATCCCCACGTTTTCGCCGTTGCGTATGCTCGAAGCCCCAGGCTTAGGTAATAGAAAGTGCCCAGAATTTGTGTGCTGCCGAGGAACGAGCTACACCCGACACTCTGGTGAAGTGAGTGCCCAGCACAACGAAACTACAGGCTCAATTTATTTACTGCTCGTGAGATACGTTCTGCGTTCCGTTTCCCGCCTTCTTTTGGTCCCGTTTTCGTATGGACTGAGACAGTCCGCCCCCAGTGCACCGACCTCAACTGCCGTAGTCCAAGGCTGGTGCATCTGTCTGTGCGTTATTTGGGGACCTAGAGACGCAACCCCAAGATCCTGAGGCCTATGAGGTATCGTGGCGACGAACCCCACACGATTTGAAAGATTCAGAAAGCTCCCAGATTGGCGCTAAGACTACAAGCTCCAGCCGAGACGAGACTACCTCAACTCCGTGCTGTAGTGGCAACCGCTCTACAGCAAGCTTGCGTTCAACTGGTCTTGCAGGGGCGCAGCTGAAGATTTTGCTCAGGTAGAGCTTTTGGTTTATGGGCGATTCGCCCATAATGAATTCGAATTTTTTTTGTTTTTGATTTTCATGAACTTTAGGTGAACGGCGAGAAGTGGATTCAATGTCGTTTTGCTTTCTGGCTGGCACCAGTTACTGCTTCCGGATCAAACTGCAAGGGTGCCAGTTTGGGGTGCATATCAGCAAAGTAGGTATCACTCAAGTTGTTTGGGGCGGTGGTACTTATTGCCTTGTATAGGTACAATATTAATATAATTACCCTCCCAGTACATCGCGTTGAGCCGGAGCAGGTGCAACAAGAGTTCTCCACCAATTGATACAAATAATATCGCTTCACAAATAATATCGCTTCGGAAAGCTCATGCTGCTTTCGGTGAGAAGCAATCTCCGTTGTTGCCACAGGCTCCAGGTCGTGAGGGTATCACTTGTGCCTTCGAACTCGCATCGTGCGACTACCTAACAATGGCGCACCGAAGGGTCAGTTCTACTGCCGGCAACCTTGAATACGTCAGTGTCCCGGTGCTTCGGATTATGCAACCTGGAAGGTTGCTGCTCTATCACGGTTCAAGAAACCAAAGTCGGCCGTTTTGGCTGCATGTGCATTGGCTCCAGTTACCTTACGTACAAATTGAACCCTCCTGCCTAGGCCCAACAACGATCAAGCCCCCCCCCCACCCTTGAACTTACGGGCAAATACAAATAGCAACGTCTTAGCTTAATGCACACTTTGATCTCCCTGTTCTTTACCTTTGTTCTAACTTTGCAGAGGACCAGGCTATTTAATGAACTAGCCCCCCCCAGAGGCGGATGGCTTTGCATTCACTCTTTGAATCCTGTTGCGACATCTAATCGATTCCTAGGAGGTCCAGGCTTTCATTGTCATTCAATTCACTACAAGCGCGTTGAATGTTCAGTGTGAGAGAACAATTTAAACCTACGAAGAGATCGCAGCTATATCAACCCCTAATCGAGATACAACTATACCTTGTCCATCTCTGTTACCGCTCGTAAAGCTCAAATGGCAGAGAGGAATCAAATGTGTCACAACCAAATTTTCCATCCGCCACTTCAAACTGGGGAAACAGATTATGATGCCAACAATGCTACCAAACCTATGGAGCTTTCAACAGAAACTCAATCTAATCCCAACCGCGCGGCCGGTGCTACCCGCAATTCACCCAAGAGGAAACCCCAACCTACGGAGATGCTGGCATTGAGACCGAAGAGACCTAGGCACGAGACTGAGAGTGGTATAAGTCAGGCCCAAACCGCGGAAGCCCCTAAATTAACAACAGTTGCCGATTCCCGGCCTTCGCAATCCATGGCTAGGACAGCATCGACACACAAAAGTTTTTTTTCTCCAGTGCGACCCCGAGCCCATTCACTCCCAGCTAGGCTGGTTCGCCCAGATTGGCCCGCCCCTCAGCTTGCTGATCGTCCTTCCCAACATGTCCCTCCAGTCAATCTGAAGACATTGCGAGAACTCGAACTTTCTGAGTTTTATCGAAATCCGAAACTGAGACACGATGTTGTGTTTGACTCTCAGCTTCACTTTCGGCCGAACAATGACGGCACTCGGGGATTGAAAAAGAGGGTTGACTCTCATGGGTATTGGCAGCTGGTGTTGGTCGAGTTCGAGGTATTACTGAATGCCTCCAAGAAGAGGGATTCTAGTGCACGTTCCCACGAGCGCCCTATGAAGATTCCAATTTTACTGGCCACAATGAAAGATATTCTACTCACGTTGGTTCCACGAGCCGATAGAGAGGAGGTCGAATCAAGCTTGGATCCCGATTTATTGATGCAACAATTAGAGCATGGAATTCTAGATTTGAAGCGGATGTCATTATGGCTGGCCCGGATCTTCAAGGCACACTGTGCTCCCATGCGTGATCAATGGGTTGATCTGATGGTATCGCAATTTGCTGGAGGAGTGGATAAGGGCGACAACCGCGCCCTAATGGAAGGATGGAAGAGCATATTTGGTATCCTGGAGGCAATGAAACTTGTGAGTTACTCGTTCGAATGTCATAATCTATAAATGGATTATTTCAGTGACTGACACTAGTTGGCAGGATGTCGCGAATCATCAAATTCGGACACTTCGCCCCCATCTCATATCTACCGCGGTAGCCTTTGAACAAAGTTACTTCCAAAGCCGAATAGATGAGGGACGGTTGGATACTCAGGGAGCAAAACAGTGGTATCTCGACTATTTCTCAAAATACAAGGAGCTCGGCGAAGCGAACGGTCATGTGGATTGTTTCATGCAAGCAACTCTCGACATGGTAACACCATCCAAAGACTCAACGTTCCCCCCGACCTTTGTCTTTGATTATGAGAGGTTGGAGTGCCTACGGGATGATATTCGGGAAGCGACATGTCTCCGCCTCTGCACCCTTTTATTCCGGCAACTAGCACTAGGCGTCAAGCGAGACATTGAGGACAAGGATATTTGTAAGTTGATGGAGACCATTTCAGCAGTATTGGGTGAGGAAGGAGGGTCCGAAAAATACGTTCAGCGAAGTGCAGACGTTGCTCTGTCAATTGCTCATATCGCCTGTGGTAATACCTTCCCCTCGGCATCCGTCATTAAGGTGGCGGAGAATTGGCTTGCGAAGCATCTCTTGATGGACTCCACCATCTACAAAGCTACAGAACTCAGGGTCATCAAAGAAATTGTCTGTGCAATGCAGCTAACTGTCAAAAGCTGGAGTTCGCCTGCATCTTTCCCTATCTCACAGGTAGCGGAAATGACAGGGAATTCCGTGACTATAAAATCTGTTGCACAGAGGCTTGCAAACATCGCCTATCTACACTGGCAGGTTTTTGGCAGGCTTGTCTATGTGCCTGATCCCTTATTGGAACAGAAAATGGAGATCAATCTCGCCATTGGCAATAAAGAGATGATCTGGAGCGGGGACAGTCCTAAATCCCCGTAATACATCTTATTTCCTCTTCATTTTCCTCATTTAACGATGTTTATGATTCTCAGTTTTGCCCTATTTTCTGGGGGTGTGGCGGTTGGCGTATCGCGTAGAGTTTACCCTTTTGATCATTTTTCAATTTACCATTTAATGTTTCTTAATACTCCATACCCATTTTCTCTCAATTATAGACTTTCTACGATTTGTTTTATCCTTTCTGTTTTGGCGGAGCTGGGGTTGCATTCCATGAATTGATGTGTTTCACGGGCGTATGCTTTTTTTGGATTTGGGGTTGTGATAGGTCTTGGATCTTTTGGGCGGCAACACTACAGAATTTTTGAGTGGATCGTCCCCGAAAGGGAGTGAGCAGACTGGGGGGCAGTTATTGATAGTATTGGATCACTGAGCGGAATATCAGTCTTGCTTGCACTGGGTGGATAGGTTTCTTGGGGGGTTTTACATTGTTTGGCCATGCGAAAATATATCCTTTTGCTTTGTTTTGTCTTGACGTTCCTGATCACATTCGTCTTTTGATTCGGTTGGCTGTATATGTACCTAGGAGTGCGTTTAGAGTATAGGGGCTCCTGGTTGTTGGCTTAACCTCAGCTTGCTAGAAAGCAACTTAGAGATCCAGAATTTGATACATCTTAAATTAGGAAGGATCGTTATGAGCTTCAGATTAATTCTCCTCTCCGGGTTGGTGAAGTCTAGAATCCCGGATCCTGGCCATGTGCCACTGCAGTGGGGCAGCGATACTCTTAAAGACGGCATATAACACATACTTTGCAGCTTACGGTAGATGGAGAGGGCCGGCCCTGAGAACAGTTCCGATGGAAGCCAGACTCGGAGCTGACCGGGGCGTGTGGAACCACCACTCTCTTTTCATAGGACATGCCCCATTGTATCTTTGTGTACGTCGTAATGTGCGTCTGCATTTGCTTTCCTACGCCCCGGGACTACGACGGTAGCAGGGCATGCTAAGGCAGGCGATGTTGGTTGGGGTTTTAGGCTGTTGGTCTACGTACTGAGCTGTCATTTGGTGATTGACTTAATTCCATAGGCCAGGCCCCAGCAGCGGCTATAGGCCAGTCGATCGCAAGCCTCTAGATTTATGATCAGCGGCAAATCCTGTTCGGGGGGGAGCTTTATTTCTTTTACTTTCCGGAGGAGCGATGATACGCCTGTTTGGGTTTCAAATTGTGCTTATTTCTCACGTATGGGGGGGAGGGGAGGCAGCATGCTGCGCCTCGCGGGCGCTGGGGGACAGGTTACTTTTGATGGGAATTGAACTTGCCTTGGCTGAGGGGGGGAAGGGGGGAAGCTTTGATCATGGATATATGTCCACGATCGCAAGCTGGTGAATATCTACGAAAAATTTTCAGGTCCACAAGAAACGCCCGCGCACGCACGCGGACCCTTTTTCTTCCATATCACGTGTTGCCCGCGGGGGGGGGGGCGCGCGGAAGAAGCCAGTGGTGGTGGTGGTGGTGGTGGTGGTGGTGGTGGTGGTGGTGGTGGTGGTGGCTGGGCTTCCTGAATTGGTAGTGCCTGGCTTAGAATCTACAGTGGGAGAGACCGGCAGCTCGGCCGCTGCCACGACATCGACGACGGCATAGCGGGCGGGGGGGGGGCCTGGATACCGGTCTACCTGCGGCCCACTCTGCGGAATGCTGAATTCAAAATATGCTGTGCCAGCGGTGTGTCTATGCGCGGGGCCGCCGCGGGCTTAGGGTGCCCTCTGGGGGGCGCCCGGCTCTACTGCGGGACCAAAATAAAAGAGAGATAGCATACTCTTACGTAGCAGCCTTGACGGTAGGAGAGCCAAGGTGGAAGGTATGGACGAGAGCATTGTTGGGGGGACGCAAGGGGGCTCCAGTACTATCACCATACATCGAACTTACAACAGGAAAAATAAAATAAAGTATGAGAAATTGGATCAGCCAATATCAACGATAATGTCTTGGATGATTGCAACAGGTTGGCGGTGGTCAAAGTGGTGGTGGTGGTGGTGGTGGTCCAACGTAAGGACGGCGAATTAATGAAAGGAAACCAAGGTCAAAGACTTCCTGTTCATGTTCCCTCCTTCGAATTTCCTTTTTTTTCCAAGCCCTCGCTGGCTGCTGCTGCTGCTGTTAATATATTTATATTTCGTTAGCTTTGCGAGCGCGAGAATCATGGCCAATACTAGTAGTGCGGGGGGGGGGGGAAGGAAATCGCAGCGAGATTCTGAATGATTCTGGAAAGCCCCCCAATATATAATTGATTGATTGTGCATAATATGCTCAAAACTCCCCCCTCTCCTCTCCAGCGTTCATCAAGCTTGTTATATCAGCTCAGCAATGACATCGAACAGGTAGCCCGCCCCCCCCCCCCCCACTTCTAGGTTTTTTTTTTTTTTTTTTTTTAAAAAAACGGTCTCTACCTTTTTTGGAGGCCGATCAGAAAAGCAGATCTTGCCTGCGTTCACGTCATATCAGCCGCGCGCGCGCGCGGGCATTGAATTCTTTGGGGAAGGGGGAAGGGGAAAGAGCAATCTAGAAAAGGGAAAAGAAAAATAAAAAACTAAAATTCTTTTTTCGTTTGCTTTTTTGCGTTCAGGCATGGCATATGGGTACAGTAATATGCTTACATGTAATACCTGCATTATCACATGCCGGTGTGCTTTCGAGTTCCTTTTTGGAATGAATGTTCCCTGGGGGTTATTAAAGATAGTTCTTGTTATCATGGTTCCTAATGTATTATGCCACCCTTCTCTACGAGGTGCTGGGTGCCCGCCTGACTAATACCACTAGTCTCTGACTTGCAATTTTAATTAATCTGTTGTATTCATATAATATGAGGGTAACTTTTGGTATCCCATGTCACGTTGGCATTTATGCAGGATATTGTCAAGCGAGGCTGAGCTGTCATAAAAGCGGCGTCAAGTATGTATCAAGTCACCATACCCATTCGCATGTTATGGACCCTCTCATCACAGCAATTGCAATATACTGAAACCGACCAAATAAACAGCGTTAATTAATTTCAGACTTCCTGATAGCGTGTCCTAATATGGCACAGTGCGGCTACCAGCCGTCAACTTTACTTTCCCGCCCTCTGGTTGGATGCTTTCATGTTTCTACATGCCTCGCCGGTCTCATGAGTCGACGTCGGGTCACGCGTCGGCCCGGATTTTATCTGTGCTTACAAGGCTGTACCTAATAGGCGGCACTAAGCCGACCCGCGGTTTGGGTAGAGAAGAGGCCCGCATGCACTGTGTTCTATGGTGTTGGGACCGGGGACGGGTGCCCGCATTGTGCGGCCAGTAGATGGTGAGTGCATGTGATGACACGGAGAACGGGACGGGGAGGGTGGTGATCGCCAGAGGTGCTATGGAGATAATTAAAGCTTATCATGCTAGCCTGGACCTATCGATATTGCGTGTCGGGGGGTTTTCAGCTGTGAGTCGATTGGAGATCAATCTCCTGATAGTTTGTAAATAATCTTACCTCTGACTGATACAGATGAGACTACCCAATATTATGTAAGGTCTAGACTTCCCAACGCAATCAGCTGAGAACATCTCACTTATTGATGTATATTGTATTCCATAGGGCTCTGCAGGGCTACACCCGCATTTATCCAAGAACGACTTGTTTGAGGCATGGTTACGTGAAAGCGGAGCCCGGTGAGCTGGACGTCGATCGCGGTCCCCAAGCACCTACCTTGGACTCCAATCCATCCAAACTTCCTTGGATGCGAGAGAGGCTGGATGTGCATCAAAGCGCGCCTCAAAGAATGAACGTTGCGCCTCCACTGGTTGGGGCCTCTGTCGCTGACCACATGTAACTCATTACCTGTTGCAAGGTTAACATTTTCCCCCTTCTAGACATGTACACGAAAGTACAAGGGTTGAAAACTTACGACTCGGCTTACTTCTGTTGCCAATGGAGCCGCGCATGAGACCTGATCACTTGGATATTCGCATTCTCAAGCGGCACTTGAGATTAATTGAATGACAGAAAGTATGTAACACATAACATATATTTGTAAGCTCTTACATATTACCTACCTGCCTGCCCGAGACTGCGTACAGTAAGACTACACAGCCCTTCTTCCAGAGCTCTCTTCCGTTCGCCCATATTGAGCCAGCTGAGGTCAGGCTATATTTAACATTTGCGAAATCGCAAATTTGTATTTGCAAAGTTTAACTTAACCTTGTGTTTGAGAAGGTCCCCCGTCTGTCCCACAACATTAACCCGGCCGAATTCGATCGGGGTGAGGCCCCAGATTCTTGGTTTTGGGTTGTGCGTCAGCGGAGGGCGGCGGCCAGTTTGAGACATGGGGAGATCATGGCCTGAAGGCCGGGTTGTATTTTGATTAAGTTCTATCCTGCGGTGCGATGGTTGAATAAGCTTTTGTTTCGGCGGAGGAAGTTTGTTTACGGGGCTGTGCCATGCCCCATGCTTACTAATGCCATTAAGGCTCGACGCTACCGCATTGGGCAGCCAGGCATCAACAGAATAATACCAGTGCTACAAATCATGAAGTACAGCCCCCCCGCAGATGCGTGTACTTTTCTTTTCTTGACTATCAGTTCTGTAGGGCCTCTATGATTGTCTCAACAGTTTCGCGGAAGAGCAGAATATAATTCTCATAGGTGGCACCAGTTGGGCGGCGTCAGTGACATATACGCTTCCATATTACCTCAGTTATACCGCTCAGATCATGAAAACACAGTGAAAAAAAAAAATAAAAAAAAAAATATAAAACCCACAAGCCAGTACAGCAGATTGCTGAGCATGCAACTACCATATCCGCCAGACACTATACAAGTAATTATACGGAGCACTGGCAGTCATCTATTATGACAACAAACAGCCGTAAACCTTTGACGTCGAGCCACCCAATATTAAACCGCAAAAAAAAAAAAAAGCAAACAAACAAGCGTTAGCGAGCACGTCAACTTGGACGCTCGACCTGGAAATTGGGGTGGGGGGAGGGTAGAGAGTGTTCTACATTTGCCTCAGATCAACGACGTACATGGAAATTTAGGTACATGTGCTGTACATATGCACATGATATAGTAGTATGCATAGAAACCTCCACTCAGAATTCTCGACATACGAGGATATATAGCTTGTTTCGAGGGGACTAATTGCTAGGCTGGGTGGCCACTCATTCGGGGGCCTTTATAATGATGGTGCTGCTGGTAAAGCAATAAAGCAGCGAGTTTTTTTTTTTTTCAATTCAATACTCGCATATAGCTGATAACCATGGCGAGGTAAGCAGCGAGTATGCAGTTGTGGCGTTTTCATTACTTCGTTTCAAGCACTTAATCGGGCGTACTGCGAGGCTTTGGGAGCTGTGACGATTTGTTTATTCTGCGCAGAAGCAGTACGCAGAGTTGACATTGCATGTATATATCTGTAGGCATATGCATCAGAGTCTATCGTGCTTTCGTGACGAACAAAGATCCGAGGGAATAGTCCAAGACGCTGCCCAGTGCACCGAACAGTGACACATAACGTCGAGCGCGCAGAGACTACTGGTTTGCTTGTGTGAGACACGTCCAAGAACAGGGCTACTAGCTACATGCTCTCTGCGCAATTGTTTGGTTCAAGACTAGGCAACGGCCCCAAAGGCTCTTATGTATGCATGGTATTCCCTGGTGAGAGCGAGGTCGCCTATCGCGAATCCTGCCGATCCCCCCTCTTCCCCCCCCACACACGGCCCGGGTTGGAAACCGATCTATTTCGCCCCCGCTCTGCCTCCCCCTAGGTGGCTGCGTTTGCAATGTTATAAATGGAAGCCTTGGATGCAGCGGTCTAGTTTTGACTGCTGACACTAGCTGGGCCGATTTGAATTCGAGCCGTAGCTTGCGCTGCGGGCAAGTCATGTCAACATGCTGGGGAGCGAATGGCGCGAAGCGGACTTGAGGAAAACGTGGGGTGCCAGGTGATTGGGTTTCCCCGCTGGGGCTTGGGAAGGGGGCGCGGGGAGATATACCTGTTCAGCCGGGCCGGCCGCAGTCGGGCCCACCTGGGAACTGGTTTCGTGACTTACCCTGCATGTGTGTGTCTTTACGGCCGACGGCTATGAGGAAATAGCTCGAACTGAATGAGCAGACAGATTGAGCAGCCCCGAGGGCGGAAAGAGAAAGAATAAGGTAAAAACGTGGCCTGGTGTGGAATCGAACTGCAAGTCCTCCCTCTTACAGTGTGGGCCACATGTTGCGGCACACCTGAGGAAGCGGGGTTGCGCTACTTTGGGTGTTTATACTTCAGATGACAGTACACAAGGACGATAAATTGCAGGCGTTGCAGAAGGTGGGTTCATGTGAGGTTTCGAATGTTACCCTGAGCGCAATCTTGGACGCTGGTTGGCAGAATGGCCTCCAGCCCTTAGTAGGAAACCATGCACTCAAGCCTTCTCACCACATACAATAAAATCCTGATAGGCAAAGTAATTTAGGGTTTTCGGCCAGAAGATGTGTTCTCCAGATCAAAGCTTGATGAACACTCTCGGGGCTAAAACAGCAAAAGTTCTGTATACAGTGGTAGTCATGTGACCGACCATCGGCTGTTAGTAGAGGAAAAAAAAAAAAAAAACACATCAGAGATGATGCTTAACGGGACCAATACCAAAACAGCAAAATAACGCACAGAGGAAGTCTGACCTACTAACTATAGACTGACTCCAGTACCAACCTCTATATAAGCTAACAGTGCACGTATTTGATCAGAAAACCCCTGCTACCTGTTCTTGTGCCTGGGCTCTTGCTAGCTAAGTATGTCGCCCAGCTGGCGTATGCAAAAGAAGTAGAAACCCGCTGAGGAATCCAGCTTCCTTCCTTCCTTGCAGCCAAATACCTATGGACAAGAAAGGAAGGCTAGGATACTGAGTGTAGATAGTAGCCTTGAGCTCATACCAAAAGTCGTTTCACCTGCACGATTGCATTGTCGCCACATGCCCTGCCTATAATGTTCTAGGAACGCTCCTACAAAGTGTTATGTATATCGAGGTTACCCTGAAAGGAGAAATTGGCATAGGAATGCGCGCACGTGCCGGTACAATAACCGTAGGGGATAAACCCCTCGCTAAATGCAGCAGCAAGTTGTGCCTAGCGCAACCCGTGGCTGTTTATCAGGTTACGGGCCCGAGGAGATGGGCACGGAGGGGGGGGGAAGGGTGAACAATGTGTTCCTTCACAAGTAACCATTAAAACATGCTTGGGTCACATCGGTTTTGGATTCGCTGATGAATACCTCCGAGATGCTCGTATATGCCCTTCCAGAGCTTCCATTCCGCTATCCTGAGAGGCAGTGCGTGCTCATTGCCGGTATGTACCCTCTTCGCTACAATTCTACCCGCGATTAAGTCATATTGCTCCAATTACATTTTATAATCCGTCGATATACTCTGCTCTCCATTGCACATTGACATGCCTAGGACACATAGTCCGACTATATTACGTTCTCATTCCCCTAAGCGGAATTATTTGAGGATGCTTCCGAAGCATCGGTATCAAGGGTTGAGGGTAACTGCGCTTGCGGCAGTGTGAGATTAAGGATATACTGGCGGGATGTGTCAGCAGCACGGTATCGAGACTGGATACGTATCGATATACAACTCGCATGGCCACTATTACGTTACTCTGTTAAGTTCACAAGTAAGCACCCATTCAATCCCTGCCAATACACAGCACCTTAAGTCTCGTCTGAGACTCGCTTCACGCTCAGACCCGCTTCATCTCGGCGTTTGGCGTTTTTCTTTGAATGCTGGTGCCGGGAGTTTCAACTCCGTGTATGCAAAGTCGATCGCGGCCCCTTGGTGTTCGAAGCTTGTTTTGTATCAGGTTTATCACGCTGAAATGGAGTCTCTGTGAATACTACTGCTGGAGTTGTTATATTTTAGATCCAACTAATTTAATTAGCTACCCAATAGCTCACCTTCGCATTCACCCCTGCACACAAGAAAGGCACCAAAAAGAGGAGAAATATAAAAATATAGATAGGGTGTAAAAGAAGAAGATAATTAATTGCGGAAATACTGGAGCATGCCCACAGGGCCCTATGATTCCCAGGCTTTTACTCCGTATAGTACAGTATATATAAATGAAAAAAGATGATATTCCTCCCTGTATAATAGGCTCCCGACCCTTCCTGCCGCACTGTAAGAGTAGGGGTGAAAGCATATCAAACTTAAAGGTGTCCTGGAATTTACTTCCATGGCGCAGTGAGAGAACCACCAACACCGCCGTAGTGTCCCCAGCCGCCACCTTGGGGGAAAGAGCCAACACCGCAAAGGCACGCGCAGTTGCAAGCACTTGGGTTGCCATTCTCGTTCCAACCTGGGGTGATGTATGGCTTATCGGTGGCTGGAGGGTTAACAGCTTCAGGTGGAGTCATGGATGGCTCAGGGATTAACGTGATGGTGGAAGCAACATCGGTAACGGTCTTTTCTGGAGGAACAGTGGTGGTAATAGCGGTGGTGCCGTTGAGCATGATGGCCTTCTCCTTGAACATGTTGTAGGATTTCTCGACAGTGGGGTTAATGGCGAAGACCATTCCCTTTCCACAATGAGCTCCAGTGCGTTGCTTGCAGTACCACCCTATTGAATTTCTATTAAAAAATGGCCTTGGTGAATATAAGGAATTTATCTAACTTACAAGTTGGGGCCTCTTCCTTCACTGTATACGCCCAGACAGGAGCAGGCATAACGGTGTTGTTTGGATTTGGCAGAAGCCCAGAATCCTCGCCAATCTCCAGCTTATTGCATGGCTTATCGAAGGTGGATTGAGTGACTGAGTGGTTCTGTTTGTGAAAGATGAAGTGCACTATGTCCCCAACCGCAGCTTTGACCTCGGGAGGCGTATATACGAGACCCGCATCACCACCAACAGTTACAGTGTGTGCCATTGGGCCTGCTGCAGGTGTCGATACATCCACTTCATGACTAGAAGTGGTGCACATTGATGCCTCCACTGATGTAGTCTCGTGCATCATTGGTGGCTGCTCTACTGCCATTGGTGTTGATTCGTGCATCATTACTGTTGATGTCTCGTGCACCATTGGCGGAACATACTCATATTGAACAGGAGCAGAGTGAACAGGCGTAGGAGACTCTATGATGGGTTGTGGCCATGATTGGTACTCCTGCTGATATTCACTATATTGGCTCTTGCCTTCATTCCAGTTGCCATGATTCGTAGCAAGCGCCGTAACGGAGAAGAGGACGACAGTGTTGATGAATCTCATGCTGAGTAGGAATAAGTTTGTGCTTTCACTGAACAAATGCGGACAAAAAGGCCTGAAGCAAAAAGGCGACTGTAATGTCCCCGCTGCGGAAGGGTCTGCCTGATGAAACCTCTTCAATTATTCAAGAATGAGGAATCGCCGCAGTGTTCGTCGAGAAGACCGGTATCTCAAGATAGAAATGCGAGTCCCTGCTCGTAACTGGAAAGAACGTCGAGGAAGAAACGTCCTAGAAGGAAATGGAAACGAACAACAAGTGAAAGCGATGGGTAATGAATGAAGGTAATAAATGGAGGAGTCTTTCATGTTTATAAGCGGCCATCTAGAATATGATCCGCCATCATTGGGTAGGAATCCGAGAGCATTGAACAGTATCTAGAGGCAGGTGCCATTGATTTCTGCTCGTCCTGACAATCTGCAACGCACAAGAGCGCCAACTGCAAATATCTGAGACTTCTAGTTCCATCCCCCTCGCGCTCACAGACAACTGGTTTGTGCGGAATTATCAATAAAGGTGAAGTGCCATTCGCTTGCCAGACGACATCCAAGACGTCACGACAGGGTGCAGGGCGTGTCTTCAGTATGGGGTTGTATCAGGAGCAGTCGCAAACGTTTGACGCTACCGTAACCCCAAACTGAAATCCGATTTCTTGTGCGGGAAGACATCCCTGCCAAAATCACGGTGCCTGTTACACCAAACTCCGACTCTCGCGTTGCCGTAACTGTTCAAGCATATTGTGCACTCCGCAGCCTTAACAGAGGTATCTTATACATTTTTGTCCTGGGGGGTGTTAAGATTAGTCCCCTTTCGCTCTGCTTCACCCAGTGTTTCGCCAAAACGTCAAGTCACACCCTCCAGATTGCAAACATAAAGGCCTGGGTGCTATTCAATAAGTCCCATACACTTGAACCCTAGTACATTGCTGCTACGGCGCTGTAGTTTTACTTCAAGAACCAGTGTCAATGCTGGATTCGGAAAGAGAATTGCGATATTCCACAAGGCAACAGCCCTGGGCCTGTTATATTTTGTACGTACATCTTTTATCCAGTCTTAAGCCAATCCTCCTATCGGATTTCCCTTATTGTCTTTGTTGACCTTCATACAGTCCGGTGTAGTATCCCGCAAAATACCAAGATATCATTAGGTTTCGTATAGCTTCGTTCTCTGAGAGGCCAATTAGAAAATGTTAAATGACCCATGGGGGCTGCGGAGAGTAGAGCACTGACCACCTGCGAGAATGCTTGGGGGAAACGGAGGGGGACTGGGCGGCTTATGTCCAGCTTCCACGCTCGCTTGTGTCATCGGTTGAGGTTTAGGAATATGATCCTTGATCTGCGGGACAACATTGGTCAGCGTACCATTCAAATCACCATGAATAAAAAGCACTGGTACCTCTGCTTGCTCTTGTCCGGCTCCCTGAAGTCTAGGTTCTTCTCTAATCTCTGGTACTACTTCGGCCTCCTCCTCAGACATGGGGGCAGCAGACTTATCCTCACCCTTCTGAGCATGGAACCTGTAACAAAATTAGACAGGGTACTGACGAAGCTTGACAGCATCTCGCTGGAGTAGCTTTGTATTGGTTGCCTAGATAGAATACCAGAAGGACTTACAGTGGTTGTGGAGGTACAACTTTCATTTCCACCCCCCCCGCTTCCTTGGTACTAGCTATGACTGATTCCACCGTCGCGCCCGTTGCTTGGATGCTATGGTATTTCTAATACAAGCAGTTAGCCAATTGCCTTGTAAACCAACAACCTGTGGCAGTGTTCTTCTCACACATACCCAGGCATAATGTGGTTGGAAGTTTGATTACAGAGCCTACGGCATAGTTGAATCTCTCGGGATGCTGTTCAACGTTGTTAAAAGAGGGATATCTTTTTACCTTGTATTCCTGGAGGGCTGCATCCCAACTATTGAGCAATGTCGAATCGTCCCAGATTTCAGCGTGAGTGAGCTCCTTGTTTTCCGCCATTTGGAGTATCAGCTACGCGTCGTCAGAGCTTGATATTTGGGTAGAAGCCCCGAGACCTAGTCTGGCATGGCGCAGTAACGACTGATGCCAAGAACTGGTCTGGATTCAAACACCAAACTTCTACGGAGTACTCCGTACTCTACTTTGGTGTTTGCTCAGTTAGATTCCATATCCTGGCCTGATTCTAGAGGGCAGTATATGAACGTCCTTTGGTAGTATGGTTAGTCTTATGGTACTTTGTGGCCTTGAATTTCGGTCCTTCTGGTTTGCATCCTCCTCGAGTCCATAGACCGTGTGGAGCCATATCAGGCGGGGCTGACCAACAACTACCTTCTGGTGAAACATGCTCAGGATTGTTTGGCTGGCCCCACTGACGCTGCTCTAAGAAATGAAATACAATAGTAAGACGGAATGCCCACGCAATTCAGAAGCATGATTGATGATTAGAAATACTCCCAATGGTAAATGGTCTTGAGCAAGCGTGTACACGTAATTTGAATTTGCTTTCTGGAAGTTCTTCAGCATAAGATCAAGTTCCTCCTGGCAGCGAAGATTACTGGATCCGTACAGCAGCTCGTACCTGCAGTATCGTTCTAATGGTAGAATGGCCAGAGTGGAAATATGCATATGGTGGAAACATTCGTTGCCGCTTCTATTTTCATAAGCTGAGCTGAGAGCTGAGATTTATAATCTCCCCCTCATCTCCTCACATTGCGAACATCCATCATCCATCGCATTCTCCCCCAAAATTCTACCTAGGCCGACGAGCAGGCTCGATATCGATATTCAAGCAGATTTTTGTAAAGGTACGACACATCATGTAGGCTACTGCTTGAAGCAAGGACCATACCAGCTTCCTTGTGGTTTCTCGTTCAACTACTGTCCATTGCAACCAAACTACCGATTCCTCAACCCCCATTGCAAATCCTCTCAGCCGCTGACTACATTTTCACAACTATAGACACCATGTCCGACCACCACTACGAGTTCAACGTCAAGATGACCTGTGGAGGCTGCTCTGGCGCCATCGACCGTGTCCTCAAAAAGACCGACGGTACGTTCACCCCATTACCCCGCATTCTACCACCTCTCTCCATACCGCGGACCCTCAACCCAGCCTCTCCAATCAATGATACTCTTGGAAAAGTTTGCGGCTTAGTATGATGTAACTGACTGTCCGCATTCAGGTGTGAAAGAGATCAACATCGACCTCGAAGAGCAGACTGTCAAAGTCACCACCGCACCTGAGTGCAGTTATGACACTGTGTATGAGAAGATCCATAAGACTGGGAAGGAGATTATCAGTGGCAAGCAGGTGGACTAAGTTCACTTTTTGTCATTGGAATAGGCTTCATGAAAGAGGGTCCGATCAGGAGTTCATTTGATATGATTTGATCTGGTGTTGAGGATGAGAGCAGGCATCTTGCGATAGCTATTTTTATATACGAAATATACCCTCTTTATTTAAATCAATGACCCTTTGTATTGGTGGTTTAGTAATGTAGAGCTGGTGCGGTGGTTGTGGATATCATTGGGGAATGCATCGTATTGCTTGGTCATGCATGTCGAATTAACAGCAAATCCGTCACAGTGCTATCGGAAACCCTCGATCATAGAGTATAAAAGCGGAATACGCTTCAGAAGGTTGTATATTAAATTATATTTTATTTTTCTTCCACACCCCAAAAAGGATACCACCCCTCACGCAGATCATTGTCATGTCCCTCCAAGGAAAAGCGATGCCCAATCCCACAGTGCATGCCAGCAGATTGGGGTAGGGATATGCAGGAGGCATTTTTTTTGTGGGCGCTCTCCGTTCTTCTGTCCGCCCATGAGGGACGCGGCGGCGAAGATTTTACTATGTCGCGCCGTTGGGTTGGTATTTCTGCTTGGGTATATTGGAGGAGGAATGGTGGGATGGAGGAGAGGCTGCCGGAGATGGGCTGGGTTGTTTCGGGGTCGGCCCACGATGGGATTCCGGGTCGGGTGAATTTGGTATATATTTGTATCTATGTATGAGCTCTAGCTTGAAAGTGCAATCATGGTATAAGCTTCAGCAATGTCGTGCTTGCCGTGGTATGTATCTGAGGGTAACGTTCTCGGCGTCGAACGGTGGTAAGGCGGGGGCCCTATATACCAGCCTCGAAGAGATGCGGTCATACTGTCGTAATCCCCCAAACTGCTAGCTAGCGTCTCTCTCTCTCAAAAAAAAGGAAAAAGATGTCATCTGTCAACAACCTTGAATACCTAACTGCCGCACGGCACGATTTCCGTGGTATGCAAGCAATGCGGCTGTTTACAACCGTTACTTTATTTACTTGTGGTACTTTCGTAGCTTTTCAGACCGCGCAACGGGGGAGGGTAATGTACCGTAATATCTAGTGGCTCCAATTATCATTACGTGCATACGCCCAGTGACTGGCATATGAGGATCAACTCGCCCTTGCCCATGCAGGTAGATATCTACTTGATCAAGGGGAGTAGGGGAGTATCTTTGAAGAACTTGCCCCACACACAAAGTACTAATGTAACGTGACTATTTGTGTAGCTAGTAGAGAACGGAGATTGGAGGATTGTGTGTGTGTGTGTGTATATTCATGTTAGAGAGAGCGAGGCGTAAAAAGCCCTTTTTGAAGGCTCTGGCAACAAAAGTGGGTTGGTTAAGGGGGCAAGTATTTATTGTACATGTACTACATGTCTATGCAAGCTCAGTATTGTTGCTGTTGTGTTGTGGGGGGGGGAATATGGATTGTTCAGGGTAAGGCAATCCTGCGGTTCCTCTAGGTTTGAGACGATAACCCGGTAGTCACTGTAAATGCGGGCGGTATTGAGATTGGCTATGTTTATTATTTTATACCTAGGGACATCCTCTACAGAAAATTACTTTCAACTAGAAGCAACGAACGCCTTCCCCTTCCCTCCCCTTCCCTCCCCTCCCCTCCTCTCCCCTCCCCTCCCCCTTCCTCATCCACCACCCCTCTCCACCATTCCTCATCACGTCATCCCACACAACCACCATCACCACCAATATATATTCCTCCCCCCTCCACCCTCCACAGCCTCCACCCATCCTCAACGAACCCTTTCAAAGAGAAAAACAGTCCGGAGCATGCCGAGAAGCGGGGGAATGGGGGTGCATGAACTTGTTCAATCTTGGTATAGGGAGAGCCATCCTTATCAGGCAAGGCTTGTTTCAATGTAGGCGGACTTTTTGACTTTCGCGGACCATGGGGAGGATGGTAGGGAAAGCTTCGAAGGTGCCGTGGGTGATCACAATGTGAGTTTGGAGACGATATGGGTGACATTGGGCAAGGCTGTTTTATTAGCTTGAAATTCGTGGGAAGGAGGGAGGTAGGTATGTACATGATGGTGTTGGGAGAGGATGGAGGAGGGATGGGGATTCGGAGAGAGAGGGGCTGGAATTGGGGTTGGGTATGGGGATGGTTAGTGATTGTTTTGTGAAGGGCAACTGAACTGAGTGAAGGTTGTTTCTTCTTCAGTCGGAGATAGTCTGGCGGGCAGAGTCGGAGGGAATACATGGGTACGATAGGCGGGAGGGCCGTCTGTGAGGAAAGCATGCTGATGGTCTTGAGCGAAAGAACAAGTCTCGGTCGTGAGGAATGAACCCTTCAAACTTTGCGGGCTTGGCGTTCAGGGTTATCCACACAGCAAGTACGCAGCGCAATAGAACGCCCAAGAAAAAAAGAAATCGACAACCGCAAAAACACTCGCCAAAATTATGAGGTTAGTAACCCCAGAGAACCCTCTTACTTAATAACGCAAAATATCTTTTGTCTCTACGAGAGGCGGTACGTATCCAGAGGGCGAGGAGGAATTAGGCCAGAGGGTCTTGGTATGAGACTCGGGGAAACACATGCCATATGACCGCCGAGACACTATTTTATAAGGGGAGGTCAGTGCGACTTGGCATATTTTGAGGCCATCCAGCAGGAGGCGGTGGCTTATGTAGGTGTGGTGGCGTGATATCCAGCTCTCCAACCCAGACCTATCAGAGGATTCTTGTCCCCACCATAGATTGGACACCCTAAGCTAGGCCTTGCTAGAGCATCGGCTTGATATGATGCTAGGAGAGGAATGCCTGGAAGTTCAAGCCAGTATTGCTGCTATAGAGGGGTCTACACCGACAATGTATACGCAAAACCTCGCACCTTCCCCCAACTCCCCCCACACGCTGCCGTGGCCGGGCGGCATAGTGGGGTCCCTCACAAAGCCAAATTAGCCGCGGGCCCTATTATCCCGCAAGGCGGGCATAAGAGCTGCACTTGGGATTTGATAGGAGCAATTGATATAGAGCAACCAGACTAGATATAGAGATGCCTTGCGGTATTCCTGAGGTCGGTATTGTGTTGGCACATCCTCGGACGGATAGACGAATCGGAGGCCCCACGCAACGAGTCGGCAGTGACGTATTCGCATGAGAAGAGCGAAACGGAAGAAAGAAAAGAAACCTTGGTAATCCCCGTAAACCGGGCTCGAGACGCCTAACGACAATCGTTTTGGGGGCGTTGGATCGACGAAACCTGCTTGCTTGGATTCTTGGTTCTGGGAGTGCTGAACTATCGAGCAAGCCTCAGGAGAGAAGGGACGGCGGGGTATTTTGGTTCCTGGTGAGCAATTGCAGTTTGTTTAGGGTATCGCGAAAAAAGACCTGCGGCGGTGCAACTACTGGTGAAGAGCTCAGCTGACCACCTGATACCCGAGTCCATCGCCGGAGTTGTGGATTGACGTTGGAGTTTTCTTGGAATCACAGAGAAGAGGAGCAATACCATATACCCAGTGTTGATTCGGAGGTGAGCTTTTCGTCGTGCCCCAGGTTTTTCCAGAAGCGTAGCTGTCGAAACTATTATTTACTGATCAGCGGCCAGTGGAGAGTATACGACCCACTCGCAACCGAGCCTACGCCAACAATACCTACAAAGTGCGTACTGAGAGCATGCCCGCCCCACGCCTCCTCCGGGCCGGTGCCAACCGGCGATACCTCCGGCCCCTCCTCTTCACCACCGCCGGCACCCTAACCGCCTACACCCTCTACCGGGCCTTTGCGCCGAGACACTCCCACCCCCACATCCCCTCTACCAACTCCCCTCTCCCGTCAAAACTCCCCCCCATCCCCTCCCGCCTCGAGCAAATCTCCCGTCTGCGCGCCGCCTCCCCCAGCAGCCCAACTAGCCAAATCTACGACCTTATCGTCATCGGCGGGGGCGCCACGGGCTGCGGAATCGCCCTTGATGCAGCAAGCCGCGGGCTCAAAGTCGCGCTTATAGAACGAGACGACTTCTCCTCCGGCACAAGTAGTAAGAGCACGAAGCTCGTCCATGGGGGGGTCAGGTATCTTGAGAAGGCGGTCAAGGAGCTGGATTATAACCAGTATCTACTGGTCAAGGAGGCGTTGAAAGAACGAGCGGTGTTTTTGGAAACGGCGCCGCATCTGTCAATGAGCTTGCCGATAATGCTGCCAATTTATCACTGGTGGAAGGCGCCGTATTATTGGGCGGGAACGAAGGCGTATGACTTTCTTGCCGGGAAGGAGAATTTGGAGAGTAGCTATTTTTTGACAAGGGGGAAGGCGATGGAGGCGTTTCCGATGTTGAAGGAGGAGGGGCTGGTGGGGGCGTTGGTTTACTATGGTACGTTTTCTACACACCCGGCCGGGTGGATGGGGTTGGGGGTGTGTATATTGGAATTTGCATAGCTAACATGCGTACAGACGGTTCTCATAACGACTCCCGTATGAACGTCGCTCTAGCAATGACCTCCGCGCTTTACGGCGCCACAGTAGTAAACCACATGGAAGTGACCCAGCTACTAAAAGACTCCTCTGGGCAGATCACCGGTGTCAAAGTCCGGGACTGTCTTCCCTCCACCACCACTCCCACCATCACCTCCTTCGTCAAGAAATCCCTCTTCTCCTCCTCCTCCCCATTCTCGCCACAATCCCCCGAAGGCACTGGTGAATTTGAGATCCTCGCCAAAGGCACCATCAACGCCACCGGCCCCTTTACAGACTCTATACGCTCCCTCGACTCCCCCAGCGCAACCCCAATCGTCGCGCCCAGCTCCGGCGTGCACATCGTCCTCCCAGGGTACTACTCCCCCGCTCGCATGGGGCTCATCGACCCCTCCACCTCTGACGGACGGGTAATTTTCTTCCTCCCCTGGCAAGGCAACACCATCGCGGGGACAACGGATGCTCCAACAACCATAACCCAGCACCCAATGCCCCGCGAGGAGGAGATTAACTGGATCCTGAGCGAGGTGCGGCGGTATCTCGCGCCGGATATCAATGTCCGCAGGGGGGATGTGCTTGCGGCTTGGAGCGGGATTCGGCCTTTAGTGAGGGACCCGAATGCGAAGAATACGGAGGCGCTGGTTAGGAATCATCTGATTAATGTTAGTGAGAGTGGGTTGTTGACGATTGCGGGTGGGAAGTGGACGACGTATAGACAGATGGCGCAGGAAGCGGTAGATGAAGCTATTTCTCACTTTAACCTCACCCCAGCTTCCCCCATTAGCGACCCCACCTCTACCGCGCAACAACCCCTCGACCCTGACATCCCCGGTATAATCTCCATCGACGGCACCTGCAAAACCGAACAACTCAAACTCATCGGCGCCCACGGATACTCCAAAACCCTCTTCATCAATCTAATCCAGCACTTTGGCGTCGAAACCAGCGTTGCGCAGCACCTTGCTGGGGCCTACGGCGACCGCGCCTGGACCGTCGCCTCCCTCTCCTCCCCCACCCACCACCGCTTCCCTGCCCGCGGACACCTCCTCAACCCTCTCTACCCGTTCGTTGACGGCGAGGTGCGCTACGCGTGTAGATTCGAATACGCACAGACTGCAGTCGATGTGCTCGCCCGGCGAACGAGATTGGCATTCTTGAATGCGCAGGCGGCATTGGAGAGCTTACCGAAGGTGATTGATATCATGGGGGAGGAGCTGGGGTGGAGTGGCGAGAGGAGGGAGAGGGAGTGGAGGGATACAGTCAGGTTTTTGGAGAGTATGGGGTTACCGAAGAAGTTGAGTGGCATGAGTAGGAGGGAGGTGGAGGAGGGGAGGGCGGCGAGGTTCGATACAGAAGAGGAGTATAAGCTTTACTCGAGGCATGGTGCGTTATCTATCAATTCTTCCGAATGAAAAGGTTCTAGGCGGCGATATTGGGATTTAGAGAGCTATGAGGCGATGAATTGCTAATAGAAATTGGGTAGATGGCCTCGCCGAAGCAGAAAAGCCCCTACAGCAGTAAATTACAAATAAACCGGCAAGCAGCGGCCCTAATACTCCCTAACACCCATTCGTGATATCTCCAGCTGTGGGCGCCGTAAGCGAAGTAAAACGCGCAGATAAAGTTATCCCCAAAAGCTCCCCCTCGCCCCAGTGGAAAAACCGGCACGCGGGATTGCATACAGGAAACAAGAATACACAGATGTGAAGGTTTGGGTCAGTCGGAGTGATATGCCGGTGCAGCCATCGGCAGTCCCGCAACTGGTTGTGGGGTTAGGGGGAGGGAAATGCGTTGTGGTGGGAAGTGTGTTGTGGTTGGTTTGGTTTGGTTGGAGTTTACTACCCGTTGCATTACTTGGGAGGGGCATGGTTTGCCGCATCAGGCAGCGCAGGACTAAGAGGACTGCACATTTCACTACCTTATACTTTTTATGAAGAGTGGGTTGACTTGGCTAGTTGATTTTCCCCCATAATCCTCTGTTATGTTTTTTTTTTTTTTTTTTAGACGGGCTCATGGGCTGGGACGCGGGTTTTCTCCAGCGGCGGGATAGAGTGTCAGGTGCGGTAGGGTGGGATTGGGCTCAATGGGAGAACTATACTATTCACAGGTTTCGAGGGCGGGCGCCGCTGTGGTGGAGAAAAGCTTACGAAATTTGTGGGTTTTTTTGGTGGCATATTGAAAGATCATTGTTGAGTTGTTTCCTGTGGCTGCTGTGCCAACCTTCTACGTCTTGATCGAAGTACAACAAAAGCGTCAAGCTTCGCGCGCTTCATTTGTTGCTGCCAGAGCTCAAGGGGCAGAGGGGTTTTAACCTACACGGCACGGGTGGACTACAACTAACTGGTAGAGATATCCGTGTTTATTCAAACGAGCTCTAGCGATCTTCTCCCGCGTTATTATATCTAAAACATAAGGCCTCTGCCACTTGGTCGTATGCAATGACCCAAGGTGTCATAAATAGGGGCCACCTTTGCTGTGTTCAGGCTCAAGGTGCCTCTTTTGCGGCCATGACTTGCTGGGTGTGCCAGGAAAAATGCATGTCATTGGGTCTATCATCAGCTTCCGTGAAGATGAACTGGAGGTAGGGTTTGTAGGATGGAAAGGAAATTAATAGGGTAAACGTAGAAATCAAGACAATTGACACCCCAAAATTGGGCGAAGCAGTGCCCCTTCGCGAGTTATACGAATCCTATTTCGTGTGGAACTGGTAGGGACTAGCATATTTGCCCTTGCTTTGCTATCAAGCGAGACCGAGGAGCCATCACGAAATTAATGCATCCCGAAGGATGAAGGCAAAGAGTATGTTCTGTTCACATCTCCCGAAGCCGGCTTTACCTCGGATGGTGATTTGGGGTGTTGCATATTCGGGAAATGGGGACCCAAATTCGATTTCGTTCAAGGTATGTTAGGTATTACAAAGCCAAACCCCCAGTTCGGGGGGGCAGAGCCACGTTGCCCCAGCCTCAGAAGCTTGTTTATTCAGCATGAGGGGGTTCTGCAAGGTGTGGCATTTGCCCTCACCAGGGAGTACATACCTAACATGCACCCCTCCAGACAGGTGCCATCAATCAAGCCGGCACTCGAAGTTTTTTGTGTGCCCCCGGATTCGTCCGCGAGGGGATGTGCATTCCCAGGCGAGCTGCTGGTGCATGTCGTACGACGCGGACCCACAGTGTGCTATATGGGTAATGGAGCCCTGGAGCTGCATGAAATGAGATGCCAAAATTCCTGACAAAGAGAGAAATGGAAGCAAAAGTACTAGAGTCTACGACCGGGTTTCCGCTCACGACAGGGTTTCCGCTCACTTGCATATATTTCAAACTACATACATAAAAACAGGTACAGAAACTATCTACGGAACCTAAGGGAACGCCGTATGCCACCAATAGAGGGCCCAGGCATCCTAGAGACCTGGCGTTGGCCTAGAGGTGTACTGGGGTTGGTTGAGGGGCCTGGGGTAGGCCTGCGGAGAAGGGGGGGGGGTGCTGGAGTGCTAGCACCAGGTGGCTCTAAATCATCTTCAGACTCATTCGTAATCTCATAGTAGCTAGAGGAGTCGCTAGGGATGTCAATTGGACTGGCTGCTGCTTTTTGTTTGCCACGATGGGGTTTGGTAGATCGTTTCCTTCGGGATGTCTTGCCGGATGTCTTACTGGATGTCTTAGATTTTCCAGGACCAGTTGCAGATGTCTGTGCACGCTGGCGTTTGGTAGCCAATTTGGTAGCCTTTTTCTGATCCGCCTCTTCCCGTGCCTTATAAAGTCTTGCAATCTCTTCACCATCTAGCACTCGCCCTAACTTCAACTCTTTCTTGCCTAAATGACGTCCATCTTGCTTTGTATCCTTAGAGTGAGTCTCACGCCATTGTGCAAATGACTGCTCAACTAACTGGTGGTCCCGCTCTTTCGCAATTCCAAATCTTGATAGCTGATCCACTAGATCCTCATAAATACTTTCACGAACATCTGGATTTGTTTCTTGTGTAAGTTGAAGTTTCTTCTGGCGTACAAGGCGAGCAATATGGCTAGAGCTCTGAGGTGTTGGAGGTGGTTGTTGTGAGCTCGGAGGAGCAATATTTGTTTGATATATTTCTTTGGCTTGTTGAAGCTTGTTTAGAACAACTCTAGAGTTAAATGGAAAAAGCCCACAAGCTTCAAAGGCTTTGGCAATTTTGGTGGAAGTATATGTGGCTTGTCGTGCTTGAAGATATAAAGGAAGAAAATTGCCTTTATGGATCCCATGAATACCCCTTCGTACACTATCATCAACAGCCTTGCTGTAATAATGCTGTAGCGGTCCAAATAGGCCAACATCTAATGGTTGTAAGATGTGTGTAGAGTGTGGAGGAAGGCAATATAAGGCAATTTGATTTGCCTCACAATATTCCATAAATTCAATAGTAACGTGGGAATAATGGCCATCAAGAATTAGTAACCTCCAATCTTTATCAGCAATCTCTTTAGTATAGAGATCAAAGATATTTTCCACCCAATCTATACTCAATACATGATCTGTCCACCCTTTTGGAGAATATGTAAAACGAAAGTTTTTGGACTCCTCATCTTTTCCTGTAAACTTATGCCATCCCATATAATGAGTAGCTCCCTTATATATAATCAAAGAAGGTAGGACTCGTCCATCAGCAGATACAGACTCAATTGCTGTAATTAGTTCTCGATTTCCATCATCTATCATCTTATATGTACGCCCTTTATATGTACATATTACCTTTGACCGCTCAGCTAATCCCATTAGAAATCCCTTCTCATCCATATTGTACATATTCCTTTGCTGAATCTTCTTGTTGATCATAATGCGCTGGACTTTCGTAAAGTGATCTCGAATAATTCGTGGGTCTTCAGCTTCCATTCGATCACGTTCAAGAGGACTTGTCAATTTGGTAGCTAATGCTGGGTGGCGATTGAGAAACCGAGTAATCCAATGCTCTCCAACTGCAGCTTTGATTATAAACTCAGCTGCTTGCCGTACATGCTCTATGCGAGGTGGAAAACCACAATTCTCGAGTCTTGTTACCAGTCGTACTACAGCCTTTTCATCTGTAGGAGTTAAGATCTGTTGCTTCGAGTGAGCTATAGAATGTGGTTTTGCGCCGAGCAATCTCCCTCGTAGAGTTGAGTAAGGTATTTCAAAAGCACTTTCTGCATCTCGAAGTGACATGATTCCAGCTTGAATTGCATCAAGTGCCTTCTTGATTGTATCTTCATGCTTGGCTCGTGCTTTTGCAGCTTCTTCTCTTGCCTTCACTCGTCCCATATCTACCAGGTCATCAAAATTAGTACACTGCATACACCACTCGCTCATGATACCTACTTTATGTATCTGCACAATCTAGCGCTTCTATGTAGTATTTGGTGCTTGGTAGATTGCGCATTCACGTTGCGGGGGTCGCTGTCCTTGTTCATCTCCCAAGAATCCCCCGCTTCCTTATTCAGCCGCATAAAAAAAAGCAAATCTGAGACTGAGCGGAAACCCTGTCGTGAGCGGAAACCCGGTCGTATACTCTATATCTCAGACACTGGGCATATCAAGGAGCCGCCTGGTAGTGCACGCCACACCAGGGAGGCGGCATTCGGCTGCAGCAATCCTTATATCCGAACGAGGTCAGCTTTCAAGTTAGTCTAGCTAACCTCGGGACCACCGTAAGTACTGTACAGTAGATACTGGTGGGTAAGTAAGCTACAGGGCAGCGGCAGCGGAGCGGCATGGGCCGAGTCAGGACACTCCTATTGGAAGGTTCGCAGTCACTGGACACTTGCAAGTGGGTTAACTCGGTTCCACCCAGGCTGGTTCTCTTGCTCAGAGAGAAGCCACTGCGCAGTAACGTATTCGGACCCCGGACGCCTGGCCTCTCGCCTCGGGCCCAAGTCGCAATCGAGGCTCAAGGGCCCCATGTTCCATCCCTTCACTCTAAACAGGGGGGCGGCATTCACAGGCCCCCGTGACGGCTGCTTTCCAATTTGCAACTACAGGGTTACGTGATGTCTCAGCAGCGTTTGGAGTACCGGATTAGGAAGTTACAACTGGAACCTTGAGCTTGGCACAATGGGAAGCGTTCTAACTGTGCCCGCCGGACTATTCTAATCGCCCCCCAAGCCAGACTACTGTATGTGCTTCCCGGGGCCGAGCGATATCGTCCGTCTCGCTCGTACCCAGGTCCTTGCTGGAGACAAAGTGGGGGTTACCTATATACCAGGTATACGTAGACATATATAAAGACTATTACCCAATGGCCAATGTGAGTACCTAGTTCAATTCATGCAAGCCAATAACGCAAATTCTCTGCCCCAGGCGTCCGATTCTCCACATTGGCGCGTTACCCGCTGACTGCGGCTACTTCGCACATTCGCATGTATCATTGCGGCTTTGGACGAACGCCATGAGGGCGTTTCAGCTGCAGCCTGTGATGCGGCGCAAGCGACTGGACCGGGGAGATCCAGAAACTGTGGAAGGAACGGAAGATGTGAACTGACATGTTATGCATCTTGACGGTTTCCGTATACCCCAGAAACGGCCATATTAGAGTACAGTCGGGTGTCCACGCGAAGAGCAGATCTTTGTCTGAGCACCAACGCCCTGAACCACCTCATTTTCTGGGGTTCGAATCTCATTTTTTTTTATTTTTTTTTCTCGACCCAGACAGAAGTGTGTTTAGAAGCTCGGATGCTTTAATTTCACGGCTGGAGATCGCCGTTTTTTTGACTAAGATTGGTGCCAGGTGAGTGCCTTCAAGATGCAGACGCAGGGGCCGAATATGCATTGAGTGCTCTTGCGCAGATACATCTGAACTTGCATTGTTCCCTGCTCTTGAACGGACATTGGTGAAATGGACATTGCACAAAACGCAGCTTTGATAATTCTGGCTGAAGTCTGTGAAGAGTGAAGACTAACTAGTTCTCCATGCAACGAACAACCCTGCCATGCTGCCTCTGGTCCGTATATATTTAGAGTACTCTACGCTAAGTATGGGAACACATCGACGCTGAGATGAACATCTACTTCACCTGTCCCATGGCCAGGCTGTTTGCTTCCTAGAACTCAGAGCAGGTCATCCAGACACATAGCTGGCTTTGGGAGCACGGAATATAAACCAAGACCGGATAGAGCAAAAATCTGCGAGCGCCCTCCGTCAACTGTCGTACAAGTCTTCTTCACACGGCATCATCTCCACTTGGTGAGTTCTATCTATTTCCATTTGCCGGAGTATTCCATCTTTCTACTGCATATTGCATGATGTTGATGATGAAGCCCTTATTTGGTGTTACATCCTAAGTACACAGCTTTTCTGAGTTTTTGGTGTGTTGGGCACAATATATTTCGTACGTCTCGTACGATGAAGCCTGTTATACCTCTATATGAGAGATCTGAGAGGCAGATCGGGCCTAAAACTGTGCACCATCTATCCCTCTGGTGCGGTTAGCTGCTGGTGCCCACTGGTATCACCTATCACTTCTTATTTTGGCTGACGGTGGCCCTGCATTGGTGATGAACCTAGACTAAACTGACGTGTTATTGAAACAGACACTTACTGGATCTCCCAAGCTCACCATTGAAGTGCCTTAGCCCATATTTGACGACTGCGGCATATCCGAGCACTGGGCAATTTGTTACGGCAAAGAAGTTACAGCTGGTATATAGTTGCGACGACTATCGCCCCAGTCTTTATGGAGTTTCAAGCACGAACGGGAATATCTCTATGGGTGCTTTACCATTTGGTTCTAGAAGAAACCCTGCAACTGCAGAGTCGTCAATAGCTGTCAATCATTACGATTTCCGTACATATAGTTCGTTTCGGTACTACAAGTTCTCGGCGGTTCAACAGGCTATTCATTTGCGAGGCATCCTGCGTAGGATTACATTCACTTGAGGCTCATATCTGCCTTCCCTGCTTGGAGCTTGCTCAGTCTTGAGTCCGACATACGTACCTACGTACCTTGCATACTCGGCATACCTTAGGCATCATTCACTTGATACGTTTCTGCTAAGTATTCCAAGTCTGGAAACTTGTGAAGAACACTGGAAAGAAACGCTGTCTCAAATTTAGGCAACTGGGATACGTTATAAGAGCCATTGACGTACTTTGAAGGTCGAGGCGGCAGCTTCATCAGCTACGTAGAGGTATCGGTACCTGGAGAGAATAGGAAGGGCAGATTTTGTTTAAGAGGTTCACTTGGACTTGACGAAAGCTCCATTATTTGCCACTCAACTCAACCTTTTCGAATCTACTTAAAATATTGAACCCAGCCTTTCTCTGATTGACTCAGTTTCGGTTTACATTTAAAGATAGACGAGGGGAAGGTCAATCTCTGACACCATGGCGCCTGCAGATGGGACTGGTTACATCAAGGGGGGGATAATTAAGCGCCAAAGAGTTGCAATTGTTGGCTCTGGCCTTGCTGGTCTGACGACAGCGTATTTACTGAATAGAGATAATTTTGATGTGGAGGTCTTTGAAATGGTAAGCGCATTTTATTTATTTATCCCATTAATCCCCATGGCAGGCAATACAGTGCAACCCTTTTTTTCAGCGGAGATACATTTCTGGATGAAAGTACACTGTGCTAATCTATCTGCTTCATGTTACAGGGTGCAAAACCTTCATTAGACGCTGCCTCAATATCGGTAACTAACAGCTCTAATAGCAAGCTTGCCATAGAGAGGGTGGACGTTCCCATGCGGGCCTTTGCTGGTGGCTATTACACAAACCTACTTGCAATGTACAAGTACCTCGAGATACCGTTCCGATCACAAAGATTCCTGTTCTCATTCTCAAGAACAGAATATTCAGAGAACCCCCAACAAACTATGGCAAGGAATGAAACTGGGAATATGAGTGGTTACTCGGGAGTGTCAAGATCCAGCACCGGAGATGAGACGCCGTATTTTATACATTCGTCCAATATTCACCGATTTCCGCCCGTGAAACCGGAAGGGAGGACATGGTTTGAGCATCTCGCAGAGGCGCTCTACCTCTGGTTCGCATATACATACTTTACATTCTGCTGTTTCTGGTTACCACCGGTGGCGAGGACTTTTACGAAGCCTGTAGAAGGCGGAGTTTCGATACTGACCGGGAGAACGGAGTCATTGCGGGAGTACCTAAAGAGGATACATCTTCCAGAGTACTTTGTCAGGAATTACTTGTTGGTGCTGATATCAAGCGTTACTACTTGCCCACATGAGACACTTTTGAATTTCCCTGCTGTAGATGTTACCAGGTATAAGAAATTTATGCATAAGCAGCCACACTACATGGTGGAGGGTGGGGTGTGCCAGATTCAAAGGCTTCTTCTGGAAGGGGTCAGGATTGGTATGCAGAGGAAGGTGCTGAGCATCGAGCCGTTAAGCAATGGGGAGAAGGGAACTGGGCCTATCTTACTGCGATGGGAGGAACTGAGCACTGGTGTAGTCCATGAACGCGAGTTTGACCAGGTGGTATTGGCGGTCAGTCCGTACTGCGTGGGAAAGATCTACAGAAAACTATCGAAACAAATGTCAAGGATACCTTGCTGTGAGGCGGAGGTGGTGGTACATTATGATGAGCGGGTTCTTGAGGACGTGCTTGATCAATCGAGGGTATTACCGCCCGTCAACGACACCGCCGAGAAGCAGTGCATTTCCGCCGCGCCTTATCCGAGCGCCAAGCTCGGCCAGCTATTGGGGTCATGCAGGAAATTGCTGGGTAACACTGATGCACATATCATCCAGTTTAGGACGACGACTCATCCTAGTAATATGATCTTTCATAAATCAGCAACCCCGTGGTCACTATTGAATAATGGACAAAGTGTGCCCAGCTTGGTTACTGAGTCGACACATATTCACCCCCCAGGGGTGCTATTGACTACGAGCACGATTTATCCGTTGAGTCAGGATAAGGTGCTTGGGGCGAGTAGATTTGTGAGGGTTCTGAGGACGCCGGACAGTAGGGACGTTGTGGAGGGGTTGTTTAGAGGGAAGGGAGTTAGTATGAAGAAGGGATATGTGGATGAAAAGAGTGAGGAGGATGTTGACGATGGGGAGGAGTGGAGGAATGGGGACGAGGGGGTATGGCTTTGTGGGGGATGGTGCTGGGATGGGATGGTCCTACTGGAGGGGTGTGTTAGGAGTGCGGTGCGGGTGGCGCGGGAGTTGGGAGTTGAGGCGCCGTGGAAGGCAGAGGAGAGCTGGGATGATAACTAAACAAAGATAACATAATGCGTGGTTTGCGAGAGGGTGAGCTGACGATTTTCTTCGAAAATTCTGAAATATTTACGAGTGGGGGGAAGTTTGTCTTTGCTTTATGCTTGTCTAGTCAGTACTTGTGCTCTCTGCTATTTATACCCTCTTTACTTTTGGGCCTTGTATTTTCTGTAACGAATAGTGTGCATTTTCTTTTTCTTTTTTTGTTTTTTCTGATTTATAGGCAGTACTAAATATATCATATCTGTTTCTCATCCGCAGGTTGCTGTAATCTACATTTTCTGCTGGTCCATGCCTACAACGTTAATTTTTTCAATTTTTTCAATTTTTTTTTTATACCGCTACGATAGCTACAAGCGTTTTACTGAACCGGCGGCTTTTACCCGCAGCGAAGTCCCCCTCTATATGCCATAGGCCTCTATACAGCGATAGTCCTGCCACAATGCCTGCGGCTGTTAACTAGGCTTCAGCCCAACCCACCCGCGGGGCAGGCTGCTCTGCAGGTTCTGCTCAAGATATCAACTCTGCGTCCTCTCCATCACCGCAACAACTCAAGGCAGGAGGCGCGGACTAGCTTACCATTCGCAAAGCTCTCTGTCGGGGTTTGTTCTCAGGGTTGCTTTGACAAGGTAATGCTGGGTTTTGGGGGTGGGGAACGCGCGGCGACGGACTGTTTCTGAAGTTGGTGTTTCCAGGATGGGGTGCTAGTGTCTTTTTCAGGGTAATGCTGTACAAAGCCCCCTCGCCGGACAAAGGTCATACAACAAATACAAAGGATGGAGAAAAAAAATAAAAATAAAAATAAAAATAAAAAAAGAAACGCAGAAGAAAAAGAAGGGGAGGGGGGGGAGGGGGGGAATATCTAGAGTATAGTTTAGAAAAGTTGCAGGCAAAGTAAATATATGTACCTATATAAATAACAAAAGTTGATCCTCACACTCACCACGCCCGTCCTCGCTCACGCAGATGCCAGCTTCGCTCCCCCTCCATTAACCAAATTCTTCACCTCATCCACAATACTAACCCCCGCCACCTCCAATTCCGGCTCTGGAGCCTTCTCCTTCTCCCTCTCCACCTCATCCACCTTCCGCCCCTTTACCTTCTCTGGCCTCTCCACCTCCACATTCACCCCCTTCCCATCCTCCATCAAAGGAGAGGCTTTACCAATCAACCTCCTCCACCTCATCCACCCCTCAAACACTCTCAACCTAACCTCCACCCTCCACCACCCCCACAACGCTCTCACCCGCCCCATCAACCCTTTTAAACTCCCCAACCTCCTAGCGTTCTCCATCTCCTCCTCAAATACCGTTCTAGCGCAGTACCTCGCAAGGATCAACCATACCCTGACCCCCGCCTCAGGCGAAGTATGTAGCGACTCATCTAAACTCCGGGTTAAATCATTCGTCTTCAAAATCAACAAAATAATTGGCGGGACATGCGCCAGCAACTGCATCAACTGCGCCAACATAGCACCCTGTCCATGCCCCGTAATATCCGTCGGCATCATCAGCGCCGACGAAATCGCCGCTTTCTCCGTCGATGTACGCGGGGTAGTTACTATTCCCCCCCCCGTGCCACTGGACACCAGCACGGTATAATCCCTCCCTGTAATCGCACTGGCAAATAGCGGGAACTGTTCCTCCCTGATACCGGCAATCTCCTTCGCCCACTTCCTCATCCTCGCTTCATCACCATCCAGCACTGCCAACCACAGCTTCGCATAGTCCCTCCTCAACTTCCCAGGGATATCCCTATACAACCCATGATCGTAAAGAATGATATCAAATCCCCGCCCTCGGCTCCTACTCCACCCTGGGATCTTGTCATTGATTCTGATAGCTAGATTTCCCCCATGGGGATCACAATGCAGAGGTGCCCTATCCCCGAAAACCATCTCGTTGAATATTCGAGCAAGCGCGGCGGAGACTTCGTCCCTGGAAATACCTACCTCATCTAGCCAGTCAAGATCATCGAGGCGTTTCCCCGGGAGAAATTCCATCACGAGAACGCGGGGCTTGGACCAGGCTACTGTTGGGACGACGAGGGGACATGTTTTAGGTGGGATAACCGAGAAGTGGTTACGCATGCGGATGATGTTGGTAGCTTCCATAGTGAAGTTGAGTTCTTGTGGGAGCGAGGACTCTATCTCATCAGAGAGCCATTCGAGGGGGTATTCGGGGAAAAAGAATTTGATGTTGTGGAAGGCGAAGCGTGTTAGGGCTATATCGAGGGGAATCCATTCCGCGAGGGCCGGGTGTTGGAGTTTAACGGCTACTCTAGGGGAAGCGTAAAAGTCAGCCTGTAACAGCCTTTTTCTTTTTTACGGGGGCATACTCCTGTCCAGATCCCTTGAGTTTTGCCCTGTGAACTTGAGCTAGAGATGCGGCTCCTATTGGCGTAGGATTAAATTCCTCGAAAAGATCTTCAATTGCACAGCCGGTCTCGTCACGGATCATTTTTTCGATGCTGGCATAGGACGATACGGGGCATTTATCTTGGAGGGGGATAAATGTTTTTGTCCATTCCGGGGGGAGTAAGTATCCCATTGCGGCGAGATGTTGGCCTAGTTTGATGAATATCGAGCCATTCTTTTCGAGGACTTTGTAGGTTCTGGTGGAGTGTTAGATATGAAAATTGATGGAGAAGGAGGTAGGGCTAGATACCTATCCGCACAGCGTTGATGACAAGCTGAAAGAAGCCTCTCTCGTTTTCCTGGGTCAGTTTGATCTTCGATAATCTTTAATGTTACCCTGTAACTAAATTTCGTGCAACGAATCTCACATTAGCCATCTTTAATCTTTCTCCAGATCTAATAACCCCAATTTCTAACTGCCCTCCCAATAGCATTTCGCCCCTCCACATTACTTTCTCCCTCTTTCCCTAAGAGCCACACCCAACTTACTCATTGATACACAGCACCAACCCCCATGCCACCCTCCCCGCCCTCTCCGCCGCATTCACAAAATGCTTTAAATCCTGCCAACCATACCCCAGCGCCCCCAACGTCCCCAACGTCGTCCCCCCAGCTATAAGTCCCAATATCAGCTTTCTCCTGCGCCGTACACTCGCTTTATCGGTATTAACAGCCCCATTCGCAAAAGCAGCGTCTTCTGCTAAAGCCATCTGGAACCGTCTGCTGCTGGGGAGAAGTCGGGTCGAGAGCTTATTAGCAGAGGGTAGTTGCTGTTTCTGCCCTAGACACCGGTTGCATGTCCAGAGAGGGGATTGGGTGTGGATACTCCGTATTCGGATTCGAGGCAATAGTAGAGACACTGGTGCTGAAGTTTTGCCAGGAGAGAGCCTGGGGGAATTCGAAGCTCGATGGAGATTCGAGCGGAGAGCTCGCATAGCTGCTCCTCGACACAATGTCCTCCAATCCAGTTGAGAATCTTGTGCGTATTGTGGCACAATTGAAGTTGCGTTGATATGGGATGGCGTGAGCTCGCATGCGAGTCTCGTGCTATGTAAAAGTCAACAGAAATGTTCTTTTGGGATGCGCACGTGAGATGCGGCCACGTGATGAATGCATTTGGTGCAGTCAACAGACTAAGCCCGCCGGGAAAACCAATAGAATGAACGTGACGTGATGTAACTCATTAGCCTCATTTGCCGAATGTTACATACATGAAGCAGTGAAAGGACTGTTGAATTTGGTTGGTCTACAACAGCTCTATCTGGGCCACCGTATTATATGCATCCTGTCCGTGCATTGCCATCGTCGATCATTACGTCATCCGTGGTACGGGAGCTATCCTGGTATATTATGCTACGATAGCCAGAGCAAAGTGCATGAGAAGTTATCGCGGTGGTCGAAATATATGATGACTCGTTGGTAGCATGGATAATTGTTTCGGCGTTAAACACCCTTACTGTTGTAATTAATAATAAAAAGGCCGGAGAAAGGGACATAAGTTGATGTCCTTTTCTACATCCTGCAGCACCCGGAGCCACATGTCCAAACTGATCATCTTCACCGTCATAATCGGCTTCCCGTGGTCGTTTGGGTTGCTTTTTGGGGGTGTCATCACATGGAAATTGATTTTCTGTTATCTTTATCATTGGCAAAATCTGCATCTGCAAAACCAGCTAAGGAGAGTTTAGATTGTCTTGTATAGACAAGTGATCTATCTCTTATTCCTTATAGCGTAAAATGCGTTTTGCAGCTCCTATATGAGTAGTAGTAGGTTTAGATGCAAATTAAGAGACATCGATCTTATATAAGTACTTTCCCCCGCTCCCAGCCGTTACACCTCTCCAAACGCTGCGTGAACCCATCGCTAGCAATGTCACATGCTGCAGAGTCCTCTACGAGGCGTAGTGCAACCAGACTAAGGTAAACAAGGGCGCCGCCCCTCATCTCGCCAGGACACTCAGATAAGAGCGAGGATTGGGTTGCTTCCGACAGCAAAGTCAATTGGTAAGTGTATATCGACATCATTCGATGGTTGGCAGTTCTAACCTCTGCATTAATGCATACCAATGTAAATGCTTGCGCATCAACTGGCTAAATGCATATACAGCTCCTGAATCATTTCGTACAATGTACAGTCCCTAGACATAAGTCTTGGTAAAACACCGAAAACACAGCAAAAGTGCCCTTCGTAGACACCTGCATAATTACACTCTTATGAGCGGCTTTTTGGATAGAGTTTGAGCTTGATACGAAGTTTCTAAATCCAAATTTATAGGCCCATACGGAGAGAAGCCCTGGTTATGAAAACGCGCTATTCCCTATACAGTTTAGTGCAATTTCTGCAATTTTGGAATTGGCTTTAGTTCTACAGACTGCTGCGCCGCCCAAGACGTTTAACCCCGGCTGTAAAAATCAGAGGAAAGTGTGTGCTTTTCTCTTAAATCTAAATTTTTTTATGTAATGATTTGCTGCGCTCGGTTTTAACATTTTTCACATGATAGCCACTTTTTGGTGTGTTTTGGTGTTTTACCAAGACTTATGTCTAGGGTCTGTACTGCCCGCCTCGGACCAGTTTCAAATACGGGCCCTCAAAGAATACTAGGGAATAGAGGAGGAAGGAATACATGTGAATGTCCGGCATTGTCACAAGGGATTTTGGCACCAACTCCGCCAGACTAATATCCTCCACGCTCACTCTTTAAGCAAGACAGATAGCGCCATGCCTCATAATTGTAACTTACAACTACATACAGTACCCCGGCGAAAGTGTTTGCGACCCCTATTTTATGCAGCTTATATGCAGCAATGTGAAACCACGTCATGCAGGTAAGACATATCTAGCTAAATCTATATCTATACAGTACAAGACCCACTTCCGGTCCCGCTGGTCCAGATTTTCGGTCTCAATATTTCGTATACGAACCCTCTGCCTTGATAACAGCTGCCACTCGGCGAGGCATAGATCTTGTTAAAGAATCCAGTAACGTAGACGGAATCTCTTTCCAAGCCTCTAACAAGCAATCTGCCAACCTTTTCTTCACAGTCACTAGCCCTCCCCGACAAGTTGCAATATCAGGAAATTTTTGGCATAAAATCCGCTTAAGATATCGCCAAACATGCTCAATAGGGTTGAGATCTGGTGAGCAAGCTGGGTGATCTGCAACCTTCCATCCTTCATCTTGTAACCAACCTAAACTGTAGTAGGAGTTGTGTATAGGGGAATTGTCTTGCATGAATACTGGTGTAGATATGCCAGCTGCTGCCATATCTTCCTTTACAAGGGGGAGATAGGCTTCCAAAATCTCCACATGACGCTCAGAGTTGTTATGCCCAACAAGTAATGGATGAAGATATCCAAGTGTAGAGCCCCAAAAGCATCCCCATACCATAAGGGTTACTCCTTTTGCCGTTCTATATAATATTTAGTATATGAGAAAAATATATAATGAAAAGTACTTACCTTGTTCCATCTGCTAAGCCTACTTGATATGGATTTTCTCCTTCTATCCGAAATACCCACTTTACTCCTCCTGTTTTACCCTTTTCAACACTACATTCATCGCTCCAAATATAATATCCCCACTGCTCCTCAGTCCAATCCTTCCGTACTTCTGCCCATTTTAAACGAGCAGCTGCATGTGCTTCTGTTAACTGTGGTCTTTTCTTCGCTATCCACTTCCGGTAACCTTTTAGTTCACATTATTAGATTAAGTCTCTACAAGAGGTAGAAAAAGTGCAACCAGACTAGGTAAAAACTTACCTTTCTTTTTCAGAAACCGGTCAAGAGTTCGTGGATGTACATCAAGCTCAGCTTGAGTATAAAGATTAAGTTTCGTGATAGATCGATCTCCTTCAATTAATTCCAATATTCGATCACCAGTATCACTTTGAATTGAAAGAGGCCTCCCACTTGGAGTCAGATTTTCAGATTTTCCCCTCTCATCATATCTCTTCAGAAATGCTCGTATAGTTGACTCATTTCTTTCAAGTGCCGTCCAATCTCTTTATTTGAACCTCCAAAAGCTCGCGCTCCAACAATCCACCCTTTTTGGAACTCAGTCAGCTCTGTCCTCTTCTTTGCGCCCGGTGGTCCTGCCAGCACTGGGTTAGCTACAGTTGCTTCTAAATCCGATGGGAGCGGGACTGCTACTGATGACATTTTGCTATATCGGAGTGCTGTCTCCGCACTGGATCCCGCTCAAAGTTATAAGCTGTGCTCGCTGCATGTCTTAAACAACATGTCTTACTTCCTTGCGCTGTTACCTTGAGCTGCAGGCGCTGCATATTATGCAGGGGGGGTCGCAAACACTTTCGCCGGGGTACTGTATGTATGAAGTAGCTACTATCCATACTATGCTGGTCTGACGGGCACCGCAAGTATGAGGGCCTCCTAAATAATTACTCGTAGCAATTGAACCTTTAGGTACTCCTAGTGTAAAGAGGCCGAGATATACCGCCTGTCCTCTCCGCTACAAAGCTGCACAACATGGGTTTTCCCCTCATCTCTCTGCACGTCAATTGCCATGTTCCCGGCCCTCACCCGAGCTTTAAGAACCACTTCAATTTCCTCCCCTCACCTGTCATCAATTGCGAGCATCTCGAATTTCGAGACTTTGAAATCCACCGCATTGAGAACTAGAGCAAAGATGTCCACCCCAACCAAACCCGTTCAATACGAGTGGCTCTGTGTGATGCCTGACCAAGCGGATGCGCTTCCTAGGAGATTGGCCGTTCGGGAGTCAGCATCTACCTTTTTGTCGAATTTCTGATTTTCACTATTATGATTTTTCCAACATTTTGCTAATATTTCCCATAGGAACCACCTAGTACATATGAAGTCCCTCTCTGATGGCGGCAAAGTTTCCTACGGAGGTTGCCTCCCATCTCCATCCCCCATCCGCCGGCACCCGCTCCATTCCCCCCATTCCCCTTACCCACACTACCCTATTCTACAGCTGCTGACCACCGCTAGGGATCATGCTTGCCCGCCCCACTCTCCCGTCCGAAACCCCCATTCCCTTCGCCGGCAGCGCCCTCATCCTCCTCGCCTCCTCCAAAGAAGAAGCCATCGCTACGCTTAAAGCCGATCCATATTCTGCCGGGAACGTCTGGGATTGGGATAGGGCTGAGATATATCCTGTAGGTGTTCCCTATCCAGTCCCAGGTTGAGCCACTAGATCTAGGGTATGGGGGTCGCCGGCTCCACAACTGACATCCAGTGCGTAAATAGTTCAGAACAGCATTGCGTGGACCGGTACCAAGTTCATAAAATATACCTAGTTCTTATATATTCACCCCGGAGAATGGGATAAGTACGAGATATGTTAGCCTCGAACCCACGCTCTTGAACGTGGAGAGGCCCGTCCCTTGGTCATGTGATTGCGATGCTGCTTAGCTTAGTCAGTAGTGATTCAAAATTTGATTAGCGCTGTACCTCTCCGTCTAGTTACGTTGTTTAAATCAAATGTCTTGTCACCAAACCAACGTTCAGAGCTGGAAGCGAGGCTAGGGATATGCATTCTGTAGACGAAGTTTCTACGGTGCCGCAAAAGAGATAGAGAAAATATATACCTTTCTCTGATTTTTATATTTTATGCAACTGCAAAACTGACCAGTCGCTTACCCAGCTCAAGTGTATCCAATTAGGGAAGTTATGTAGAAAGAGTAACTGAGCTACCGACAACCACGACAAATATACTGTATATATGGCCAGCTGGTGCGGCCATGTCACTGTTAGACGGCAAGGAAGAGTTGACATTGCCCACGCAACCAACTTTTCTCTTGCGTCCCAAATCTTCCCTCGACAAGCTAACTTCTCAAGCCCAATCTATTTGGAATGCGCGACCTAAGGTTAGTTCTAGTGATATACCTCTGTACGGTCTAGTTTCGTGACCTCAGACAGAAGACCTCATTAGTCGGCGCCCCCCATTTATGCGCGTCCGTTTGATTGGATGTGGGGGGTTGTTGGTCTATGCATCATCTGCAGCCCCCTGCGTTTCGCTAGCAACAGAACACCGAGGGATAGATATATACTGTATGTATGTACATAATCCAACCTTTCTCATCTCCCTAGTGTGCTCGCCAACACTCACCTCCCGATGCCCTTGGACGGGATAGTTTAGCCACATTCTCCCCCCCCCAACACACAATGACAGCAAATTCTAGTTTAGAGCGACCACTTTAACCACATCAGGAGGTCGAGTGCAGTCCTCGTGATGCGTAGCCCAGGGCCCGGGGGTGGAGATAAGGAAGAACATATCTCTGTTTGCTATCATGACATCTTTAAGGGAAGGCTGTTGAGATCTTATGTAGCAGAGTAGGGGAGCAGTAGTTGCAAAAAGCAGTGGACCCGCAGTCAAGACTCTACTAAGTAAGTACTTATTAGGTGTTTAGCATTTGTGGGGCAACCAATAATTCACTGATATTATTACCCTGAACTAAGGTTGCTAAACTTCTCTACTGGAGGCGGTACCCGCCAGACTACCACTCTCATCCAAATATCATTCCGCGTTTTGTCCTTCACCATTCTTACCAAGTCCTAAAAGCCTGTAGAGCTATGGGTTGGGTGGAGTATATATTATCCATTATTGTTCTCACACTAACTATGATCACCCCTTTGAGTCTATCCCGAATCCTACTAGGCGACACAATACTTGAAGAACTTGAACGTAAGATACTAAAAACTTATACTCAACTAAAAACTTATGATTGAGTGATGAGGATAAATATAACCAAAATAAAAACGGCCCCCAGGGCTCCCATTCCTCTACCATTCCTATTTCCCCCATAGTAATGCGATAGTGAACCAGCGTAAGATCCCTACCGAATCCTAAACTAGCTCGTACAGCCCGTCTCGGGTCCCCCTCATCCCCTCGAGATTCCTACTTTCCTCCCTCCTCCGGAATAGTCTGAGGCCCGGCAATATTATACACCGACCCCCTCCTCCCCGCATTTCCCACCTGCACAAGCACTTCCACCCCCTTCGCCCTCTCCTCATACAACATCCTCAGCTCCTCCACAATACTCATTCTCTTCCCGCCCGCCGCGCCAACCGTATACGCCCTGGTCGGTCCTGGTGGTTGCGATGTGCCTGTGTTAGTATTATTCATACTTGACTTGAAATCAATATTACTTCTCGCCCTTCGCGGAACCATCGCCTTCGGTGGTGCTTCTGTGGTAGTATTCTGATTCTCAAATTGATTCAATCTATTTCCGATTGTACTACTGAAACTCTTTTTCCTGACCAACCCAACCCCCTGGGGTACAGCACCTTTTCCCGGCTCTGCTCCTTCGTCGCCCAACCCCCCACTCACACTTCTACTCATTGGTGCGCTCGCCCCAGTTTTTAAATCAAAATCGCTCGTCGCCTTCCGCAAACCCCTCCCCTGCGGCGCCCTTACCGTTTCGCCCTCTCCGTTCCCCGTGGTAGGTCTCCGCCCTATCTCTCGCGGCGGCAGCGGCGGCTGCAGATGCCTTGCTAACCGAGTACGCCACATACGTGAACCGTTTTCCGGCTCGTCCTGCTGCCCCCCCATCCCCGCTCCCACCGCCTCCTTCTCCGCCACCCACCCCGCTGCCACCTTCTCCGACGCCATACTCGCTCTCCCCTGCACTGGAGGTGGCGGAATGCTCGCCGCGGCTGCCAGAGCCTGGAACTTGGCTATGCTCTTCGCTACCGCGTTGCTATCGATATCGACATTAATATCAATCTTAGCTTGTTGCAGACTTTGAGAGGGAGGAGGAAGAATAGGGCGGCGGGTATTCACCTGCGCATGGCTAGGAGGGCCAGTAGTCTCGGCAGGGAGGGGCACCAGGGGCTCGGGGGTGATTATTGTGGATAAGGCGGTCGGTTTTGGTGGGATTATTGGGGGGAGGCTGGGAGTTGGCTGCTCGGAGAGGGGGGGTGGTATGAGTGATTCTGAGAGCGAGGGGTTGGCCGGGACTGGTTGGAAGGCGGGTTGGAGGGAGAGAGGGATGCCTTCGATGGGTGACATGCGGGGAGTTGGGTTTGATGGCTGCTGTTGCTTTTGCTGGGAAGCTTGAGGGGATGTCGAAGTCGAGGGTTTGGTTGGAGCTATGGGGAGAGGGCCTCCAAATTCGGAATTCCATGGACTGTTCTTCCGCTCTGGAGTCAATGGGCTCCCTTCAGCTCTCTTTACATCTGCCGATCTCTTCGGTAGCAGTGGTGGAACTCCCTCTTGTTTCTCCCCTCCAGCCTCCGGCCTTCTTGGTAGAGGTGGCGGAATTTCTTCTTGCCCCCCTTCGAACCCCTTCTCTTTCTCCACTATTTCCCCATCCACACTACCATCGCCCTCATCACCGAGGATAATCAACTTCCCCAAATCCCTCTTAGAATTCAACTCCCTCTTCCCTTGTCTTATGGTCTGCTTCCCTTTCGACACCTCGTCAATATGCTCAATTCCATACTTGATCAACTGACATACCGATCCCCTACTAATCGTAATATCTACCAATGGATCCTCACTCCTAACCAAGCTCGGGCTAACACATATCGCCAAATTTTCTGGCGTCATCTTATTCACACCCGAGTGCGCCGCCACGGCCGCGAGCAGCGGGAGTAAGTGCCTCGTTAACAAAATCCTCGAGGTAGATGGTAACCCTCCCTCTCTCTCATGCGCAGTAAGTAATACCTTCATTCCCTCCGGCGTTTTACATATCTCAGGCAATTCTGGATAATACCGCTTCGGCATCAGTGGCTCAGGTAAGGACCTGTAGTAGAGCTTGATCAACCCTGCTGCTACGTGAGGCCCATAGTCAAAACTCCGCATGTACTGTCCCCGGTCATACGCCTCCCGCACGATCTCCAGGAGTTGCATGCTACAGCTGATACGGAAAAGGCCCTCCGTCCTTAGGTGGGCACTTTTGATGTATCGGCTGGATTCGATGAGGACTAGGGGAAGCATAGGCTCGATTTCGCCCGGCGGAAAGGGCTGGACGCCGAACATGGGAGGAGGAGGGTTGGGAACTGTGATGGTGGGGTTGATTTTTCGATCGTGGAGGTACACCTGGGGGGGTATGTTGAGGGCTTGGAGGGGGATGTGGGTTGCGAGTTCGGAGAGGGAGTGGACTGTAGGTGGGTGTGTTAGATGTGTAGATGATAAAAGAATACAGACTGGAGGGAGACTTACCATGAACAACCTTTTTTTTGAATTTCGGTGACACAACAGTTTGCGCTGCTTCGAAGAGGATCCTCACCCAAGCCCGCTCATGCACAATCCACAGCCTCCGTATATTCTTTCTTACAGCTCTGCTCAGCTACCCCCCCAAACTCTCGTTAGCACTCTCCATTCCCTTCCCTTCTCACCTTTACCTCCCAAACAGGACCAGAACTCACCAGATTATACACCTGCAAACTCCAACTCCACGCCGGCCTATTCCACTTCCCTCCGACCGTAGCACCCTCCGCTCCATGGGCATCCGGACTCAACGGCCCATAGGTTTCCCCCCCTGGCTTCTCCCCCGCTGCCCCCGCAAAAAACACCACACTATACCCTATCCCACCCAGTAACTCTTCATCCCCTGGCAACTCGCTCAACACATATGGCAGCAGCTTATTATAATCCACATATCTCGTATCCGGGAACGCCGCTGCACAGAGAATAAGAAGGGGTCCACCCGACCCAGACGGGTCCGGGCCAGACCGGTAGAGCACTCTTGACGCAAGAGTCGCGAGGTTGAGATCGTAGGCGGGGGAGGTGCGGGGGGGCGGGTGGGGCTCGATGTGTCCGAAACCAGCGGAAGTGATTGCGCGTTTGCGGAGGTTGTCGACCTTGTTTGCGACGGCGGACATGCTGGGTGTATCCTGGCCGGTACCAGTGATAAACGTTTTCTAAAGTACTGTAAGCAGTACTGAGAAAGGATGTGTGTATGCGATTCGTGTAATCAAAAAATCTGCTGAAGTGTCTCTTGCAGAAATCCCACAGCAACACACACAGTAGACACCTAAGGAGTCAAACTTGGTCAAGCAGGTATGTATCAACAACTCCGTGATACTCCAACGAAGGTAGCTTGCCTGGTAAGGGGTTCCAAGCTGTTTGTCCAGCAGGCGTAATAGCAAAACCGACCAACCCTGGCAAAGGTGTGGGGGAAGGCTCTTGGTATCAATGAACGAACAAAGCGCAGCGCAAGTGCCCACGCAGATTTGATTGTGGTGTCTCTGGACCCCACACCAGCTGTGTGCCGAATGGATCGTCAGGGAAATGTCGCCCAAGGGGCACTGGGCGTTGTGGGGCGAAGCGAAATTTGGGCAAGACTTGCGACTGCGCCATGCGCGAAACACGGGATCAGCACGACCATAAGCAAACGTATGTAGTTCAGGGTAATGATGCAGAAAATCCCACTGCTAATACCATTGCCAACTGTATGGTCATCCGATTGCATCGTATGGAGCTCGCAAATTTGAATTCATGGATATGTATAGTTATAGGCAATTGAAATCATTCCATGTTTGTTTGTCCATCAAGCTCTACTCTAACCCAAGCTTAGCCTCATGTTTACAGTGCATTCGTTGGGTTCCAAGCCATAACCAATACCTCATCTAGTCCTCCTAACCTCTTCATATCCTCCTCACTAATGTCAATACCCTCTACATTTTTATTCGCCTCGATTCTCTCCTCCTCACACTCTTGGGCAGTGGAACATATCCCATCCGCAAGCTCCACCTCATCAGCAGCTTGCAGGTGTACATCCGTATTTCTTGCTCAGCTCCTTAACCACTGATGATCAAATTTCCACCCTTTTACAAGAGGGGCATATGCTTTGATCTGGATACCATTTTTGCGGCAGAAAGTGGCCTATATCAATGTTAGCCACGGTATCAGGAAGGCAGAAGCAGCAATACTCACAATCTCCGTATTGGTATTGAACGGGTGCACCTCAATCTGATTGACCACCGGCCTCCGGTTCTGCTCCTTCCCCTCCTCTAACAATTCCCTTAAATGCCTTACCCCAAAATTACTCACTCCCCCCACTCTTACCTCCCCCTGCTCGACCGCATCCACTACCGCCCGCCAACACTCCTCCTGCTTCTGCTCCCCCCATATGGGCTATATAAATCAAGATATAACAACCCAGTTTTATCTATGCTCGACCTATGGCCTGCCGGTGTCATCATAGGAATTTTTATGCCGGAACTTGGTGGTGAAGAATTGTCTTCGCGGGGTGTGTGGAGAGGAAATCTTTATGTAGTACCTTTAGTGGGCAGAGAAAGACTGAAACTGTACAATCCATGGGCATTAGTCATGGTGAAACCAAAATTTGAGCCGCAAAACCGGCCTTGCCAAGCTCTGTAAGACTTCAATTCTCTTCTATATCTCAACAACTGCATGTCGCTCAAGTGTGTAATTAAAAATGAAAAAAGTATAGGTAGTAAAGATGTAGAGTTCAAAGTTTCAGCCAAATTGAAGGAAAACTGCACAAAGAGAAAAGGTTGAAGATACAGCTAATAGCAAGTGTACCAACCCTTAGCTGCAATAACAGTTAGGCATACTCCTTAATGATTGAAAAATAGACTCCGGAATTGATTCCCATGCTTCAGGCAAGACCTCAGCAAGTCAAGCTCAGACTGCATCTGGCCCTCCAGGGATGTTGGCAATGTCAGGATGCTTCGTACCATGAATCCAGACACGTTCAATAGGTAGTCTGGTTGGCACAACAGCCCAGTGCCAGCCAGACTAATAGGGTGTCTGTAACCGAAATATTATGTGAACTCAGTCACTAGCTTGGCTGTGTGAACGGAGCATTCTCTTGTTGGAATTTTGCATTGCCAATAGTACGATTGATGTGATCATGACTGGAAGGAGGAGGAACTCCAGTAGGTGACAATAAATGGAGGCATTAATAGAACACATAACCAAAGGAACAAAAGTACTATGCTGTTTCCCCCAGAAGCATCCCCAAATCATTATAGATGTTCCTTTTCCGTTTGGAATTGATTAATACAATCCTTATCCCACTTTTGTTCAGGTGTACGAAATACCCATATTTGTCTTGCATGAGCGGACCATTCTACAGTGCAATTTAAACTACAATTGAGAAACGGGACCACTGAGACATTCAATTGACTCTGGGTACGTATATGAGACTATTAGACATTTCACGATCGGCGGAGTGCCTATATCGGATTGCCAGCGGGAGCGGGATACTGTTGCGGGGATTAATCGCCCAGAATCGCTTGTACAGGTAAGTATTGGGTTGGTGGCTTGGCTATCGATATAGAGATACTTTGAGAGTAAGAGCTCTAGGCTACTACGGCTGTAAAAGATGATGCTGGTGAGGAGTTTTCGGTAGAGAGCATCGTTAAGGTGAATTGTGCGGAGCCCTGAACATGTTGCGGAGGAAGATAGAAGCGGTGGAAATACAATCCGTGGGCATAGTCATGGTGAAACATAGATCGGCGCGGGGGAAAAATGTAGTCTCCCTCGGGCGACCGAGTCTTGGCATGAGACTGTAGATTCACGTACCTGGGAACGGACATTAAGCCCCATACCGCAACAACCATGCCTTCTACCGTGCGACGCGAGATGACTGTGGTAGAGAGGGGTATTATCCTTGTAACCAGACTAACAATCACCATGATTTCCGTGATTTCTGGCCACCCTTGGACAACCATCAGAAACTTCATAAATTGGGTAACAGAACGGGGGTATATTGGAATGCTCCTAGCCCAGTAGACCAAAAAAACTCAGCAGACAAGATAGAAGAGCCTTCGATGTGTGAAGAAGAATGGACTAGAGGGCCCTCATATGTCACTAGATACCTTGGACCGCCTCCTAAGAGAAAATGGCCTATGCAAGTGGCTAGCATGGGTATTAGAAGAACCGTTGGGGGTCAATTTGTTCTCGTGCCCAGACCGATTTATTTTGGGTAGCTTAAATCGGGGTACCATAACCAGGTACGCACCTACTTCATGTACAAATTCAACGCCTCACCTGGGGCTCCATGGAAATTTAAATCCTTGTCAATGTGAAACCCCATGTGGGATTTAGAGCTGGGATTGTTAAATTAATATCAATTGAATCCAACTCGGGGTCGATGTCCTAGTACTATTGCCTCCAATTCATAGATATCAGTCCTGATCTTCACTACTCAAAGCCATGATTAACACCTGACATCTTCCTAATTACACACAACCAAACAAGACGTAAACCCAAACTCAACTTGTCATCTGCGGCGGCTATGCTGCAAGCATACCTGAACTCGCAATTGCCTTGAACTAGGATCAGAAGCATCACACCCCAGCGAGGATACTTAGGCATGCGTATGTACTGTACATACGGTATTCTAGCCATTTGCCATCCACCTACATATGGCCATGGTATCCTTGCAAATTGTATATCCATATGTATATATATCGGTAGGTAGGAAACGGGGCCTACATTTCTTTTTATAACATTCCAGAACCAACCCGGACAGGGAGGAGATTTGCCGAGTATATTCAAGTTGAAGCAAAAATTGTAGTCGAAAAGCACTTTTATCTCTTACTCTATATATGTAATCCTCTCACCTCCAACGTATGGTAAATACTAGTGTAACATCAAGTAAAGGCTAAACCTCCTACCCTCTTCTCCTAGAAATGAAAAGATTGTAGCAAGTTTCCTTCATGTTCTCATGCTCACAAGATTAGTCTGGTGGCACCAGGAGTTTTCCAACAAAATTTCACAAGCCATCAGTTCATTCAGAAACTAAGGTACATGGTATACGCATAATACAAAACATCCCGCAAATCCACAAAGCCCACAAACCCTCAAAAACCCAAACTCGCGCCCCTCTAGACTATCAAATGTATACCCATTATGCCCCTTCCTTGCGCATACCTACCTTAAAATAACTCCCCCACACCGGCTTTACAATGCCCCGCCAAAACAACAAAGGTAAGGTAAAGATGGGTACTTGGATGCATGTGAAGGATGGACAACTTTCTTGTATTTCCCTGACGTAATTCCCCACCCTTCCCATATCAAGCATCAATGACACGTAACGCATTCAACAGCCGAATAAGATCAGGATATGAATACAATGCACGACAGTCGCGCCATCAATCCTCGATATCAGGGATTCAGATTCAAGTTCGAGTTCAAACCAAACATGTCAAACTAGACAATAAACAATACCGATAATGGCCCTCCACAGTATACCCATCCTCTCCCTCCTAGCTTTTGCGCAGCTGAGAAAGAATTAGAAAAAGAAAAGGTGACGCAACTAACCGGATTGATGCAAAACACAGAACTCAACTGAAATGAGTAAAACATAAAAACAAGATAAACAAACGGACCTTCCCAAGTTCCAGCCCTTTTTTCCCATACGCTGCAGCCTGCGGCAAAGCTAAAAACAAAGAATACACAAGCCGAAAGATAAAACACGTAATAAACTTTCCCCTTGGATAAGGAAAGGTTAAAAAGGATATCTACAGTTGAGAATGTGGAGCGATTGTCCATGGAAGGGCGGGACAAACACTTGGGAACAATAAAATAAACCCAGGCTTGCTTTGGAGAATATAAACTGGGGCCATTGATGGAAAGACAAAAAGGGCATAGAAATGAATGAAAACCCCACCCAGGTTGGTAAATTTCTGGAAAACACAAAACAAAAGACTGAACGCCATAAAGTCACCTAAATCAAATAAAAGATGGACTGGAGGAGAAGATGAATATGAAGGTAATAATCTCGGGTGTGATGTAACGTATAAAGGGAGAGTGGCATGAACTTCATATGACTCTGGGAGAATGAAAAATACAAAGAGGTTGTCCGCAAAATAGTTGTACAATGAGATAGGATAATACCTCAGTGAAATGATGTAGAAGAGGAAGAAGGTGATACTGCTGTTGTTGAATTCTTGCTGGTGATGTTGGACCAGCTGAACAAATCAAACTTATCCTTGAGCGATGAAGCCGCCGGTGGTGTCTCCACTGCAGGGGTCTGTGGAGCTGAGGATTCGCGTGGCTCTAGTAATAATGACCTCCTGTAGAGAGTCTGAACATCACCCGCCTTAGAGGTGCGTATCCGCATGATCTGACCATCGATCCACTGTTGAAGCTCAGGTACCTCTGTGATCCTGTATGGAATCTGGAATCGCTGCAACTCGGAAATAATGCGAGCAGTTTTGGTGTGTTTGTCAAAGTTGATAAGTTGTTTGGTGGTGGTACCGTCTACTGAGGTAAGCGGCCGCTTCGAAGGATTACCAACATCAACGAAGGTCAGGTCAGTGAGATATGTTCCCAAAAATGGTAAACAAGGAGGAACATGTCCTCGCAGCCTTGCCCGCAGAACAGCATGATTTTTCGATACATCAATGACAGATCTTAAATGCTCCAATACTTGCTTCGTCTTGGCAGAAACAAGTTCCCAGGTCTTCTTTAAGCGGATAATGGTTGAAGCATTCATTGTGCACATGATGGCCATCAGTGAGTCATAGTTATTGAGTTCCAAGCATCGATCAGCGATCTTGATCCATTGCTTGATCACGATAGCTCTTCTCTTTGAGTCTTCCTGCGCAAGGATAGTTTCCGCCACAAGGTGCGCAAGATCGGTAGACAATGCAGACATTGCCCTCACGTTCACTGCCAAAGAACCAGATTTCTTGGTCCACTCTTGAGCAATAAGCTCCTCTGGAAGTATTGAGCAGAACATTCTTGATTCCTTCAACGTGAACTGTCTTGCGAGCTCCAAGGGGTCGAAGTCTAGAATAGTGGGCTGATTGCTATTGCCAGAAGCGGAGGTCCTCAGAAAATTCAGTTGGCTTCTTGATATCACTGGTGAGGGAATCGGCCCATCTGGGACGGTGTACTGGGCAGTGGCAGTATTTGTTTTTCCCATAGAACTCACAAGACGTGGAACCAAAGGTCCATCAACTGATGAAACCTTAACAACCAAATCTGCAAGTCGCTTTCCAGCACCAGGTAGGGCGTCGCTCAATTTTCCGGCTGCGAAAGTGTTGATTGTATCCAATGCCACACTATCACAGTCTTTTCTCCAATGAGATTCCAGCCAGCCTTTGAAGACGTTGTATACTCGTAGTCGCACGGGAGTTCCTATCTTTGAACTGGCAGCAACCGAATCAAACCTTGCAACTAAATGCTCAGCGAATTCCCTTGGTGTTGTGAACAAGCGGAAAGTGAGGTAGAAAGTGGATACAAAGATAGCATCCGGGGTAGAGTCATGAACTGTGAGACGTTCAACGAGGGCTGATAAAGATCCGCCGCTAATACACCCTTCCTTATTAAAGGTAAGCTCATGGGCATGTGTGACTACTCCAGGTTCTTCCTCGGTTTCTGAGCCTGTGACAGAAACTCCTGCAATCGAGGCGGAACAACTCTGTATACCAGAAATGGATTGTGCAAGAGTGCTCTCTCGAATGCTTGGCTCAGGGCTCGTTGCCCTGGTCGAAGTTGGAGATATGATGCTCATTTCAGAGTCGCGTGCGTTGGATTGGTAAGTGCTGTTTGTCGCAGCACTCGACGCGCCAACACTATCTGCCCTAAACGACCGTTCGAAGGCAGCCTTTGCTTCTGCATCACGCTTTCTGATATTTTGAATTGCTTGGATTTCTTCCGAAGAAATGACCTTGGTCAGGGAATGTGTGGAGTCCAGTACGGATCTTATCGATGACCTGCCGGAATGGGACGTCGCTGGCCGTTCTGGAGACTCCGGAAGCGGCAGCAGTGTTTCGATATCTAATATTCCCACAGAGGTACCTAGAGGAAGTAAAGGTAAAGGCTTATCGGTTTCAATGGGTTTGTCCTTCGCTGGCAATGGAGGCGGGGCCATCAAGTCCCTACCATCTACAACAACTGGCTGCGCCATGTCCTCTTCCTTTCCTGGCTCAGACTCAGCTTCCACTCGCTCCTCACTCTCCTCAACTACTTTGATGGAAGCCGATGATGTCTTCGTGGGTTCATACCCTGTTCCCAGAGCCTCAAGATCCAGTTCAAAGTCACCTATTCGCTCAATGACGAATTTTGCCTTTGCGACACACTCCCCCGCACCCTTCACACATCTCGTTGCCCGGACCATAAGTTTCTTGCCCTCAGAGCGCACAATCACACCTTCATCATTATTCTCTGTGCTCTCTGGATGAGAGTTGATAACTTCAAGTGCAGTGTTAACTAATGCCGTAATTCGTGCATACATTGCTTGTTTTGCAACTTCTAGAGCAGTCGCACCTGGATCTCTGCGATGTACAGCTTCAACTACAGCCAGTAGATCCTGTGCTGCAGAGGCAGATTTTTTTGTATTCCTTTTGATCTCACCTGGGGAGCGAGATCGAGCTTCCAGTCCCCCTATATAGGATGCCAGGTGTGAAAGAAGTGTATCGTGTGTTAAATCCAAGCGAGCTAATGCAAAGACAGGCTGAAGTTGTCCTTCAATCATGATGCTATTGTCATATGTGGAACAGGCACTGGGTGCCTGTGGGGTTCCCGATCTAGAGCTCTCTAGTTTGGGTTCCAGATTCAGTGATGAATAAGTGGGTTGTGTGTGATGGTTGTCACGGGCTGACAATCGATGGTCGTTGTTGTAGATTGTGTTTCCATCCGTCGATGGGCTCAGAGAAGCGGAGCTGCTTGAGACACTTGGCGATACTGATTCGGATGGTGGAGTTGGAAGATTGCATTCGCCTCCCCCATAGAGTAATATTTCCTCCAAATTCGCCTGAAGCTCTTCATACCAGCTATCCAAGAAGCCAACACCCCGAACCACTATCTTAAACGTCCGCAATACCATCTCATCAATAATATCTTCCGCAGTTATAAAGTCTTGTGCATTGTTGATCGCGTGGTCAGGTATCCGCTTTGCTGCCTTGACAAGAGAGGAAAGATCGGATAGCAGCAATTTTCGATGTCTTCGGACCCTATCGTTGGCTTGTACATTCGGTGCTTCCCGTGTGAGACATTCCGTGGTTTCCTGTGCACGTAGCCGTGTTAGAAATCCAATTCAGCCTGTTCTCTGCCGCAACCAAAACTCCGAAAGTAGGAATAAGTAAAAACCCACCAGAAGATACCGCACACCAGTAACAACCCCGGTTACCACTCCTTGATTTCCTCCCTGATGGTTACCACCACCCTTACATTGATCGAATAAACTCAAGCAGGCCCTCAACAACGGACGAATCTGCTCCAGGTCATAACCTTCGCAGTAATTCGTAGGTAACCACCCCCTCGCACCGGAGCTGAGCATTGTTCCGTCCGCCCAACCATTTGCGTGCACTGAGTGTACAAGTATAATATCGCCTAAGTTTAGTGGTAGTGTAACAGTATTTGAGGTTGTATTCAGGGTCGGATGAAATGGAAAGAATGCTCTCAGAAAGTGATGCACAAATATGTCCGAAGGGCTGGCAGCTCGGACAGCTCTCGACGCTTGTGATTCTGGCAGCCCCTGCTGTGCAAATTCATCCTCTGGGCTATGTGGTGTTGGTGTTGGTGGTGGGGTGATATGATGCTGCGAAGACTGGAGTCGAGCATTCTGAGAAGGGTTCCGGGAGTGAGTGCGTGCCCGCCTCGATGCTCCGCTCGAACTTCTCTTGGTTTTGACGATGTGGAGTGGTGCAACACACACGCTAGCACGAGATGCATAGTCGGTTTGGTCCGTCATTGCTGCTCGTACTCAGCGGGAAGGTGGGGGAGAGGAAGCAAGACCTGTTTAGCAAAGAATGTTCATAACCAGTGTAACCGTTGGACGACAAATGAGAGTGTGTGGGGAGGGATCAGAAGTGAGTGGGGTGGCTTAAGAGGAAAGAAGGAGATCTCCTCTGCGTCTCGAAAGCGGTCGAGAAGGAACGAGGCGTGCGGACTGTTATATCAAAGGGACGGGGTTGTTTGGTACTGTTGATTAGACAGACCCAATTGTGGAAGTCGCAGCGCCGCCCTCTTAACTACCGTTGCCCTCTCTTGCTGTCCTTGCTGGGCCAGGCCAAGAATTGCAACCCAATTGCGACAAATTTATACCCAATCGTGACTGCTTGCCACGGCAAACTTCAAACAACCTTTAGGCCAAGATGGGTAGAAGATACGATATTCCTCTCGTGTCGTACAGACTTGTGCTTGCGCAGCCGTGTCAAGGAGAATCCCCAGATGGCCAGTAAACTTCGTCGTAATGCTCGAGTGCGAGGGGTAAAGGGCGAGGGGTAAAGGGCGAGGGGCGAGGGGCGAGCTGTGTGCGCGCGCGGGTTCGTGATGGTTATTCGCAGATGCGTGGAGCGCAACAAGCGGATGCCTACACAACGAACGACCAGTTAGGACGCTGCCAAAGGTAAAGACAAAAGGCAATATCAAGCAACCCCACAGCCGTTGGGTTCAGGGGCAAAGGATAGATGTGGAACGGCCTACCAGGATCGTCAACAAATATGGCTATCAATGATGGCGTTAGGAATGAAGCAAGAAATTCAAACCCTACGACCCAATCGTCGAGATAGAGCAGAAGAGGTTTGGAATGGAAAGTTGGTCCAGAAGTTTGGGAGGACGGCACGTATATCTCGCTGGAATGAGGGTAAAGTTGCATGAAGCTAGGTCTGTGCAGCAAGAAGCGATCCGCTGAAATGGGGTGAGATGGGACTGTTAGGCCCGAGAATGTCAGGTGTGCCAGTGTCTTCTCGTTCCTTCGCGCACGGTGAGAGGCCTTGAAGTAACCCTGACAATGGACCAATAATCTACAATCTGCGAGATGATAGATGAAGATGTATGTAGAATAACAGCTTGCCCAGATCGTCCGTACCACTATCCAACCAACTGTATCTCACGAGCTGTACCACACTTCCTCTGCCCCTCGACAGTGCCCTCATAAGGTAAAGTGGATAAGGGGTGGAAGTGTGCCCTGGGAAATTGCCCTCCAAACTTGGGTAAGCGAACTTCGACCATTCCTCCTGGCACGGACTCTCGTTGATACAGGGGTCTGCTGCTTCTGCGCCATTGCATTGATATCTGCGCGGAAGGCACGAAGCAAAGGCTCCAAGATGGTGCCTACTTACCCTATCAACGACTCGGAGCTCACACGATTAGACTTGGTTCCAAATTGACTTTCTGGGGGGCTGCCACTTACCGTGGCACTCCTTCCGATGCGAACTGTAACTCAGCTCATTAGCGGTTCTGACATATGACTGGTTGATACAGTTGTATAGGAGATGAAGCAGAGTAGAACCAGAACAGCCTGACTAAACCATAATCATAGTCTAGTTGGCACAAGCCGCTCATAACCATAATCATTGCTTTTTGACCCTTCATTGGTCGTTGTTGTGAGAACCCTGGTCGCAACCAAATTCAGACTACTTAATTCCACGAGTTAAGTTATCCCGCCTCTTGCAGCAACTTTGTTCACGTTGCTTACCAGGCTCTTGATGGCTTCCCTTCAATCACTGCCAATGCTCACATTTATCCCGTTTTTCCTTCGTTTTTTTTCTAGTTTGGGCAACCATGCCCGACAGGTGAATAACTCTCAATCTATATGGACAGAAAGGTTAACCGCACCCGCGATAAAACATAATCAGCTGTCATGAAAAAAATTCCGATAGGAATAATTCTCATCTGCAATCTGGAGCCTGACACTAGGTAGTACTTTTGATCACGACTTGTACCATGTGCTCGTGGGATGAAACCTGCCCGGCCAAACCTGACCGCTGACCGTATTGCTTCAGTTCAAGACTCTATGACGCTAACTGTCTGTCGTATAGTTGCTTCCTCATGGGCCCGGCAATTCAAAACTGTTACCAGTGCCAACCAGACTACTGTTACCGCAACTTTGGTTCACTTTTCATCGTGTGAATACAAAATAACCAATCATTATCGCCGTGACCAAGGATGCATTGACATAGGAGGTGAATGTAGTATAGTTTGTCAGTAGCGAGACATGATCCTAGGAGTTGCTTGGCCCCTTTCCCCCACGCTTGTAATTGCATTGGGTATAGGTACAGCTCGGAGAACCAACATAACCAGTCTAGCAGCTGAGTAAATGTGTAACAATGCCCTTTTGACTCAATCGCGCCTTTCCCTTGAGGGAGGACGTTGGAACTTTATGGTGGCCATTTAAAACGCTAGGTATTGCAGCATGTATCCTTGATTAAAAGTGAGACCAATATTTCGGATCCAAGCACAAACTTAGTCAGCCCCTTGCCAGTGCCCGCCAGACTAGCACAAACTGTTCTATGAGTAGCCTCCAGCTAACAGATTGTCACAAGGACAAGGACTCTTAAAGCCCAGTTTTCGCAATATAAATCCCCATACAATCCCTTATTTCATGCATCACTCTGAGACTCCGCAGGTAATCATCAATGGAGGATGCCGCTGTTTGCTCGCCAAGACTACCTATTTGATTCACCGGGGGTCGACAATTCAAACAAACACGTTGTGCCAACCTAATTGTAGTTATAGTTCGGTAGATCAGGGGAAGTAGGTGGATGAAATCTAATACCTTGTGCCCATTTTTAATTTCTTCACAGGGAAGTCTCATTTTGATGGCCGCCCGGGGGCCACGACTCGAGGTGGGTTTCTCGGTAAGGTGGTATTACCCTGAACTCTATGGATGGCACAAGTTTGAGACTCTTCAGCTAGATCAATTTCAACTTCTGGGTCTTCGACGACAGCAAGAATCCCAATCTCTCTTCATTCAACCTTATTTATTATATTGCTCAATATTGTACTTGCAATCCTCCTGTCTGAGACTTTGTGCAAGGTTTTTTTGGTCCGTTCACACAATAATTTCAGTTAAGGCTGTTCTCGTCCCCAGACCGATTTATTTATTTATTTGACTTAGTCTTAGCTTAAATCAGTTAAGGCTTAGATAACGAGTGCAGAGCATTCTATACGGACGTAAACTAACGATAGTGAGCAATATCTATGTTCTGCAATGTGAGAGCCTGAAATAGACGCAAACATATGCCGCGCAAGTAGACAAGTACTGCATGCACTGCGTTGTCACCTTCGGCAAATCTACTGTTTTGTTTTTCACCTTCTTGAGAAACGTCGAACGGGTTTCTCGGGATTTATAAATCTGCCGACCCTATTTAGGACCTAAGTTCCGCTTCTGCAAGATCAATATCCATTTTCGTCCCGGCTGCAGTGCTCCAGCATATCCAACAGGAATTTTTGAACTCAGTACTTCGTGTGCGCAACCTTAAGGGTCGCATGACGAGCCACGCCGGAAGCCCGGGTGGATTCAAGGGTCGGTCAAGTTAATCTGACCATCCTACGCGAGCTATGTACAAAATATGATGCGTACCCAAAACAAGTAAATCAAACGCAAAACGACACAGCAAAGCGCTACGCGCGAACATTGTCTCCCCTATCGCTCCACCGCATCCCACTCTTCCTCCTCTCCCTCTTCCACCTGGGTGTGTCTAACTCCTCCCACGTCCTGACATCTCCGATCAATTCCTGGCGCTGCTGCTGCAACAGGAAGGTCATCACTGGGGAAAGTCACATTTTCGCCATTAGCTGTATACTCGTTGGGCAATGTGTAGACCTCTTCCTGAGAAAGATAGGAGCCTAGGGTTAAATCAGTACCGGATCTGCCCCTATTCATGTGAGTGGGACGGATGTATTGAAGGATGGAATATCCACTTAACATACACTAAGTGTATAGTTCTAGGACATTAGTCTTTCAACAACGATGACACCAACACCACGCACCCAGACCCGACGAGCGCAAGAAAATCGAAGGCGAGAGGTGTCGCCTAATCATGCAAGCCTATTTATGTGGGCGTAGAGATGCTGGGGACACATGGGACATGATCTCAAAATCCACCGATATTCTGAAGCCGACAGTCCGATCCATCCACAAAAACGCAACCACCCACCAAGTGAAGTTCAAGTCCGCCCCCTTAAGAGAAATTACGGAAAACATCTGTGCGAGCCGACGATTAATTGTTCGAAGTGCATTGGAAGACAGAGGGCAGCCATTGCGGGAGTTATCGGCCAATATCCGAGTTAGGGTCCAGGGGGTATTTCCAAGCGCACCATCCAACGCCGATTGAAAGAAGCCAACATAAAAAGTTGGCTAGCAGCTCAGCGACCATTGTTAGATAATGAGATAGCCTCCAAGAGGCTTCGATAGGTGTTGGAGCACCGAAATTGGACTGAGGGCAGTGGGTGGAGGTAAATTGGAGTGATGAGTGTTCTGTCGAAAAATCCTCTGGTGCAAACCTATATGGGTCTATCGAACACCTGGTGAAAAGTGGAAAAAGGAATGTATTAATTCCCCCCAAATCTGGAGCTGTTACACAGCTGGTCTGGGCTTGTTTTGCTGGGGCAGAGAAGGGACCTATGGTTGAGATGTGATCCAGAGTCCAAGAGAGGGGGGTCACGGAGAGGGTATATTTTAAGGCATTGCAGGAGTACCTCCCAGAATTCACCAAGAGAATGGGATTTTCATGCAAAACAATACCCCAGTACACACCTACGGCCCAGCAAAGGAATGGTTTCAATCCCAAGGGTATACGGTCATGGAATGGCCACCTTATTCACCTGATCTAAGCCCCATCGAACATGTCTGGGTGCGTCTCAAAGAAAACCTCCATAATTACTACCCTGAGTTTATCAACATGTCTGGCGATGCAGAGACTATCAAACCCAAGCTGGCTGATGCAATTATTCACTGCTGGGACTTTCTTGACCCATTAATATTTCCACCTTGCCAGGAGTATGCATATGAGGATTGCCGCGGCTAAGGGCTGTATACCAAGTATTAAATTTTTTATGAGGGATGGGAAAGCATGTATATATCCTTTAGATTATAGACATGAAGTTTCAGAGTCTAAATTAAAGTGGTTGTTGGGGTATCCGAAAATATAGGTGTCGCGTTGCGACCTGGTGTGAAGACTTAATGGCACGGAACTATACATGCACAGGGCAAATATGTGACATACAGAAATTCGTAGGGTGCGAAGCCCTGGACATGAAACCCTGTTTTGTTGTCTATGTTTCATTTACCTAGAAAATGTTTGTTGGAATCTAGCGACCATTCGACATTGAATGCTCTAGAAAGTCACAAGTCGCTCGAATTGTCTTTGGGCTACAGGGCTCGGGGCCATTGGGACAGTGGGGTTATTTGCTAAATGATCATGGCCTGTATTTCGATGTAGATATGATATATCAAATTCACTGAACGATTTGCAATCCTATTCACGTAAAGCAGCATGTATCACCGAAGTAGGTAGTTGTCTTTCTTACAGTCTAGTCTGCCCGCAGCATCAAACACGCGGGACGTTACCCTCAGAAAGTTGCCTCTGTATCCACAAAACCTTGCATGGAAATTTGTGGCGCCGGCCCTATGCAATAGGGCTGATTCGATTGTCTCTTATCCTTTATCCCTCCACCATTCTAATATCCCACTCTACTACTTTCTCTCTTTGCTTAAGTATCTTCTCCCATCCCCCAAACTCCCCTGTTGAGGTGACGCTTGGCGGAGGCTGATCGTCTCCCACTGTTAGCTACATACGAGAGGCCAGTGCCCTCCAGACTAACATTTCCTACAACTCATTTTCCACATTGATTCGAAGCTCTACTCCGCTTACTACGATCTGAGGCTTCCTTATGAGAGAATTCGGAGTTCGTTTGCTTCTGCTGGGTAGAAAATTATATTAGAGACTGGGTGTGTTCACTCTTTCCTTTGCAGCCAGGTGACTGAATGCTGTCTTGCAATTTTATTAGGGAAGCATTGACTAACACACACATATTTGGCTACATCTAGGAATTATATGAATTCTCTGGAAGCTTTTCACTCCTTATGACTGCTCTGTGCACCTATCCCTTAAAAGATGCGAGAACAGCATAAGATGGACCAACTTAAATAATAGGGATGAGTTGGAGGATGGTACCTTTGTTGCATGCTTCCCGTACACACACATTTACCTATATAAAGCTGCGGTGTTTACAGTAACGTGATTGTAACCTACAACTAGGGCCAAGCATAGTTGTGTGGAGATTTAGGGGTTATTGGAGAGATGAAAAAAGGTGGGGTTCGTTTGGAGAGCGTATAGGGCTTAAGTGGGTAATTGATGCGCCGCAGTGTTGTTTGGAGCTCTGCACAAGGTCCGATATTGAACATGTGTCCTTCGGCAGGGCGTCCAATCATATACACTAGAGGCAGTCAATACCTCATCAGCCGACGAAATGAATCGCGTGGATAGACATCTGTGAAATGGACAACAGTTTCTTCTCTACCAAAACTTCAACTCTCTGCTATTGAATTCTTTTCCATCCAACAAGCAGATGATATTGAATAGCACCAACGCACAACCTAATTGCGTATCCCTCGGAGGCCCTGAACATGAGGGGCTACGTGCATATGTTGGATGAGGAACACTTCGTGGAATCAGAAAGTTCATCCTCGAGTTTGGAACAGTTGAACGTCAGGGAGAGTAGTGGGGCCGCAAGTTGTGAGAACACTGCGGAATACCACGACACGGTAGGCCTGGGGGGGGGTCGATTACAATAAAGAATGCTTTATATGGCACAATTGGTCGAATGGGAGGCATTAGTGTCAGTGATGGAAGGTATGGCAAGCCAGACTACCTATGAAATATCAATCGCAAAGGCTGGTTTATATGCATCGCTCGGAAATTGATATCTACTTCATTGGGCATACACCTTGAAATGTGAGAATTGCACCACATGGGAAAGCTAGTCTGGTTGGCACAAGCCTCTCGTAGAGATGGGAAAGCCACAAGCTCTGATCTCTGCGATGAGTGCCGTAGCAGTCCAATAAGCGGCGACCGCTACCGAGTAGAAGTTGCCGGGTAGTGTCGTAACCGTTCTGATATCTATGAAACGATGACATCATTTATTTCGCCCAATGGCACCAATATCAATCGACCGGTCGTGATATATTGGTAAGTGATAAGCTCTTACTATTCTTACATCCTAGCCTCGGTTGCTGATCTCTTACCCCGAATTGTAGTATGCTAATTCCAATCTGATTAGTAGTCTGGTTTCTGATTATTACTTCCCCTCAAATGTTGTAAGGAAAGTGGTTTGGCTTCCCTACGGTATATCCCAATTGAGTTCCTGGGCCGAAACTTTTCGAACACTAAAACTACGCAAGGGGTTGATCAGCAAAGCGCTTCATCGATACAAATGCTTGTAGGAATGGTACACCTGCTTCCGCGGAGCCTCCTAATTTGCAAGCTACGCGTTACAACTACCGGCATTGATCCCCAAACCAGCCAGACTATTTAGAAACAATAGTTTGGCAGGCGCCGGAAACAAATTTGAGAGCGATGGGAGCAAGGGCTAGTGCGGACCCAATACGATAACTGACATCGGATATGTGATTGATTAGTCTGGTTTCAGCGTACCGTCTCATTTTGCGCAACCTGATGGGACTGAATCCTCTTGCGAGGGGCTTGTGCCAACAAGACTAGCTAGGACTGAATCGAATACGTAAGTAAGGTGCGGTGCAATCTAGTCTGGCGGGCACCGCCTCTCTCGTAGGATCAAGACTTACAACCAACGTATGAAGTTAGAGCGCCCCAGGTACATGTAAATAGGTATGTCATCAACTCGTTAGCTGTGGGGTATGATTTATCACGTCAGTGCATAAGTATCCTGTTAAAATTTGGTACTAATAATTCGGTAATTTGGGATTCATTTCAACTGAAACCAATCAGTTACTCGAATTTAGATGTTTCATAGATATATCCCCCCGGCCCTTCATTGCCTGCGATTGTGCGACTCAATTGAATTGTATCGGTAAAGTATCTCTAACAGAGTACTAAGTACACAACCAGACTACTAAGAACATATGTAGCTACAGGGAAAATAGGAAAAAACAGACTGCAAAAAATTGAACTGGTGGAATGGCTCAAGAACTATGTAAAAAATGGTCATTGTCAGATAGGAGTCTGGTTGCAACTATCGTAGGGTAGTGCAACCAGCTAGAGATAGCGGACCTCCCAGCTTGCCGCTGATTGGGCCAAACTTTGTGCACATGAGAACGTCAATGACCCTGAGTTTAAGCTTAAACAGCTTCACAAGAGTATCATTCGGGAGCTTGGTATTCATCGTAAATGATAGGAACGGTCTTGAGACCTACCTTAATTCGCCAGCATACATCTTGGTTAGTGTAGTACTATGGTAAATGATGCCAGTTGATACTATTTAGTTGTACGGGCCGGTCGTGCAATACGCTCCTTGCCGATGCGGTGCCAGCCAGACTAATCGATCTTAAAGTCAGATTATGTCGGATCTGGAACATCACGTGACTAACTACCCTATTAGGAAATTTCTGCCAAGCTGGGACTCAACCTCCAACGTCATGGCTTGCGAAGAGCCCACAAAGAAATGCTCAATTGCAAGGCATCGATGTATCACTTCAGGCAATATCCCTCGAAGCAAATCCCTATGTGTGTTCTACGAATGGTACAATCAAAGCATCTCCACGTGAATATATATAGATATGGTTACATATACGTAGGCCTAACCACTTGCTAGAACTGATATCTAGAGGCTTTACTTCCGGCTGCAACTGCGGGGGCTCTTATCTTCAAGTATAGACGAGCATTGCTAATGGAAGTCAGGTGGCTATGGCAGAAACGGGCCATCCTCGAAGAAGCTACAACTACAATAACTTTGGTGGCATCATCAGCAAAGTATAGATTACAGAAAGTTTCTTGCTCAGCTCCGTATGCCATTAACGAGCATTTAACTCTGGCCTATTTCCCACTCACCTCTTACCCCACTCCAATTCCAATCCCTCGCACAGTCACCAAGAATAATGACCTCCAGGCCACCATTCCATGAAGACATCTCCAATGTGGAGATGCAATTGCGCCAGGCTGTTCCCTATGCGGGATCAATCAAGCACAGAACAGTAACCGGGTCCATAGATGCCGAGAAGGAGGCAGGTGCGGGCTTCAATATTACAGATTCTCTTGGATCAGAGGAAAGTACAAAAATTGAAGACACTCAATTTGGCGAAGTAGAGCCCATTCACGGTTATCCCACGGACAATGAATTAGCTACGAGAGACAAATACAATGGCGACCCTTTTGGAGATGAAGAAGGAAATAAAGTCAAATACAAAACCTTAACTTGGTGGTACGTTCTTCAGCAGGGTTGCGACGATGGATAGTATCTGACATGTGGTGTAGGCAAACTGGGTCAATTATGATAGCTGAGACCATCTCCTTGGGGATTTTGAGCTTGCCTTCTGTCCTTGCAGCTGTAGGGCTCGTAGCGTACGTGATACTCGTATCTCACTTGCCAACCGTATGTACTAAAATCTACCAGTGGAATTGTTTTGATTATCGGGCTTGGGATTATTGCAACATACACGGGCTATGTGCTGGGCCAATTCAAGATGAAATACGTAAGTCTTAGTCCAAAATATGAACTTGATTTACTCAATAACACGCCACAGCCAAGAGTACACACCATGGGAGATGCTGGAGAAATTCTCGCTGGTGCCTGGGGTAGAGAGATATGTGGAATTGCGCAAACCACTTTCCTCGTTTTCATCATGGGCTCTCACGTGTTAACGTTCAGCATCATGATGAATGTCCTCACCGATCATTCACAGTGCACGATATGGTTCCTGATTATCGGCACATTGATATCTTTCATTTGTACACTCCCGCGAACGCTCAGGAGTGTCAGTCATTTATCGATTGCAAGCTTTGCGAGTGTGGTTGCTGCCATGATGATTACCATGATTGGCGTTGGAATTAGAGGAAGGCCGGCCGGAATTATGATCGAAAATACCACAGATGTTACATTTGATAAAGCATTTATTGGGGTTATGAACATTGTATTTGCCTATGGTACGTATTCTAGCTTCACGCCATCTGGCATAGCTATCTGCTAATTTACATAACAAAAGCCGGGCATCTTGCCTTTTTCAGCTTCATTTCAGAGATGAAGAAGCCCGAGGAATACTCTTATGTTCGTTCTCTAAGCTTACTCGCACTATATTTCTCATGCTAATTTCCTACTAGGCCCTATACTCTTTGCAAATATCAGATACCTGTCTATACTTAGTTGCAGCTGTAGTCATTTACTGCTACGCGGGCAAAGATGTCGCTTCTCCTGCTTTAGGATCCACAGGCCCACTCCTTCGCAAAATCGCATACGGTATTGCCTCACCTACGATTATCATTGCCGGGGTCATCAACGCCCATGTTGCTGCGGTATGTTTTAATGAGGCCACACTTAAATAGTATTAACTGATAACGTTAGAAATACGTATACCTGAGAATGTTCCGTGGTACCAAGCACCTCGGCTCAGGTTCGTTCTATTCAAATTCGGTGTGGCTCATTATCTTGTTAGTTCTCTGGGTCATTGCTTGGATCATTGCAGAAGCGATCCCATCATTCAATCACCTTTTGGCATTGATTGTAAGTTTGAAGACCCACGGCTATAACTTTTGATTGTAGCTGACTCTTGTTCTTTCTGCAGAGTTCACTCTTTGTCAGTTGGTTCACCTATGGCATTAGCGGTGTTATGTGGCTCCACATCAACAAGGACCAATGGTTCCAAAACTGGAAGAAGACGGCTCTAACAATCATTAATTTCTCGATCTGTGGGATGGGTATCGTGATTGTGAGTTTATACTTCTATGCTTTACACTTTACAAAACCAGAGTTAATATATATCTCTATTAGACTGTACTTGGATTGTATGCGTCTGGTAAGGCCATTCATGATGGCACCGACGGCTCTCTGGGAGCATTCAGTTGCAACGATAATTCGATTTGAGACCGTGGGGTTCTAATCTAATGATGTGGGTGTTGTTCGTTGGGGCGTTCATATTCAGCATATACCATTTTCACCGATGGTTGATAACGATGCTACGGGGTATATAGTGTCATAGTATTGTGTTATTTACAATGTATCTTGTATATATTTTCTGTTTGGGGAATTTTGGGGGAAACATAACACAAGAATCGATAGCGACAGTCGTTTGGCGGTAATTAGTCAGCAAGTACTTAAGGAACTGCAGAATACTAAGTAAGCTCTACCCAGACGCTTTTTTTTATCACGGCGCTAAGCGCTCCCTTGGAAGCTACAGCCAATTACGGATAGTGCCAGATATAAGCCTCCACTCCGCTTCGTTCTTACTTTGAGCGTTTATTCCTTTGTCAACAGGCGTGCAAGAAGACACACACACACAATAGATTGTATCTATAAAGTACCTCAGCTGAGTTACTAGGGTATCTACACAGACAACATGACTCGGTATGTTGGTCGTTTCCCCCCTCCCTTCATCACCATTCGCCACAAGGCATATGATGTGGTCGTACTTGGCCTGGCAGTTTCAATAGAGCATGAGTGAGGGCTAAGCGGAAAATCAACCCATAATTTGACTAACGCTGATGATGGCGTGTGTGGAAAGTGGAAACCAGCGTGATCGGGCCCGGGAGAAGGCTCAGAAGAAGGCTCAAGGCCAGAAGGGGAAGACAACGGTATGTTGGTAGTCTCCTTTGGTCTGGTATTGATATCGGCAGAAAGTGCTTAAAGCATGGAGGAGATTGGCTGGGGAGCTCGAGGGCCACCGGCGACGTCCTCGTACAATATACCTCCGAATCACGACTCAGCTAACACTCGTTTCTTGTATAGGCCTCCGGAACGCAAATGCAACGAGACAAAGAAGCCGCTGCAGAGATCATGAGGCAAAAGCAAGCCAAAGGTTTGTCCACCCTTCTGATGCATCGCTCACCATAGTATCACCTAGCACCAGTGCCTCGGTCACTCATACACAGACCCACACTCACCCATACAATCCCCCGTCAAACATGTCGTAGATAACGTTTCTAACATGGATCCCCATGCAGCGTTAGAGAAAAAAGCTACTGAAGCGGCAGCCACAGGGTCGAAAAAGTAACCCATGTGAAACCAGCGAATATGGACACGGGCACGAGATAAGCGATGCCAGTAGTTTACTGGAAATTTTTGGTGCGCTGCATTCCGGATTTGAAACGTCGGTGAAGGGTATGATAAGGGGCCTTGGTTATGTCCGCACTATATACTTGGTTCTTTTATTATACCCTCTTCGTTCCATCGAGTACTCCAGCCCAGCAACATCTCCAGACCAAGAGGCTTGTCGCCGTGAGACTAGTTCACACTCAACTGCTGATGGATCATTCTATTTTTGGTTTCTGACGAAGTTCATGTGGGTGCTAAGGTGTTATTGCTTGATTAGTCATATCATAGTTGTTTTGATTAATATTTACTGCATACAAATACATATTGTGAGCAATGGGTCTGTCTGGGGAGACGCACTTTGTGACTATACATGTTTTTGTGTTTGTCTTAGTATCCAGCGTGAGCGCCAGCAGTACTTACTAAGCTATGTACTTAATTTGAATTTAGCAATCGGACTTACTCTGTTACCCTCAACCATGACTCTATCGTTCTAGTATGTCATCAGAATACTATCTAATCGCCGCCCTGCTTCTCTATTTGCAGGCCCCCCCGAGGTTGACTTGATTCATCCTATTATATTCTGCCAGCGAAGTCACTCACACCGGTGTGAAAACAGACATATTTTTATCTTCTTCAACCTGGAAACTCTAGTCCGAATAATTACCCTCATCTTCCCCCAAGACTTGGCGCAACGAAAAAAGGGGCTCTTCGCGGCAGTAGGTAGTACTTATTTATTGCTTAATTTCAAATACATGTGATTTCCGAGCTTCAACTTCATCACGCTCTAGTCCCTGAAACTGGTAGATTTAAAAGGCACAATCCGACATAGGGGATTCGGCTATAAATCCGATTTCATAATATCTGTGCAAAGTGACCGAGCGCCTCTTCGCTGCTCATAAGCATAAAGTACCGCAATCATTTGAAAAGAGAACAAGTGCCATGGATCCTAGCGATGAGCTCCTCTTTTGGGCCACACGCTCTTGACAATCACCCTGGAGGGCTTGCCCAGGGATGGACCCACACATCGTTCTTGCGAGAGTATCCATTCGTTGCATTGGCCACTATTACCCGTGTAGACTGAAGGAGGCGTGTAGAGAGTTCGAAATGCTGGACACGTCGGATGCGACAATTCCATACAGCTGGCAATGCTGCTTGAGTTTACTGGTTATCAGCATCTTTTGTCGTGATAGTACGAAGAAGGGGTGTTGCAAGAATCCTTTTTGTTTAAGCAGACTAGCAGCGGTAGAGGAAAGCTTGGGCTGATAGTGTATTCAGTAGTTGTCATCAAAAGGTGACCGTGGTTAATAGATTGTAGAAACTTTCTAGCGTAAGTTTTGAGATATTTGCCCCATACGTCGTATCTCGTTTTAAAATAACCAAAGTGATATCTGGTATGTCCCACAAGCCAAATCCGGTTCAATAGACAAAACAAGAAAAAAGAAAACAGTCTAGTAGGTATCCATTGGCACTTCTGAGAAATTGAACTGGATATCACTGGTATATAACGAACTGAGAGGGACGCGTAATCACGGCATGAGTAACAAATAAACTCCACACCGTTACCGCGAAATAAGCTTAAACTGAAGGCGAGCATGTAGCCTCAAATGCATACAGTAGTGGGTCATAACGTTATGCTGTCAGTCAAATTCTATATTTAGTCTCGAATTCTGCCCAAGGCAAAGGGCCGGGAACAGCTTTTCGCAACGGTAACGGTAAGTGTAGTCTGGCTTGGTTAATTGATAGGCGAACTAATTGATAGGCGAAAGTGATAGACATCACAACGTCGTAAGCTGTACCGTTTCGGATACAAACCCCGACCCATACATACGTGCATTTCTCCGATTATTAGGGAGCTTGGAAAGTTGATCATGAGCCTGTACAAGTAGACAATGCGCGTGATATTCTGAAACGATGGCATCAACGAGTCTTGGAAGGAAATTTTACTATTCAATTTACCTAGTGGCGGTAGCCAAGTCAATGTGTGTGTAGTTGTCCCGCAAAGATTCGTTACAGGTCTTCTGCTTGGTGGTCTTGTTCACGCGAACGCACAAAAGCGAAGCACGTCTAGAGTGAAAGCAGGCAGGTACAGCCATTCCCAGCGACATAGTTCCTGACAGACGACTGTCGCAGAGGACGGCCTGGTGCTTTGCTCAGGAGTTGCCAAGCATCGAGACTCGGATCATTTGTTTTGATAGGGCCGAGCGCATGATTTTCAGGGGCAACCGCCATCAGTGTTTTCAATTGTAATTTCATCCTTCTCGAACGACGAGAAGAGAAGGAGGCTGTGCTCCAGGGTTCTTGGTGCCGAGACTGGGGTTGCCAGAAGGGCGAGAGGAATTCATTAGAGCGTGCAAGTTCCTGCATGCAGAGAAACTTGCTCGCATGAAATGCAGGTACGAATTTGAAATCCCGTTCACCCGCGAAGAAGATGAGAAACCTACATATGTACATAAGGTTACAGTAGGTAGCTTGAAACATAGACAATGGGGCTACAGTGATCAAAGCAATAGTTTTGATCAGTCATTGTGTCTCCAGAGCTGGAGGGCGACTGTGAGAGCTCATCCTATGCTACATGTGGAGGACACTTATTCAAGGGGTGCTACTGGTAGGCCCAGTCTGGTTGGCACAAGGGCAAACCATCGAATCTCCAGGCTGATTACAGTTAACAGCTAAGTAGACGCTCATCTCGCCTAGTGTAGTCTCGTGCCCGCCTAGTGTCGTTAATCTGGGCCCTAGACGCTTAGCCGGCTATGCTAAAGGTACTTAGGGGGCGAGCTTCGAACTTAGCCCCGACAGTATTAATTAGTTGAAGGAAGATGTGCAGAGAATGCCGCTAGATTTGTGTTGTCCGCCTTAGTCCCGTGCTGGGTCGCCCTCCCTTTTTCTACCCTCTTATTCCTCCCCACCCCCAAGCTTTCTCCCCTTCTTTACATTCTCTCCTTCACCAACAAAACTGACATTTCGACAGACGTAGCCGCTTTTTTTTTTCTCAAACATTCAATCTTTGAGTGTGCTTCGGCCATTCGTCCAGCCTGACGGCATTTACACAGTCTCTCGCTACATCACAATTATTCAACTTACCGTTTCATTATACTCGCACCTTTAGCACGAACATTCCAATACAACGATAATGCGTTTTACCACAGCCACCGTCTGGGCCAGCATTGCTGTGTCCATGGTTTCAGCCATTGATACCATCGAAGTCAAGGGCCGTCACTTCTACAATTCCGAGACTGGAAAGCCATTCTTCGTAAGTTGACCCGATGTCGCAAGAGCATAGGGTGCGGAGTCGATAGACTAATCAACTATTTTTTGTCTTGCAGATTAAGGGTGTAGACTACCAACCTGGTGGAAGCGCGGCTGTTGAGAAGGGTTCCGATCCTCTTTCCGACCCAGAGAAGTGTGCCCGTGACATTTTCTTGTTCCAAAAGCTGGGCATCAACACTATTCGTGTGTATTCCGTAGACCCAACCTTGGACCACGATGAATGTATGACCATGCTTGCTGGTGCTGGCATCTACTTGGTTCTGGATGTCAACAGTCCTCTCCCTGACGAGCATATCTACGACATGGAGCCATGGACAACATACACTCCTGCATATATCAAGCACGTGTACGAAGTAATTGAGGTTTTCTCCGGCTACGACAATACTCTTGCCTTTTTGGCGGGTAATGAAATTGTCCACACAAAGGGCTCGGAGCTGGTATGTAACAATGGTTTTCTGTCCGCATACATTCATTGGTACTAACATCCGCTCTAGGTCTCTCCAAAGTACATCAAGGCTGTTGTGCGAGATATGAAGGCATATATTACTCACCAAATCCCCCGCTCAATTCCAGTCGGTTACTCCAACGCCGATCACGTTGAGTTCCGTGCTTCTCTCGCCGAGTACCTTGCTTGTGGTGAAATTGGATGGGTCGATTTCTTCGCGATTAACTCCTACCAATGGTGTGGAGATAACACCTTCAAGGGATCCGGATATGACATCCTTGTTGAGGACTACAAGAACTACTCTCTTCCGATCTTCTTCTCTGAGTATGGCTGCAACCTTGTCCGCCCACGCCTTTTCCAGGAGACTGCCGCTCTTTTCTCCGATCAAATGACTGGTGTTTTCTCTGGAGGTTTGATCTATGAGTTCACCCAGGAGCCAGCCGACTATGGTATTGTTAAGGTCGCTGCCAACGGAAAGGATTGTTCCTTAATCGGGGAATTCGACACTCTCCAGGAGATTCACGAGTCGGTTCCCAACCCCACTATCCCATCTGGAGCTACTGAGAACGAACGCCCAATGTGCAAGGACCCCAGCTACTATGTTAACATTGCTGGTGATAGCGAGCTTCCTAAGAGCTTTGGTGTTGATTATATCAAGAAAGGTGTTGCCTCTGCTGGCAAGGTCAAGTGGACTAAGGGCAAGTTCGTCAGCCTCGACGACGTTCCTGACCAAACCACCTACACCATCAAGGACTCCAGTGGAAAGGAGATCAAGGACAAGCAAATCAAGTGGGTTGCTGATGTCAAGCAAGTTATCAAGACGGGTGGTAATGGAAAGGAGACTGGCGGTGGCGACGGCACTGAGACTTCTGTTGGACCTCTTACTGACTCTGACTCTACCGGCGGCTCCTCCACTACGGATAAGTCCGACAGTGGTGCATTCTCCCTCCAGGTTGCTCTTGGCACTACCTGCGCCGCTGCTTTGGCCGTCATCTTCGCTACCTTGTAGGGAATCCACTTTTCGCATTTCCACCTTTTTCTGATATAGCCATCATTTTCCCATGTACAACTTGTGAGGTAGCGGGTTTTCATTTAGATGAAATATTTGGATAGTTCTTGGTTTCGTTTTTGTGTATGCTTTTTTTTGTGGTTTAAAGAATCGAATGTTTGGTTGCGGGAAACGCTTCTTTGAGCTTTTTTGAAAATCTACACTTTATTTTATTACATGGCTCTTTCGGATCTGTTTTTCTCCTTTGTGGTGCGTGACTTGATGCCTGTCCTTGTGCCTTAGACCGGGTGTGAAGTAGACATTTGTTTCTTCAATGAATTTGAGTTGAGTTTGCCAACTAAAATCCGGATATTGCCATATTGTGATGACCCACCGAGAAGCTCTAAGTATATATATGCACACAGTTCCTAAGTCTGATATTGCTTCCGAAATTGCCTAATGAAGCCGAACCGCGAGATTCCATATCTAGAGGAGTATGAAACAAGTTATTGGTAGTCTGGTTTGAAATTGCTTTCCTTTTCAGGCAGTCGGGTCCCTTGGCACCATCCCATAGCTAATGGATTCAGATGAGTGCCAAGTACATCACCATCTCGTCTAGCAACGACCATGAGGAACAAGTTCACCCTACGTACCCTGAATGTCAGCATAAGCCCCAGACACACAAGTAATGAAATAATGCAGCATCGACTATGATATGAATGTGTCTGCTCTACTGCAGCTACCCCGACTATGAGAACAACAATCTAGAACTAACTGCAACTTGAGCATCAAAGAGCCCTTCGAGAAGTTTGAAAGAGCCATATCAGACAGTAATAGATTGTCATCAGCTTTCCCTTTTGAACCCCCCCCTACTGAGGGACTGCTTCTGTGAACGCAGCAGGGTGTATTCGATTAGGAAATCACCTCGTCTAGTTGCCAAATAAGCCCACATCACAAATTTTGTCGCCTATGGAATAGATTATGTGTACCTACTTAATCGATCCTTCCTACCTTTCCCTTTGTTACCAGAATCTAAAGTGCATTCCCTGTTGTAAACAAGGTTGCCTGCTAACGATATAAAATATAGTCCAACATGCTTTATTGCGCAGCCCGGGGACTAGGACATTGCAGGGTGGGTATGTGCTCAAGGAGATGGACCTCCGAGGACAGACACCCCTGCTGGGTGATGTTTAGTAAGAGACGTAGAGAGGATGCAAGAAGAGAGGCTAGTCTGTGGCTCCCTCTGTACTTCGTTCAAACAGGCTCTAGGCGCAGGTATATGCTTTATCTTTTTTTGCATTTTGCATTTTGCGTGGCAGTTTGTAGTACTAGCTAATATTTATTCTGCTCTAGATGCAATGAGACGCGCCAGTAGTGTACTACTTGGGCTCGGGGGCTCAGAGGGTTATATCTTAAATGCTCTGGCGATCAAGGATGTGGACTAAATAGGAGTAGAGCGAAACAGTCGAAGAAGTACGTTAATGAGCTAATGATTATTTACAGATTTTTTTGAGATCATTTGATTGGTGGTATATAACCCATTTCTCATGAGGATATTGGATGGAGTTTGCAACTCTACATGGTTATGGTGTGTTCTTGGTACGCGGAATGAAAATTAATTAAATACAAGAAACCTTAACTTAAGCGTGAGAAGCGTTCTGGGTTATACAAGGCTACCTTGAATTCAACTCAGTTCAAGCTCAGGGTAATTAATTGAGAAGCTAAAGTAAATGCTCAACAAGTACATATGAACCAAGAAACTGCCCTGCTGTCACAAGCAAACAAAATTGTGGAGCTTACTGAAAGCGAGGTAAATAGCACCCACTTCTGATTCGCAACAGGGAAGTGGAAAAAAATTGGAAAAAAAGGGAGAAAGAGAAACAAATCCGGTGGAGCCACCAATAAATCCATCCCATCCATTCATTAAGAGCTCATCAATTCCTCACATGCCGGACCGACATTCTCTTCATATACTATACCCCAGACTCAACACCCCCATTATGACTTCTTCATAACCTGCATGCTCTGGCTTAATTCCTCGCCCTATAAGCACCAAATCTCGCAGCAGCAGCAGGCCCTCTTGATTTCTCCGCCGCAGTAGTAATTGTATACCACTTCTCCAACCACCCTTCTGGGTCTTTCGTCTCCAACGCATTCGGGATTACCGGATCCCAGTCTCCACTCTTAGGACACAACAACGGATTAGTAGAATCTTTGCTCCAAGTCCAAGCCAAAGTCCAGGTCGAACCCTGCGAGCCATGAGTTGCAGTAGTGGCATCCGAAGTTTTCGATTGAGCAGTACTACCTGAAGCATTCGATCCAGTAGTATTATCTGAAGTTTTCGATGCAGCCGTAGAAGCTGATCCTCTTCTGAAGCTGCTGATAGGAGAGATAACACGATGCAAGGTCGCCATCAACCCACTTCCTCCGCCCCTCATCTGATTCTCATCATAAGCATCCTTAGCCTTTTTGCTAAACTCGCGAATAACCGCTTGAAGAAAGTGTGTGCACTCGCTCATCTTCGCCTTCTGAACAATATTTGCCATTTGGAATGGGACGAAGTCATATTTGTCAGAACCTTCAGAAACGGAAAGCATAGTACGCAATCCAAAGATAACTGCTGCCCCGTTCAACTCGTTGCTGACTGTATTAAGCTTACATGGGAAGAAAGTCGGTATAGCGATGAAGCTTGAGGTCTCCCAAAGCTCGCGAGGGAATTCGTGCACAATAGCCTGGAGTGTCCTGCTGAGTTCCTTGAGAAACAACTTCTCTTCAGGATCGCGAGTTTGATAAAACCGAGACTTGAAAAGCGGCCAGATTTCAATAAGTCTCTTGCCGTCGAAGGTTTTCATAAACTTCAAATGATCATAAGTAACAGAGCCCATAGTAAGCTTCTTCATAGGAATTTGTCCGTGGCATTTCTTTTCGACGCAGACATCGAATCCACCAGCCATAGAAGGACGGAGAACGAAACAACCAATGTAAACTCCAGGGCTGACGTGATGGGTGTACTCGCTGAAAGAACGTTCTTTCACATCTTCCATGAATTTGGAGACTTGCATCTTTGTAGTTTGTGTAGACCAAGCCAGCTTTTCAACTATCTCTTCAAGTTTCGTGAATCTGTATCCTATAGGCTCCATTTTCTTCGCTTCTTCTAGCGAAATTACGCGCTTGACAACAAGCATTCTTCCTCTGTGAGTTCTCCTATGTTGTAGTTGGCTCTCAGGATCCACAACTACATCGCCGACATCGCGCTCGTGCTTGTAAGCAAGTGGTTGTCCAGTCAAATAAACATTCTCGCACAAGGTGCCCAATCTCGTAATAGGAATCCTCAATTGCTTGGCGAGCTCTTCTGCTGTAAGGCAGAATGATTCGCGGAAGTACGTGCTGAAAGTTTGGTTGTCCCAGTAAACAGGGTTTTCGTCTGTTTTGTCCAAGAAATCCTTAAGGTGAAATTTCATAACATTAAGAATGCCTTCAATCGACTTCCAGTTCATGGATACCCTGTACATCCATTGGAAGATTGTATTACGAGCCTCAAGAGCATCGTCAATAGTCTAAGCACACAGTTAGTTAGCCACTAATATTGAAGCCACTAGTCGGTAACATACCCTATCGTCATGATTCACACAAAGAGTCTTAATAGGAAGTGTTCCATCTTCCTTTACCATAATTCTTCCATCATATGTAAACGTTGCCGAAGCTAAAGTAACCTTAAGACTCCTTCCCTTCGTTTTCCTATCTCTTTGTCGCCCAAAGAGGCACATGATCACCGCTGCCAAGCCAGCTATACAAATCTAACATCCGTCTAGTCAGTTACCCTGATCTTCAGGCAACAGTAGCATCGAAACGAGCAAAAGACGATATAAGAGGCGAGTTAAACATACCATAGCAAAAACTCCTAGGGCAATCATATTCAAGAACTTAAAGTTCTGTGCAAAGGTCTTGTCTTTTTTATAACGATATGTCGTACCCATGATACCAAGCCAGTGCGTTCCAGAAGTGGCCAACGCCAAACAGAAGGCCAGGAAGATCAAGCGATACCATCGCCTCTGAAAGTGTCTCCTGACGAAGTACAAGCTGTGAAAGACTATAATGAAGACAACTGTTGCTAGAATACCACCTCCGACAAAGTACTGACCTTTAAATTCAAGGTCATAGTTTGTAATTCCGTGTTGAGCCTATCAGGAGAATCCAAAGTCGTTAGCAAGACCTCTCTATAAGTTACCGGAGCAAGTGATTCAAAGGAAGTACTTACGAGTAAATGATCGCCAACAGTCACAAGCCCAGCTATCAATCCAGCCCCAATAATCCTCCAGTTACGAGGCTTTTCCGCCGTTCCAAGTAAGGCAAACGCCACGGCATATCCCACCATCGGCGCTAATAAGCTGGCAATGCAGAACAGTGGACTCTGAACCGGTTGATACGACTCATCACCCCAGCCGAAGATTGTACCCCTATGGAGCCCGATTGTTATTAGTATTTCAATAAAATGGTGGGCGATGGAACGGCATGAGATGCCGAGCCCATCACGTTGGGATGGTGTGCCAAAGAGTTTACGAAGGCACACTTACATATCAGCCAAAAAGTGCATAGACCACATTCCTACTCCACCCATATAAAACGCTGCAAGAGCCAGGAAAATACTGCACGAAACATCATCACCGTTAGATATCCATCACCACCAAGGTGGTATCATATTTCAACTGCTCCAAACCACAAAGACAAGCATGCCGAAGCAGAGAACAGCACAAATCTCTCTACGAAACAAGACGGCGAACAAAGGACAGTCAAACTCACCAATTAACTAGCCCCCATCCCCCAGTCCTCCTCGCCAACAACTCCATCGCCACCAATCCCCCCAACATCGCAACTCCATAACTCCCAAATACACTCTTCAGCTGGAAATAACACTCAACGACATCCCCCGGAAGCATAAACTGCAACGGGTTGTGCCAGCTAGGATTTCTCGTCATTTTGAATGACTTTCTTTGTCTGTGACCCGACTAGAAATATACTTATTTTTGTAGGTAAGGATTAAACGGTAGAGGAAGAGGGAAATAAAGGTATGCGTAACGCTGGAATAAAGATCCCCCGTTGAGAAAATTGCTTATTGCTAACTACGAGAGAGATACATAGGAGAATCAGCATCGTGAAATTGGATCTGGTTCATCATACTTGTCGATTGAGACAGGAGGGGGAAATAGCAAATTGAAGCTGGAAGCATCCCGACGCGTCGAGATTCAACGCCTCGAGTAGGGCTGCCTAAATTAACAGAAGTATCGCCAGAATGCTCACTCACCTCTGTAAACAGTGCTGCTGCCGAGATAGTTCCCTAAACTATTCTTCTTTCACCGTCGATATTTGTCGTTCTTGCTTTGTGTGATGGTGTCTTGTCATACAAGTTGTGCGTTGGTGAGTATCGTCGATTTGCTAACTGAGAGGAAACGAGGAGGAAGAGGGGACGACCATGCAAGCTCCAGGCGGGGTGCTAGCGTGATCTGGGGAGGCAAGCAAACTTGCCAAGGCTGTTGTGGAGCGAACGGGACAATACCAATTGAATGGTATAGTGAGAGGAAACCGGTATTGAGAGCGCTGACCAATCGAAAGAACGCCAATAAACAACCGTTTGTTTGAGCAAATCAAAAGAGATTGACGGTAACAATGAGTCAGGGCCAGTTGAGTGTGCCACTATTCAGGGTTCAGCTTTCAATGCCAAAATCCCCAAACAACAATACCCATGAGACCATACCAGCCCGCCTCTACACTCCATTACACCATGCTCACTTGCATCATCTTTCGTTGGTCTGTCGGTGCTTGTAGCAAAACCCCCACTGCAATTCTGCTGCCATGCATCCAATTCATTCGCGGAGTCTGGTATCAAAAGTTTGAATATATGAATGCAGGCGGAAGAGGCAGATTGGTATACTCGGTACAATTGAAGCAGAAGCAGGACGCAAGAGACCGCGAAACGAAATCACAAAGTAAATAAAGCAAAGAGCCCATACTATACCTCCCCTTCTCCTGTTCTCGTTTCTCCCTTCCTCCCGTCCCTCTCAAACTACTCCCCCCAACGCCCCATTATCTCAATTACCCTCAACCTCTTACCCACCCCATTCGTCACACCACATCGATCCCCCTCCCTTCCAAAATCCCCAAAACCCCTTAACCTCTCCCTCACCCGAAGTCTACCAGCCCAAAACTCCTCATCCACACAAATTAATATTAGGTTCCTATCCTGCATCGCGATGTCGTTCCTTGTCGCGTGATGCAGCAAGGTCCAATCTTTAAAAAAGCTTAGCATCATAGAACCATGGCTCATTTCTGGGGTGCATGGTTCTTGGCGGTTCTTGGCTGCGCGGGTGTGGCGTTTTTAGTGGGTGTTGTCACAGAATCTCACTTATTGGAGAATCGAAGGTAGCAATAAATAATTCCAAGCATCCAAGTCGCCTTTTTTTCTCTCTCCAGAAAAAGAAAACATGAAGGACGGGAAAGGTCTTTGTGCGTATATGTAAATCCACTAGAGGAGGCTGGCCTGGGAGAATTAATCGAAAAAATATAAGGTGTCAATTATTAAAAATTCTTCTCAACTTAATTAGAATCCCAAATGCTGATATACATAAAAAAATAAATGGTATGTCGTTCCTAGAGACGCCCTTCTCCTCCACCAACCGCCCCTTCATAAACGCACTTACAACGTATGCCCCCCTCCCTTAATCTGATAAAACCCCGGCGCATACTCCACCAACCAATCCTTATTCACCACTGTCAACTACCCCCCAAAAAATAACCCATATATTAGCCTACATCTCCACCCATCTCCCAGTACCCAACCCCCAGCCCAGAGGGAAATACTCACATCCTTGATAAACGCCTTCCTTCCCGACTCCACCACTTCCTCAAACACAACCCAATCCACCCTCCTATCAAAGAGCACACTACTCGGATGCGCCCATATCCTCAAATCACCCCCAACTCCCATAAATGTCCCATCTGGCTGCATCCTCGCCGCATTCGCAAACAATCCACTGGCAATACACCTCCGAATCCTCTCCTCCATACTCACCTTCTCCAGCGAATCTTTCTCCTCCCCTTTCGGCCCCGGTAGCGCGAATTTGTCTAAATACCGCTTTAGCTGTGCCCGCACACTCACTGCCTTGGCGAGACTCCGGGCGTTTAGATAGTGGCTGTGACACCATTGGGCGCTGCGCGCGCCATGTGAAGGGGAGGTGTAGGCGGTGAAGATGTTGAGGAGGGTTAGATGGTCGCCTTCTTGGGCGATAAATTTCCGACGGGCTTGCGGATGTGCCGAGGTAGATTCGTCGTGGGAGACGTAAACCGGCTGACTCGTGATCATAGCAGCTATACCTAATATCTGATCTGTACAACCGAACTTTGCGCTATTGAGGAGAATCTTCCCCAGGGCCGGAGCCACGGGAAGCTCAGCGAGTCGGTATCCCAAAGGCTTTGTCAGGCGGGCATAGTCGTCGAGTGCGCCCAGGGAGTAGAGGAGTTCTAGCCCGCGACTCACAAGCTCGGCCGGGGGGTTAGTTAGAAAGTCGAAGCGGACGATATTATCGATTCCCAGAGCTTTAAGTTGTAGAATAACAGGGGCAAGATTACTCCGCTGTACCTCAGGGATACTTGCCTCTCGAAGCCCCTGATATGCCTCCTCTGTATACAGCCTATAACACTTCCCTGGCCTCGTCCGCCCTGCACGGCCCGCACGCTGGGTAGCACTTGCCTTCGATATCCCCGTAGCGGTGAGTGTCTCAATCCCGGTATGAGGATTGTACGCACGAATCTTGACGAACCCCGAGTCGATGACGAAGACAACCCCGTCGATAGTGACGGAGGCTTCGGCGATGTTGGTTGAGACGATGACTTTTCGACCAGTTGGGGGATCTGCGGGTTCGAATACGGTCATTTGCTGGTCTGTAGAGAGTCCAGCGTAGAGGGGGAGGGGGATGAGTTTTGGGGTGCTGGGGTGCAGGGAAGACATGCGGTCGTGCATGGCAGAGATGCAGGTTTCGATCTCTTCACGACCAGAGAGGAAGATTAGGATGTCGCCATCTCCTTCCTGAAATTATTAGCCGAGGGGGCGGAGGGAGTGTGAGGAGATGGGGGGGTGTTACCTTAAGATGTATATCAAACACCGTCTGCACCGCCTTTTCGACATAATCATCCGTCGGATCCTCCAGGTACAAAATATCCACTGGAAACATCCTCCCCTCAAGACTAATCACTCTGGCCACCTCCTGTCCTATATTATTCATTTTTGTCAATACTCGCTTCTCTTCCTCCTTCCCTTGGATGATCCTAATATCCTGCATATCCGCCATTTCCAGAGCCTTTGCCCCTTTACATTCATCTCCCTCGACAAAGAAATGGACGAAGTCCTCAGCCTGGAGAGTGGCACTGGATATTATAATTCGGAGGTCTTTGCGCCTCTTGCGGATTTTTTTCAGTATGCCGAGAAGGATGTCTGTGGAGAGAGAGCGCTCATGGGCCTCGTCCACCATGATTACGGAGTACCGAGAGAGAAGGGGGTCGATAAGGATTTCTCGGAGGAGGAGCCCGTCGGTGAGGTATTTGATGACTGTGCGAGGGGAAGTCATGTCCTCAAAGCGGATGGAGTATCCAACCTAAGCAGGTAGATGCATGTTAGGATATCCGTATGTACGTATGAAGTTTTCAATTGATTGAGCACAGCACTCACCTCCTCTCCAAGCCTACACCCCATCTCCTCCGCTACTCTCGCCGCAACCGTAGTAGCAGCTACTCGCCTCGGCTACACCCAATGTAAGCCCATCAGCTCAATTGCGCGTAGACCACCCGGCCGCAACGCGCGCACATACCTGCGTACAAGCAATAATCTTCCCATGCCCCGTCCACCCCGCCTGATGCAGATACTGCGGGATCTGAGTAGTCTTCCCCGACCCCGTCTGCCCGACCACAATGGTGATTGGGTACTTTTCAATGAGGTACAGGAGGGCTTGGCGGTGTCGCGCGATGGGGAGAAGGGAGGACGGTTTGTAGGGGCTGGGGATGACGTTGATGTCAGTGCCGCTATATTCGCTGGAGGCGGCCATGGTACCGATGGGACTGGAGGTTGGGTGAGAGATGTAGGGAATGTGATGTTGGTCGTGGGTTGATTTAGTGTTTTGGCATTTCACTGGGATGAGCTCTCGGCTCAATAGTAGGGGCAGAATACGACGCCACCGGGACTTTATTTCAACACACTCAGTCCTCTAGTTTTCTTCGTATACACACATCTACTGAGGCCACCGTTCGCTATGGTTACAGCTCAGCTCGAACTCGGACTTTATTGTAGCCAACGAATTGCGATGGGAGGGAAGCAATTCAAGCATGCCGACAGGGGTGTACCACCTTACCTATTACAGTATCAGAGCAACACGGATATCAGACACTACTACACTCAATATAAGCAAGTAGATTTCACATAACTATACTGAATGCAAACAGAAAATAGGAGTCAATTGTCTACAACTCCCACGGCCGATTTCTACTAGCAATATCCTCTGCACGCAAACTTGTCAGACTGTCCAACGTTACCTGTACATGATTCACCCATTCCTCCATTCGCTGACTTCGTACGGTATTATCCAGGTTAAGGTGCTCCATAGACTCTTGAATTGCATAGAGCTGTTGTTGTACTTGCTCACACCTCGCTCGTACTTGAATAACCCGACTTGTCATCTCAACATCATTACGGTCACTGTCTTCTTCCACCCAGACAGTTCCCATTGTTTCATAAACCTCCATACCACACTCTTCAAACATCATTAAAGATTTTTTCCATCGAGCAGTAGTTAGGACTTTGACCTCAGTATCCAAGTGGAAGATATGCCGGCATGGAAGTAAGTATTGCCTATGGAATTTGCATTGGCAGCGCAAATTCTCATCAAAATCAGGAACTTCCTTTCCCTTTGCAATGCGATCCACAACTGCATCAAGTTCCACAGCAAGCAGTTTTTGAATAGGTACGGGTAGTTGACCAATCTCCGGGTACTGTTTTGTACAAACAGTAAGCTTTCGATTCCGAAAATTGGTTTTGGCTACTGCAGCACGATTATCAACGTCCTTTGCAGCATCTATGATATTCAATATCATCCCGTAAATTCCGTGTGATGCTGCTTGCCCTTTTGACAGCCCTGCACCAGACTTTAACTTTCGATGCCATGCTTCACAAGCATTTGTGGTAGTAACTTGAAGTAAGAGTGGACTATGTTGCCGAGCGAACATTGCCCATTTAGATGCTGTTTGAAGCCAGTACGTTTGTATATACTTAGCTGTATTACCAGTATTGTCGATACCAGTGGCAACTGTAACTGCATGTTCACACAAGTTACGGTTTTGGACTTCAGTAAAGCAGTACATAGCATGCTTGAGCAGTTGATATATGGGTTTGTTGGCATCGGAACCAAATCGCCGAAGAAGAGTTCGATTGGAGTGGACGGAACAGAGAAGATGTGTGACCTCCTGCTCACCCGCATAAAGACCGGGAAATGCAAGGCGTATAGCACGTTGTTCAATTGCCGAATCATCAGTCATAATATATCGTGGTTGCCATTTACCTATAAATTCACATTAGCTATGCAGGTTCAAAGTATATAACTAAAATTTGGACATACCACTACACCACTGTTTTATATGCCTTAATCCTTCTGCAATAATCTCCCCATTCTCTCGCTCCACAACCAAATGCGCAGTTGGAATCCACACATTATGTTCATTACGAACAAGAAATGAAAACATATTGTGACCCCAGCGATTAAGCTTATGTGTAGCATCAAATTGTGTAAACCAGCCACGGCTTTGCAGTACCAATAGCCTTGTGGGATGAGCAAAAACCAACCCCCATCTTTCCTCTTTCTTACTATCTACTATTTGTAGCTCTTCAAATAACCATCCCCGCTCCGTTAAGAGACTACATGCTTGAAGAACATCATCTTGGAATCGCTGGCCATGCGGAAGTGTCCGTAGGTCTGATGATTTCATCCCTCGCTTTAAATTCACAATATCTTGTCTATTTCACATCTATTAGTTCTATTATGCTATTTCCAAATGAACTTGATAATACTTACCGTTTTAAAGATGACCCACCAAGCTCACCTAGCCGCTCTGAACCTTCATGTGTGCCAGCACCGCGGACAGCATGGTAAATCTGAGCAGCGGAGTAATTTTTTATTGCTTCGGATTTAAGGTACCCTTGTAATATGCTGGGTTTTTTAATGCGGAAGCTCTCCTCAATATCGTGAGTATGTATATGCGAATCCAGTCGCTCAATAGTAACTGCTGTGCCATCAACAGGCTTTGAGACTTTGATTTGAACATGGCATAGATGCTTATCCCGAATACTGCTATGCCGCCGTTTTATAATCTTGTCCTCTGTAGCGACTTTTGCAGTACTTGATTTTATTGATTTGCGAAGCCGACACTCGTACTTCTGAACTCGTAATGTGCCATTGCACTGAAGCACCTCTCCTCGCAGTGTTCTATATACTGTGTCGACATATGGCCATATCTCATTAAACTTGTCAGCAGGTATTATCACTGGTTTACTCAGTTCAAATAAGAGGGTACGGTAGTGCAAGGCATCGGCAGAAATTGGCATCATAACTTCCGACATTTTGGATGTGTGTATCGCGGTAATACACTGTGGAATGACAGTATACGCGTTCGAAGTATACGTTAAGATTCTCTACCTGCTACATACTCCTATTTTCTGTTCGTATTCAGTATAGTTATGTGAAATCTACTTGCTTATATTGAGTGTAGTAGTGTCTGATATCCGTGTTGCTCTGATACTGTAATAGGTAAGGTGGTACACCCCTGTCGGCATGCTTGAATTGCTTCCGACTAGCGAGTGTGCACCGACGTTGACTGCGCATTGATGCAGTATGCGCAGTCAACGTCGGTGCACACTCGCTAGACACATGCGCTTATCAGATTCTTATTCCTGTTCGCTATCTGAGAGCGTGCAGAAACCCCCCAAAAGGTTAGTGCTACCAAAAAAGAAATAAAAAAGTAAAAAATATAAAAAAAAGCTCTTTGGCGGGGAATTGAACCCCGGTCGCCCGCGCTCAACCATAATGACAGGCGGGAATACTTACCACTATACTACCAAAGATTGGATAGCAACTTTATTACAAGGGAAAATTATAAACCAATTAACTTGCCGTCAACTTTTTGTGTTTTGCTTCAATTATCACTAGAATATATAGTAGTAGTCACTTGGAGTACACCAATATCACAAGCTTAAACAAGCTTAAATTACAGAGTACATAGTATTACCCACTAATTTCCGCTTATCTTGGTTTTATTGTGCGAGGGAAGCACCATATTGGCCTTAGAGTTAACAATAGACTTCCAGATTCATTCACACGTACTGCATCAACATACATACAAGGAGCTCACCGGTAACCCATTACCAACCTAATATCACGATGCTAGTGCTTTTGAAATTGAGGAACGAATATAATCCCAATGCAATATTCCAAGAACTCATAACCACCTCCAACATAAATCACTATGTATAACTATATATATTACATTCCACAAACTCCTCCCGCCCCGCCTAGCCTAAATCAGTCTGTTTGATCTATCCCCGGTGGCCTTCTAATATCCCCCCCACTCCCCTCCGGCCAGACCTCCCACTGCTCCTGCTCCTCCGCAAAGTCCCACTGGTCCTCCACCCCTCCCCTAACCTGATCCCCCCCGGCACCCAACCCACCCGCCCCCCTTTCTTGCTCTAACAAAACCCTAACTACCTCCCTCAAAAACCCCTCACCCTCACCCTCCTCCTCCCCCGTCGGCAAGGCCCCCTCTCCACCTGCACCCCCAACCCCACCAGCAATTCCCCCCTGCCTCTCCCTCGCCTCCACCACCTCCCTCATCCTCTCCGCTGTATCATTCCCCAGCGCCTGCGCCAGTAGCCTCCAATCCGGTAAATACCTCCCTGGCCTGCCGGGAGCATCTGGTTCTCCTTCCCTCGGCTCTCCCGGAGCGGGAGAATCCGGACCCCCTGGGGGTGCAGCGATCCAGGGTAATAAAGTCCTAAATAACTCTAAAATTGTCCCCATTCCCCCAGCGGCAGCTTCGCCACGGAGTTGACCGGATAGATCAAGGGGTGCCTCCATCCCCGCCACCCCAGAGAGCATATCATACCCACTTCCCCTATCCCCACGGGGCGGTAACGGGTCATAGCTACTCGTGAACCTATCCTTCCAGCCAATTGGTAGGAGGGTAGTCACGGCGGGGATATCCGTGAGGACGACGTGCCGGGCTATATTTGCTGGGACACCTTCTATCACATCTTCGCCATCTTCGCCAACCTGCCCTGTAAAAGTCTTTAATGTCAACATTGACGGGGCAGTGAGGGTGGCGGTGGTAGTTGGAGGGAGGTTAAATATTTCATTAGCCGTATCGATCAATAGCCTCGCCGCGTCCGGTGCTGCCCAAAGATCCCTCGCTCGCTCAATATATAGTTCAGAGAGGATGGCGTTTAAATTGTCCTCTTCAGGTACGACCCTCCCCCATAATATACTGGGGAGCTTCCCAGAGTCTAGATCACACACCTGCCAAATCCTAGTCGCGACCCACGGGAACTTCCTTATAGCTTTCGCCAACATCTCCCTCGCTACAGGCTCATTCTCCGATTGCAGGTACGCTAGGGGTAGACTATACGCTACCGCGGGCAGCTCTTTGGTTCTACTCTTCAACGTCTCCGAGTTTGCGAGGGCGATGGCTAGGCTTGGTTGATGTGCTTTCAGGAACAGGATTGGGAGGTATATGAGCATTGCATACGGATCTCGTTTCGGGTCCAGCGAGAATAACAGCCGGGAGAATTCAGATGCGGTGCGGAAGGTCCCGCGAAGAGTGAGGTTGTGGATGTATCTCCATAGAGCGAGGTAGAATTCGCGGTTAGGGAAGTGAATAAATGAGAGATAAGGACATTTTAGGTTTGCGAATGGTGAGATTGAGCAGGGCATTAGCTTGGGGGCGGGTGGTGTGAAGGTGGGGTTTGTAAGGAGAGGAGGGAAGGTAGAGTGCAAGCTCCGGCCAAAGGTGAATAGGGCCCGCTCAAGAAGGTCCCCAGAGGAGGTGTGGTCTCGTTGTTGGCAGAAGATTTCGGAGATTTGGAGGAGGGTGGAGATATGGTAGGGATTGTGGTGGAGGAGGGTGATGAGGCGATTTGGGTCTGTTTGAGGGGGGTAGGAAAGTTAGCATGCATGCATGCACCTCGAGCCGATAATCTTTAGATGGGAGAATAACATACCCATGGACATCACACACATCATAAACTGCCTCTGGACATCTTGATAACTCGTTCCATGCACGAATTTAAACTCACATCTCTCCTCCTCGACAGCACCGCCATCACCATCACCACGCTCTACAACAATCATCCCCAACCCTCCAGTCCCGGCATTAGGCCAGGTAGCTTTTGGCTGGGCAAAGAAGCTTCTCTTCATCACAATCCTTCTACCAACCTGGGCGCCAGGGACCATTCCAGCACGCTGTGCGCCTCGACGGGCACCACGCGGAGTGCCGACTCCTCCATCACCTCCACCACCTTCGTCGGGGGTGTCAACGGCTGCTCGGCCGAAGAGACGACGCATTTCTTGCGAGGCATCAAAGTTCTTTGGATCGATTTTGAGGAGGGTGAGGAGGTCTGTGTCGGTGGTGGTTGATTGCAGGGTCTCTGTTTGTGGTGGCCCGCTGGGGAAAGGTGAGGGTCTTAGGTCCAGTAGGCGGAGGGCACGATCAATTTCGTCTTCTTCGACCTGTGCTTGAAGTGGTGTAGTATCCGAGGGAGACTTTTTCTTGTTCTTTTTCTTGTTCTTCTTTTTCTTTGATTTCGATGTTAACGGTACTGCAGGTTTCGCTGCTTCCTCCTCATCTTCATCTTCCTCCTCGTCCTTCACTTCCTCATCACCGTCCCCACCTAACATGGCAAATAAATTCGGCTTCCCTCGGGGTATCGACTGCTTCTCCTCTTCCTCTTCCTCCTCGTTTTCTTCCTCCCCTTCACCGTCTTGAGCGACATCATCAGCCTTGGATTTCGCAGCTCCAATCCCAAGCGATGCAAGCTTCTCTTGAGCCTCCTCGAGTTCGCGCTGTTTGAGCGCTTTACGAACGGCACGAGAAGACATGAAGTGTTTGCTTGTGAGGCGGAGTGTTGCTGTTTAATATTTTGATGTGGGCTCGCAGGTGCAAGGAGGTATTGACAAGAATCTCTCTGATGAGGAGTCGGCTATGGTGGGGTTTCTAAGTAGTGGGGCGATGGGAGCTTGTATGTACCTGCAGCTGAGGCCTCCAGCATGAGACAAATGAGTGCGATATGACGACTAAATATGACTAGCTAGTTGCACGACATATGACGAGATGCGATAAGATCCCAAGTTAGACTAGTCTGGCGGTACATGGTAGACTTACCCAGACCTAGTGACCTGGACTACTTAAGATGTAGCCTAGTCTGGTTGGCAACCAGACTACGGAGGGTGCTGTGCCAACCAGACTAGGCTTACTTAACTTACCAGAGGCCGGTGTCCCATGTTTGGACCTAATAAGTGTGGATGTTTGCTTGGCGTCAGGGGCACCTGCTAATCAGACTACTGATCAAGTATATAGTGGTCAATTCTTAATAGGTAACCCAGGTTATGCAACGCCTTGGCATGACAAAACTAGCCCCAATAGAGCACAACCGCAAATTTTCAATTGACCCACCTAAAATGAAGTCGGGGTAGAATTCTCAGTAACCAGCTCTCTATCACAACTACATACCACCATAAAATGCCTCGATCTACTCAACGGAGTGTATTACTAGCCAATATTGTTAAGATGATGGAACAGCTTATACAATTGATTAAGTATGATAGCGGAAAGGATCTTATTGAGCTACTTGAGGAGCTGTGGATGGTCTATAAGGGCATATCAGCATATAAGGGCATATCAGCACGTCGCTATATCGCTAGTCGAGGAATCAGTGCTGGGAGGCACATACATCATGGAATTGGTGGAATATCAATTTTGAAAAAAGGTGAAATGAAAGGGTTCAATTTGAGGCAGCGTGCGTTATCTTTCTACTGTTCCTTGTTGTTTGAACAGTGATTTAATGCCTTAGCTTGTCTTACAAATAGCTCTTTTGCATTGATAGCGGATTCACAGCTGCCTGCTCTCCTGAATGAAGATGTTGAGATATAGGCTAAGCGGTAAGTAGATATATTGCCGTTTTGTATATATATTAGCTAATTGCGTATCAAAGCGAAGAAGATGTGGAAGTGGTGCGGCCTTGCTCCGGAGTTATTGCCTGCCCTACGCAGGGGCTTCTGACAGATCGTCAGCGCCTATTAAAGAATAAACTGAGATTGTGGTTACTAGTGTTGGTGTTTGGTTTGCTGGTGGTTTTCACAATGGATTTCCATCAAAGGGTGTCCATTAGAGGCGAGTTCTTTGTTTTTGTTCGATTCTTATATTAGGTGGTTTCCATTATTTTGGTGTTTAATAGGGTATGGCATTACGGAAAGGATTCGTATTAGGTTACTATGAAGGACAAATATTTATACTTTATGGGTAAGAGGAGTAGCCCCTAAGTGGTAACAGAGTGGAGGGTAAGAACACTTCATGTCATGCAGCGCTGACGATCCTCAATACGCGCTCTCCAAAATTCATAAACGTAAGCAATAATTTAATATATAAGGCACATGAATATCTCGCATCCTAATACTTGATATATCAGCCCCTAGTGTCAATGACAGCCTGAGCTCGCTCACTCGAGATTTTCTTTTCGATTATCCCCTCACCTATTATAAGTCCTGTCATGGCGAGATTCCGTGTGCTTGAACTAAAGAATTTAAGAAGACTTCCCTTCGTTGAACGGCCCGATGTCCCTCTGTCAGCAGCAATATCCGTCACCTAGCCTCTGCACAGACCAGGACACAAGGGCCAGCTCTAATGGATTCGGAGATCCACCGAAGCGAGATTGAGCCTGATGCTTGCCTATGAGGAGAGGGCCGTACCAGTCAGATACCAACAGCCATGTACTGCAAGAGGATGGGGATAGATGAGTCCAGAGGAACGGCCCAACCATCAGCGCCATTCTCTTCATGAGCAGCTTATTTGCTATACGCGCAGGGAGAGATGCCAAAGTTGCAATCTCCGAGCGGCAGCAGATACCTTAGTCTGGTTGCACTACCAGATACCTACGGAATTGGCATTCGCATAGCCACGTATCCCCAGCTGGCATTAACTATCTTTGACAATAAGATAAGCCTAAAGCATGCCATTTATCTTGCATCCACAAATTTGTGGCTTATCTTTGCACTCTCTGTTGTCTTCTCTACAATAATTGCAGACTTCAGGAGATACCGGTAATTGATCTCGTGATCCTCAACAAGCTTAGCAGCATTGTATGGATGACTTTAATACAGGTACTTGCAGGCGTCGATCTGAATATCAGTGATACTGCACTAACAAAGTTCATGCAAATTTGTGATATAACATTATGGTTTGTTGGTTCTATTCTTGTGGCATGTGTTGCCAAATAGCAACTAGCTACGGGCTGTGAGGTGGTTGCCTGGGATCTTCTCAGTGGTATTATGTGTACACGGTATGTCATTTGTTGATTACATGTTTCCTTAGGATCCAGTGTTTTTTTGCGTCATGGTTTTTACATTCCATTACCGGTATAATATCCACTACTTCCATGTGTTGTGCAGCTGGAGATGCCCTTACAGGGTATGATTTTCTTTTTCTTTGGTGCGGATTGGGTATTTTTAATACTAATACTAAAATTAATAATTTAATTAATTTCTTTTTTCTTGGGGGTGATCCAGAGCAGAAGTAATTACCGGCACTTCCCGGCACCAAGATCTAATCAGATCCCCCACAGCGCCCCTTGAAAAAAAAAAACAGGCAGAAAATCCAAATGCAAGCACAGAAATCTGATAAACCCCCCCTCCACCTGTGAGGGGGCTGCCTAGGGAGAATTCCTGGCGAGATGGAGAATCTGATTTGAAGCAGGTAACTAGGGTGAAATAAGGAAGAGGATTCAGGGTAATAGATTCCAGTGCCCTCTTACAATTTCGAATAACCAATATAGGTTTATTGTTTTGTCGGGGCTACTAGGAACTGTTGCGGAGAAGGAGGGGGGATGATGTAGTCGACTCTTATTGCTATTGGTTTTTGAATGGGAATTGTTAGAATCATGGGGACTATTTTCTATACGCTATGGAGAACGGTACGTTCATGATGTTAGATGCTTTATTGTAGTCTACACCTCTCAATGGACCCGAATAGATGTGCCAACCAGACTCAAATAGATTAACCTACCAGATTTGGTCACCGATATCGAGATATCAGATAGTAACCTCCGAAGCACTTGCTAATATGTTACTGACGTGGGGGAATGTCGATGAGCTGCGTGGGAGCCCCAGCCTGACTTCATCCATGTTACCTGCGAGTAACCAAAGATTATTTATAATGGAGTAACTTATTAGTCTCGGTTATCATTCATTAATATCGTACAGCTTTTTATATAATTTAAGGTCTGCCGCTTACAGTCCACAAAGGCATGGAATATATCCTGGAACACTTTCCCATCGATATATTAGTCGCCACACTGCAATGCACATGGTGTACAGCGTGCGTTAAAAGATATCAAATACCGGTAGGTAGCTGCTTGACGACTCAGTCTTCAAGCTCCAGTAGTCTGGTTTAGTCTGGTTGGAAGCTCCAGGCTGCAAAGTACATCTTAGATGATAGAATTTAGATGAGCTTCTACGATAGGTTCAATGTAGTATAGTATACAGCTAAAGTACATACTCAGGTACGATATCTCAATGACAGCAGAGCAGTATAACCTAGAAATATCATAACATCATGACAGCTAATCCCGCTCGCTGTCTACATCACTCCTAGTTCCAAAATTACATTTCATAAAGAGCAAAAACAAAACCTCCCTTTTCTCCAGAGTATCCCTACAACACCGCCCTCTCCCCTTCCCTCTTCGTCTGCAGCATATACTCCACCCCCCTATCCATTGAGCACGCCTTCCTCCTCATCTCATCACTGACTCCGCTTCTTACCTCAACTGCCGGATTATACCCCACCCCACTCACCCTCTTCACCTCCTCATCGCCCACTCTGCTCGCCCTCCCACCATCCGCCCTTCTATAAACCGTTACCACCGCCGCCCCTCCCAGGCCTATATTATGCTGTACACCCACCTCCGCCCCCTCGACTAAGCGATTATTCGCCCACCCTCTCAGCTGCCATACTAATTCCGCGCATTGAGCAATCCCGGTTGCGCCGAGGGGGTGACCTTTGGAAATCAATCCCCCCGAAGGGTTGACGACGATTTTTGCTTTGGGATTGAGGAGGGAGGGGAGGGTCTCGTGGGAGCGGTAGAGGTTGTGAGCGGCCCCACGGCCAGGGGTCAAGTGTAACGCATCAAGGGTTGGGATCACATTTCCGGAGAAACAATCATGCAGTTCGACCGGGAACGGGATGGTGGCGTTTTTGGGGTCAAATGACGCTTGTTCATATGCAGAGCTCGCTGCCCTCGCCGTCATATCATACCCAATCAGATCCACCGCCGACCTTGAAAACGCACTGACCGCATCCGTAGTCATCGCCTGGCCTGCTATCAACACCGCTCTAACCCTCATCTCTGGGTGCTTATCCAGAAAACTCTTTGTCACCAGCACCGCGGCCGCAGCGCCATCAGATGTAGGACAGCATTGCAGCTTTGTCAAAGGATCGAATACATTCGGACTAGCTAGAATTTGCTCCTTTGTGTATACATCTCTAAACTGGCTATACGGGTTCCACTGGGAATGTTCGTGCGCGACGCGCGCTACCTCTGCAAAGTCATCTTTTGTCGCCCCGTGGAGAGTAATGTACTCGCGTGCTGCATTTCCGAAGAATTGAGCTGCGCCCGGGGCTTTCATATCGACCCCGTTGGTCTCAAACATCATCCGGGAGAATTTATCCAGCGGGGAGGTATGTTTTGGGAATGCGGATTTGAGGGACCCGGGAGCCATTTTCTCCCAGCCGACGACGAGGGCGACATTGAAGGTGTGGGCGGAGAGGAGAGTGCGAGCAAGGTGGAGGCCGGTAGAGCCGGTGGCACAGTTGTTGTTTTGGTTGTAGATGGGGATTTGTGTCATGCCTTGCGAGGGGTGTTAATTAGGGAATGAAGGTTTGGGGCTTAGCGGCGAACCGAATTGGTAAAACACCCTCTGCCCGCAGGTACTGTCTCCGTAGACGTAGCATGCCACCCCGAGGTCGACGTCGTCGTAGGTGATCCCAGCGTCGAGCATGGCTTTGACACCGGCTTCGTAGCCCATCTCTGGGTAGTCAACCTGGCCACGGGGCTTGATGAACTTTGTGACGCCGACCCCGAGAACGTAGACTGGTTGGACGGACATTTCTTTGATATTTGGGTATTGTATTGCCTGGGGTATGGGTATCTTTGGGAATTGTTATTCAATCTTGTTTGGGTATACGGATGCAGTGCCAGCACACCCTGAATCAGATATACTTCAACAGAGGCTTAGGGCTTGAGGTTATCTCTCCACTGGCAGTATGAAAGATGCGACCTCAGCTATATCAAATATCAAAGTAAAAGGGCTCGCATTAGCCCACAATTTATTTGGTTAGTTAAAACACGCGGTCTCTGGCGCCGGATATGCTTGATGCCTGCCACTGCAGGAATTATGGGGTTGAGCTTGAGCCGAGGCATCTGGGGCTCGGTACGAGTAATGCGCCAAGAGAGCGATGCTGCAGATATAACACCGTTCCCCTTATTGCCTCTCGCTTATTTAAATGAGAGCAGAAATTGCCTCTGCAGTGTAAGATGACAAGTTTTCTTCAAATTCCCGCTCCAAGAAATACGATAGAAGAGGACCAACTGTATCAAGAACCAGGTCACTGTCGTTGACATCGGCACTCGCTTCCGTGGAATCCTTCGAACTTGAAATATTCCAATAGCCGTTTGTAAATCGCCCAAGTCGTCAGTGTAAATCAGCAACAGGTTCCATCTTGATTTGGTGGACCTCTTTCCTGAGATGTTATTTTGGAACATGAGGCGGTTTACTTGCTGAGCTGTCTCCCCCGATCTTCTCAATCGAACATGATAGCACCAAACCAACCCACAATCCGCCCTGAGCCTCCTTCTAAATGGCCCAATTGTAGCACAGTTTAGGTTTCTAAACCTTAGACCCCTGCAGCTGTTGGAAGTACAAGTAAACATTATAGATCGTATAGCTCACCAAGTCTGCCAAGCCAGTGCCTACCTAGGTGACGTCTGGATTTAATATTAATGCCAATACTCAGGTTCAACTACCTATCGAACGAAATAAACTACAGACCACAGACATATACATATAGATATCCCCCCTAGGTTTGAAATCTGTCTTTTCCCTTCCCCTCCAACTTTATACAAGAATGCCGAAATTAAGAGTTTGGGCGAAGGAGCAGTTGAAGATGTCGAGCAGAAAGCTTACGGGAAGGGTAAGAGCTCATGCTTTTAATCCATAGCCGGTAGTGTAAGGTGGTTAACGCCGTGGGATAGAACCTGACGATGCCGTTCGCGGCAATTACAATGGCTACATTGCTGTTCATCTGTTAGCTCTTCCCAGCTCTTTGTTTCGTTTCTCCAATATCTTACCATACCCTATACCTACCGTTGATTTTGCCAAATTGATTCCCAAGTTCATATAAATTCCGCCACATACCCTCCCCATATAAGTTTACAATTGCTTCATTATGTACATCTGCCAACTATGCATTTAAGATACCCGCTCCTCTATCCACGCTGCAAAAGCCAACGCGGCCCTCCACCGAGAAGCCGATGGCGGGCAGATCTCGTGGAAGAAACAGTCGTTGAGGCAACATGGTATATTGGAGGCGCCGACGAAGAAGAATCCGGACCCGGTGGGCTCGGCGCTGGATAGGCTTGCTGGGAGCGTACCCCAGGAAAAAGGGAAAGTGGCGCCGGCGGAGTTGGTGGGGAGGGATGCAACGGAGGAGAAGATCAGGGAGAGGGTGGCGGAGGGGAGGGGGAGGTAGATTATATGTATAGTTGTAAGAATGGTAGAGGGAAGGGAGGTTAGGAAAGCCCCTACGGGGCATCATGAAGCCTTGGATGTAGTGGAGTGATAGGCTAAGACGATGGCTCGAATCTATGTAGCCCGCTATGAATTGAAGATCATAAGTCTTATACAAGCACGTGATTATTTTCCCAGACTTAGACTCAAACATACGGGCGCAGGCCTCATCATCTTACTCATAAGTAAAAACCCCTCCACCCATACGCACCAGACCCTGAAAATTTCAAAATTGACCGAACAAAGGCGCGGTCTCTTCTCGGTCTCGTGCGCTTTTTCCTGTATTTCCTCGGTCCCTGCGCAACAGAATCAACCCAATCAACCCTCGTAGCGTACATAACTGCGGTACCCCGCTGCCGCACAACCAGGCTAATCCCTACTTGCGACAGCTCTCGCTCGTGCGCTGTTCAAGGGAATAAGGTAGTGCATGTGAAGAGGGATCCATGAGAATTCGATTCTTCGAATTCGAATATTGCTGTTGCCCCTCAAAGTGGGATGAGCCCCTGCTACATGCATATCCCCGTGTCCCGCAGCAGCATCATTGTTGTCCGTTGCCGAAACGCTGTCCCTACTGGTCAAGTTCCACCAGAACACCAGGCACCAATTGCAACAGCAACCGGATTTTTCTCGCTAGAAGTGACGCGCGATAATACTGACGATCTGCGGGAGTTGAAAGACTCCAAATTTGTGGTTTGGGAGCAGCAACTGATGAACGGCGAGCTGAACTATTGCTGCCAGGTATTCAATTCGAGTCGTAGGTGAAGAAGGAAAGAAAGATAAAAGCGAAGCTGTGATTTGGACTAACATTTTTTTTTTTTTTTTTTTTTCTTGGGATTGAGAGCTCCGAGTGCCAGACCAGCGGCGTGGGGAAAAAGAGCTTGGGTTAGCCACTCGAGCTGCTGGATCTGGGCTGCGCTGGCTAAAAGACTGTTCGGAAGAGAGAGAGAGTCAAAAGCAGGAGAGACGAACGAAGGAAGAAGGAAGGAAGGAAGGAGGAAGTGAGAAGGAGTGCAGAGCAGGCCTGGACCGAGCAAGAGAGAGAGGTCCGCATCCGCCTGCTCCAGCAGTTGGTTGAAAGCACAGGGCAAGAAGTCAGTCATTTCGAGCGTGCGATACCCATCGATATTGGTACAGCTATAGCTACACTTACTTCGCGTCATCCGCACACCCCACCCCACTGGTGCTCACACGATACAGCGTCAACGATACTCACCATGGCGCCCCAACCACTGTCTACCGACCAGCCTTCCCCAGAATCACCAATCTCCCCAGCACCATCATCACTCACATCCACCTCCTCCACAAGCACCCCCACCGGCGCCGCAAACCATCACCACCGTCCCTCAGTCCACTCCTTATACCCCATACTCCGCCCGAGCCACCTATCAGATAACTTCATCCATGCCTTCTCTGGTGCCACAGCAGGATTAGTCTCCGGGGTGATCACATGTCCTCTTGATGTGATCAAGACGAAGCTACAAGCCCAGGGTGGGTTCCGGCGGCTTGATATTCCGGGGCCGGGTGGTCACTATAATGGGTTTACGGGAACGGCGAAAATGATTTGGAAGGAGGAGGGGTTCAAGGGGATGTATAGGGGTTTGGGGCCGATAATATTGGGGTATTTACCGACTTGGGCGGTGTATTTTACGGTGTATGAGAAGTGTAAAGGGTGGCTAGGTCACGAAGGTGTGTGATAACCAATTCCCCATTATCCCCCCACTCCCTGCCTTTCTTCTACTACACCGGCCCATACCACATTTTCCCCTGCCCCACTTCCTCCACCCCACTTCCCCCACCCCACTTCCCCCAGTACATCCCCCCAAATCTGCAGCAAATCAACATAAGATGTAGTATAATAACTAATCCTCCCAGCACCCCACCAGAACCCAAACATCAATGGCTCACACATATCCTCTCCGCCATGATCGCTGGCGGCTCCAGCACTATCTGCACCAACCCCATCTGGGTAATCAAAACCCGCCTCATGTCCCAAGCCTCCCTCAGCGATTACCACAACCCGACGCACACCGGCCCACGCGCACCATGGCACTATAAGTCCACCATCGACGCTGTCCGAAAGATGTACCTCCACGAAGGCCTCGGCGCGTTCTACTCTGGTCTCGGGCCCGCGCTCCTTGGGCTTACACATGTAGCTGTCCAGTTTCCGCTATACGAGCAATTCAAAAAGGTCTTTGTCCGCAAGGAAGCAAATCACTTCGCCTCTGGCAAGAATCCGGGTGAGAGCGGGGAAGTGGATTTTCTGGGGATCCTAGCCGCGTCGGTGTTGAGTAAGATATGTGCTTCTTCCGCAACTTACCCGCACGAGGTTCTGCGTACGCGGTTACAAACACAATTCCGGCCGAATGGGAAGGCGGTTAGTGGGAGTGAGAGTGCGGTGATTGGAACTCCTGGGAGTGGTGGCGGGTTTGTGAGTGGGGATGGGGTCACGGGAAGGACGGTGGTGGAGGGGGGTACTGCCGAGCCCAGGTATGCGGGGATTGTGAGGACGGCGAGGACGGTCTATAAGGAGGAGGGGTGGAGAGCGTTTTATGCAGGGATGGGAACGAATATGATTAGGGCATTGCCCGCGAGTGCGATGACGTTGTTGACGTATGAGATGTGTAAGTTGAGCCGGGTAGCTTAAGATGAGATAAATTTGTGCTGACTATGTGGATACGTAGGCTCGACGTACCTTCTTAAGCGGAAACGGGCGGCACAGGAAGCGCTGGCTGAGGCGAGGAGAGACGAGTTATCATGAAAACAGAGAATCGCCAGCCAGATATCATCTACCCGTTTATCTATATGTGATACCACAACTGCCTTGATATCCAGCTCCTGGTAACCCCCCATCATACTATAGAACAAACATATGAAGAAGAGGAGGAAGATGCTGCTTGTCTTAGCTTTACCCTTCCCTTCCTCGATTCCCATTCCTCATTTCCACTCACATACTCATCGATAGGACACGTGGAAACTTGTATTATTTAGTACTTCTATTATTCCATTCCCCTAGTTTCATGTTTTTTTTCTTCTTTTATAGTCGCGCGCGCGCTTGTGGATCTGAGTGCATATTGGCCTTCTTGCTTTCTGTTTGCTATTTCCTGGGCTTATATATGGTTGGTTGGTGGGGTGGGTGGGGTGTGTGGGCATTGGGTTTTTTCCTTTCTTATTATGGGAATAGCGGATATGGGTGCTATGGATGCTTAATTGGCACGAGTGATGTGATGATGATCAGGGAGATAGGGGACAGTAAAGTAAGTGTATCGTATAGTATAGTAAGTAATATATGAGTACAGTATATACATACCATACATACATATATACATATATATCCAGTTCAAAAGTTCAAACATAAGGCTTTAGTAAACTATCAAGGAATCATAGTTCATGAGGCAGAAGGGGGAGGGGGGGAAGTTACTCCCTTCTTGCGTGGTAATGACGGTTTTGCCGGGTTGCAAAGTGCTGCTATGTAAATGCTGCCTTTTCGAACTAATAGAATACTACACATATACTATCTTGTGGAATGCGCAACGAGATATACCTCATCACGGTAATATACCTTTGTACGGTGTTGGGGGCGGGGGATCGCAGCGTTTCTGGTTACCCTGAGTGAGTCCTTATTATTGTACATGGAGTTTATTTTCCGCCTCGCTATTCGTAATAACATACATGAGCAGCGTACCATGATTGGGGCCGGGGGACCAATACGGGCCCCAATTAAAAAAAAAAAAACAGCCATAACCAAGCTTTGTTCAATTACTACAAACCTCAGGGTAACTAGCCAGAGAAGAAAGGTTCGCAGTTTCGCAACGTTTTCCCAGCGCTAGAAATAATGCCGGGTTACCAATCCACATATATGGCTTGTATGTTATGTGGAAAGAGAGTACAGTGTCTCACGCCGTGTCCATCTTTTAGTGCCTCCAACCAAAAAGATAAAGTTATGCTTCCCTGGCGCGTTGCGGGGGGTAGGACATCGAAGCCCTGCCCCCCAGGTCTCATAACCCGGGCCAACATCCAAAATGGCGAGTGTTACTTGCCACATTCCCATCCATCCCCCCATACCCAAGCATAGTCGACGACAAATTTCCTCGACTCATGCTGCCTACTGCGTGAGCACTCGAATATGGAATGAGAATGGAGCCAATAAAACCCATATGGTAGTAATATTGGTATTGGTATTTCTTGAAGGAATGCATATCCACATATCCAATAAAAAATGTAAATTTCCGCGTTTATTAGCAAAAGACACTAACATGCGCATAACCAAAGCCAAGCACATGCACCTCACGAGGCATGAATTTATCCTAGACCTCTCGGTGAAGTATCATAAATACCATGGCCAAGGGAAGGTGCCAATTTGCAAGCTAATTGGCGTTGACATTGTATTAACAACATATCAAACATTGGCGGAGCTGTACCCATCGACTTTCCCCTATTCTAGGCTTATTCCTCATCTTCCTCACCCTCCTCCACCACCTTCTTCTTCCCTTTCCTCTTCGTCCCACTTTTCTTCACCTCCCCCTCCCCTTTCTCCTTCATACTCGCCACTTGTGTATCGCTTGCCTTCCACATCACCAAACAAAACAAGGTCCTCCACGGCTTAAACCCCTCACTCAACCTCATCATATCCTCTTCACTCATATACTTCCACTTGCCGGCCACCTTTTTCACCCCCTCCCGCCCGCCTGCCTTCTTCAGTTTATTCACATCCCTCCCATCCCACACCGCCATTCCCCTCTGAATCCCCAAATCCCCAATAGAGAAGATATCCCACCTTCCCAGGGTAAAGATTAGAAACATCTCCGCACTCCACACCCCAATTCCCTTCACTTTCGTCAGCTTCTCAATCACATTCTCATCACTGAGTGTATGCAATTCCGTAAGCGACTTGTCTTCTATAAACTCCGTCGCAAGTGAATGCATATACTGTGCCTTCCTTTCTGAGAGCCCCGCAGTTCGGAGCTCATCGTGTGTTCGATTCAGGACCTCTTGCGGGGCAGGGAAGAAGTCCTCTGGGGGTTCTGGAGCTGCTGGGGTGGGGTTGTAGAACAGCGCGATGAATTTCCGAAGGATCGAGGCAGCTGCGGCACCGGAGACTTGCTGGGATATAATACCCCGCGCTAAACTGCGAAAGTAGTTTGGTGGAGGATCATCAGGCTTGCGCAAGTGCCCAGTGAGGATATGGGAATAATCTTCGTTGTCAATCCATTGCGCTAGTGCAGGGGAGACTATACGTAGGTGATGGAGACCTTGAGCAAGAAGATCGTGTGGGGATGCTGCATCAGCCGCAGATGTGGGAGGGAAAACCCATGTAACCGAAGGATTGGGTACATTATCAGTAGCCGCCGCACCCTCCTCCCCGAGAATGCAACCATCATTGCTTTGGACGACTGTAGTTGTGGTTATTTGGCTTGTGATGGTGGTTCTAGTCGTCTTCCTCACTGAGGCAGCTGGGACGGTGATCTTTGCAGCTTTGGATTTCGTAGCTACGGCATCTTTGCTGACCTTAAATGAGGTAGTTAGGGTCCTGGTGCCCCTCCTCGCCGTATTGCCGGATGCAACGATAGTATTTGCCCTCGATTTGCTCCTCGTGAGCATTGTGTTGACTGATAGATATATACTAATTACTAGTAGCCCTGTACGCTTGCTTTTGCTTTGCCTTCGCGTTGCCCAAGTCTTGCGGTCGTCGAAAATAGATACTCGGCTATCGGCTACCGCGCCGAGCACGCATTAAGCGCATTGCTTTTTCTTCCCAAAATGTATCTTAACCACGGTATTATCTGATTCCTGGTCTACCTATTTTAACCCATCTCGGCTTCTTCCATGCAATTTCTCTTGGTCAATGTGGATATCTCGGTAAAAAAAAAAGGGGGAGCTCTTTCGCATATCATTTCCGGTGCCTGCGGGTTTTATTAGCCTTGGCCCCACCAATTTGGTGAATAGACAGTGATCTCGGCAGCAATAGTGACGCCGAAGAGCAACTAACCAATTCAAAACCCAGGTGTAAATGAAGAAGGCTCTTACATTATTTAGTCCTGCCGGCTCAAGATTGGGTATGGGTGATACACTGTTGCCACTGCAAGGATGATATTCTTCTTGAAGTTCAGTAGTCTTGTAAGAGACCAGTATTGCTATCAGCCAGTTTTGATGCAAGCGATGACGAAAGTTACTTCCAGTGGAACATTCAACTGGGGCCATGCAATGGCCTCACTAATACAAAGATGTTAAGGTTAACATTTGCTTGAATTCCATCGCTTAAACTATAAACTCATGCAATGGGGAACGTGATGTCAGTTCTATAGGAAGATACGGCCAAGTGTTTTTGAATGCTGAAATTGGACCTAGTCTGAGGAATGAAACTGAGGAATAAACTGCCAGGCGGTGTTGGTAAATAAAACAAATGCCCTTTCACCCTGCTCATCTCACATGATTTGGCGACCTTGGTGCTTTAACTTCTTCCCCGATCTTCAGCTTCGAACATGTTGTTAACCAATGTTGCTCGCATGCCAACCTCTGGCCAACACCTGGGTAGTGCGGCAGGCTGTGAATCGATATTAACCCCTGGTGTTTTAGCTTGGTATCCCGAGACATCCATCGAAACAGGGGTAAATACCTGATTGCGGAAAGTATGGGACGCTCCGCCCGCAGTCCAAGAAGAGATGAAAAACTCGGTTGGCCTCTGGTGACTCTGAGCTATGCTTGGACTCCACCTCGCCATGGTTATCCCGTATGCGAGTATTGAAGAAAAAAAAAAAAAAAAATGCTTGGACTCCAAATCCCTTTCCTCCAATAATGCTGTGCCCTGGCATGCCTACCCAATCCAGGTGTCTTGCCATGCGTTGTGGCCAAATGGCAAAAATGCAAGAAGGAATAAAAGCTGCACCTGCAATCGCAGGACCAGCGGGACGTCTGTCCACTTTCATTTCGTCGTGAGCGAAACGGGCCTGGTGCAGAGATGGTTTGGGAGGAGCATTGGTACAGTCGGGCCATTCGCTGGGAGTTTAGGGCCCCCTTGGCTATATAGTGCCTAGTCCCGGAGGGTGTAGCTCGCGTCAGGGATGCGCAGTACTTCTTTGCGTTCGTCGCCTTCCCTTCGTTCCCTCTCCTCTTCTTCCTCTCCAGGCCATTCGTTCTCAGTCTCTCGTTATCGCCCACTTTTGCAACACGCAACCCACCCTCGTTAACTTTACACTTTCCACCTCCTCTACAAGCATTCCTGTCGGCAGTCGATTTATTCACAAGTCAGTTGCTCCGTCCTTCCTCCCTCCTTCCTCCCTTTGAACCCTTTTCTCCCACTTCACCGCAGTGTGTGAGAAGAAACCCCTACTACTACGCTCTACACTACCTTACCTTGTACAACGCTTTCGTGCCTGCCATAGAATCTTATTACACATCCAACCTTCGAGGACTCGATTCTAACTTGTTCGTCTATAGAACGAAGCAGTACTTTTACACCATGTTCACCAAGAAATTGTTCCTGTCCACACTCGCTGTGGCCAGCTTAGCTGCTGGTAAGTTTTTAAGCCATATTCTCCGTATCTGCTATATCAGACTTTATCTTCTATAGATGGTTTCACTGACATGAACGAATTTTAGCCCAGAGCTCCAAGGTATGCCAGGAAGACAAGAACTCCATCAACAGTCAGGGCGATTTGGACAAGATTTCTTCCTGTGAGACTCTTTCTGGTGACGTTGTCATCGGAGAAGACATGCCAAATTTCAACTTTGAGCAACTGCAATCTATAAAGGGCAACTTTATGGCCGAAAATGCCGTCAATCTTGCTAGCATCAACATGCCCAATCTCAAAACCATAAATGGAGAGTTCCGTCTTCAGGGATGCAGATCTTTGTCAAGCCTCACGGCCCCTTCTCTCACCAAAGTTGGGCAAATCACCTGGATTACTTTGCCGGCATTGATGAGTTTTACTGCGAAGATTAGCGAGGCGCAAACGCTTAAGATTAGTGACACCCAACTCACGTCCCTCGATGGTATCGATCTCAAGACCGTGAAGCGATTCGATGTCGACAACAACCAGTACCTCAAGGCTGTGACTATGAATTTGCAGAATGTCAGTGAGGCCCTTTCCATGGGTTTCAACGCAAAGACCATTGCCATTTCTTTCCCCAATCTAGTTTGGTCAAACAACATGACTTTGATTGGTGCTGGTTCCATCAACTTCCCCAGGCTTCAACACATCAATGGTAGCATGAATTTCGGAAACACCAGTGTCACATCCATCGCTTGCAAGAATCTCACCGGTGTTGAACAAACCCTTGCATTCATCGGTAACGACAAGGTTACTGAGCTTGATTTCCCTCTCTTGACGGAGATTGGAGGAGGTTTCAAAATTCACAACAACTCTAAGCTGGAGGACATCGATGGCTTCCCAAAGCTGAAGCAGGTCCGTGGAGCCATTGACTTCGTGGGTAACTTCAAGAAGTATGTATCAATACTCCTTCTGCATCATCAGTTGAATGATTTCCTAACTCTCTTTTAGTGCTTCTCTCCCAAGCCTTGAGGACGTCCAGGGCGGTTTCAACCTCCAGACTACCGAAGAATTTGACTGCTCCGAGTTCGACGACTACTCTGCGGAGAAGATTATCAAGGGGGATTCCTACACCTGCAAGGCTAAGGAGGCCAACCCAACCACCGCCGACGGTACCCCAGGTGCCGATGGAAAGACGGACTCTGGATCTAGCTCCGGTGGTAACCGTAATGGCCTTTTTGGTATTAGCGCTCTCCTCGGTGTTTCCATTGCCGTGATTTCCTTCGTTTTCTAAACATCGAACTGTCTCCTTTTTTTCGAGTTGCGAACTTAGGGTTTCTTCAGTGTATTTCTCTTTCAACTAATATTTCCATCCCATTGACATGCCATTTGCTTCTTCACTGCCTAGCAATCAGTGCATGTGAAGCGGTGCCTTGTGTTATCAATTGAACTGCTGATGGTTCTTGCCACAATGCTTTGGTTTCCTCGCTTGTGTGAGATAGTTGGGATATGTTTTACTTGATGAAGCAATGATGTCTTTGGGTTATGTACCGCCTGGAATACCCTCCCAAAATCAAGCGTTTGTTTTTCCTCGTTTTCTTGCCTTCATGTGTCTAAAGTTTACCACTATTGTTTTTAGCTGGGATTGGGAGAGCTCATGGCTATCTGGGCCCTTGGCCTGTGCGTTCTTCGATTTCTTGAATCTAGTAATATAGGCCACCGCGAATAGACCTTTTCACGTTTGAAGTGGTAAATAGGCAAACATCGGCAAGTAGGTATCACCTGCTCTTGTGATTTGGTTAGAATTTGACCTAGTCTCGGATCTGAACTCGTTTGGCAATTCTTAGCAGGCCTAACTTAGTCTAGTTGGCAGAACACCCTACCAAAGGAGGGGGCCTAACTCAAACCCAATAATATTATGGCTAGTAGCTACTTGTTTCTCGACATCATAAGCTTACGGGTGTATCCAATTCCAGGTCCTTCGATGAGACTAAGCCCTCACGGGAGGAAATTTGTGCAGACAATAAGATCGTCAGGAGTGCACGTGCGGTGGCGGGTGCTTGTGGGGCAATAACAACAGCTGTTCTTTGACCGAGCGGGTGGAAGGAACCGAGGGACTTGGAGGAGCACATCTGATGAAGGGAGCGCTTTGGACGATGGGGAGACTGAAATCGCAACTGATTTGCTTCTCCAATGGCTATCTATGGGGGAGAATAGTCTGGTTGGCACAACACCCTCGTAGACTAGGGGGAGAAATGTACATAAGTACTACCTGTATTGACTCGAGTTACGTTTCCGGTAGCGTGTCCAGTGTTTCTGCTAAACTGAGGCATCTCTTCAACTGGGCCGAGAACAGTTAAGGGGTGCTCGAGTGCACCAAATCCTCCCATACAAATAAAAATTGGCATCGAGACTATAGCAAGCTACCGAGTCAATACAGTAGTTTGTATGTATGCACATGCACATATGATGAATCTTGGTAAACCTATCTCGATCTACTCCAGATCTGGGTCTTCACATACACGCATTGCATTGACATGGGATGGATGAACAGTGCAGTGCATCGGATATCAGACACTCAGAAAGGTTCTGCAATTTGGGGAATATGTAGGTTGGTACTGGATATATGTAGGGTGGGAAGTGTTGGTGACATGTGGTGGGAATTTGTGCACGCGAGAATTCGCCTGGTACGTAGTTGGTAGCGGTATGCGGGCCACACCAGTGTAGCGGGCGGAGGGGATATGTAGTTGAAGTAAGCCGCGGTATCCTTGCTACCGATACTACCGAAACGTGAGAATTAGAGACGCTGATACATGTAATACAGGTAATTCAATTGCTCCTGTAGTACGCCAATGTGTAGCTTTTAGGGGTTTAAGCATTCATACTCGATGTCTAACATGGGCAATTTCTGTCCCATTTGGTAATGCGTTAACACACGATACCTATTGCAACATTAGTTGCGGGACGCTTGTGATTGAGTGTAGCTAACGACTTTAGGGATGGAGGAGTCATCAGGGGAAAGCCGTGGGTGAACAAAGAGGGATGCTTTTTGGCTGCATGATACACTGCATTATGGCTATAAGGGTTATAGAAAGCCATTGACTGTGAACATTCAGCTATATTACTGCAGTTGATGGGGAGGAATATGAGAATTTACAAATAAAGTTAAGTAAATCTTGCAGATTGTGGAAACAAGCTCTAGCTAGGTATTAGAATTAGAGTTGGTAGGTTACCCTGAACTGACTAGACGAAAGCTTTTGATGGGTGGCTGGCACAAAGGTAGAGATGTCGTCAAGTCTCACCAATTGCACAAAGTGTCCCTTTGATCATCAGTCACTAGGCCTATTTATGGCAATTAAGTCTAAATGGATCAGAGTTCCTGAATCAAATCCACGAGTTCCTGAATCAAATCCACGAGTTCCTGAAGAAAACCCAAAGGTACTTGGTTCAAACAACCCTGAGAAAGTGTGGTGTAGGTGAATACCACAAGGTATTCTGGCTTGCTGCAAGTTCATGGTCCTTCGTTATTTCGTGTTATACTGAACGATATTTCTTAGTAGGCGTAAGTTTATGTGTGTCATTGAAAATAAAGAGACATAGCAGAGCCCGTATCAAACCCTAACCCTAGCATGGTGACCTAAGGACTGGCTTGGGCTTAACATATAGTTTACAGCACCAGGCTTTCCCTAGAATCTTGTGCCATCAGCAACACAAAAAGAATATCTGGTCTTTATGTTCTCTCTCTACTCTTCGCAAAATGGACATTACTATAGTGTAAAAATAAAGAAGCCCAGGCCCAAAAAGCTGCAACAAATTAGCCATCCCTGCTACCCGCCCTGCGAGTAGAGGTAATGGCTAATAGTGAGCATTTTCCCCTCAGCTCTTTTTGCGCTGCCACCAATAGAACAATAATTCCCTATCGAATCCTCTATAGCTTACCAATATTTCATCATACCGTCCATTCACATAACTGGTAATCTTACAAGGAAGCTTTGTTATATACTTTCATAGACAAAGTCTGTCTTTGTTTTGGCAAGGCAAAATGCGCGAGAAACTTAAATATAATAGTAAGATTTCACGTTACCACGTTACTGGAGTAAAGATGTTACCCTGACTTCGATCCAACACGTGCTCTACCCCTTGTCGAAGCAAGCATTCGGCATTTGACATTTGGCAAACGATTTGAGGTTTCCACTTGGAAATTATGTATATTGATGCAGCTACCCACTTAACCCGTCACGCCGTTGCATTCACGATAGATTTGTAGGGCGATAGGGAGCGGCCCTGGGGTTGCCAGGTCTCACCTGCAGATGCGCTGCTTCGTTATAGGCTAGATAGCTTGAATATATGTAACAACAGACTTAAATAACAAGGGCAGATTGGCGTGGAGATGCAGCTTCCTGGCCATTAGTCAATATCTCCGGTAAATGGCCAGGGTCAGTAAAGAGATTGTCCGCGTGGTATGTATAGGAGAGGAGCTTTGCTGAAGGCTTTTTTCCTCACGCGATGCCCATCCTTCAGTAATTGTGGAAGAAGTTCATAATCTCCGTGCAGGGTGCAGTTATTTTCTAAATATTCCGGTATGCATATGATTTTCATTCTTGGGCTCATTAGCCAGGCGTATTCAAAATCGCAGAAACGATCGACGATGAACTGTAACTCTTTAGGAAGGTACGGTAGATCACGCATCGGTGCATGCATCTTGTGTCCATGTACCGGTACTGTGCCTTGTCGATCAGGATCCTGGATGTTTTAAATCATCGGAGTCAAAAATTCAAGACTTCTAGAAAATATATGCCAAGAAATTCCAGAAAAACAAATACTTGGTCATAGTTTTCTCAAGTCAATTGAATTAGCTTTTACTGCATGAAATTCCCACCTTTGCTACTTTCCACGAATTCGACAAAGGTGCTTCGACTAAGAAATCTATATATACGTAGGGAAAAGCCTTGATCTAGGACTATGGAGTATCATATATCACTTTGTTCTAAATTAAATCTAGCAGGAAGCCTGCTCTGTTGGTTGCCACACGAATTTGCATTAGCAACGTTACATAACGATTGACTTACCCTGAACTACGCTGACCTCCGTCATAGACGTCATACACTTGTAAAGTATATTTATTAGTGCATGGAACAAAGCACAAGCACAACACACGCCCGCTCACACTCCCCGCTCACACGCCCCGCTCACATGCCCCGCTCACTCTCCTGCCCTCAGTTATTTTAAAATTCAACTTTCACAAACTATCAGCAGCACAGAAGCACGGCTAATAGAACGATTGTAGCATTTAAGGCCTTGCTCGCTTGTTACGCAATCCTGAAGTTGTCGGTGTACCCTCGCTACTGAGGGAGCACCTGCATGAGAGCATAAACCTCACGTCAGTTGGCGTTTCATCCATGTATACCCCATACCATATATCATTTGTTTTTGCTATTTACTTCTGTGTACGTCGTTCGTTATCGTATCATATAGACTCTATCATATAGACTCTATCAGAGGTCTCGGCTGTACCTGCACGAGTAGCTGTGTGTATGCGAGCCTGCATGTTGTGACTACTATGTTCCGTATGCATGCTGAGCATCAGCTCAGCTCTACCTTAGCGATTCTGGTTGCCTAGCCAGTTTGCAGATGGTTGAATGCGATCTAGATGCTTTACATCTGCTCTATGCGTGTGGACGTCACACATGGATAGGGTTGTATTCAGATTCTGGAACGTGGAACGGCATGCTATGTGAGAAGCCCGGAGTCAAGCTCTTCCATAAGTTTAAATAAAAACCAATCAATTAGAACGGATGAAACGGTGCAGCGAGGCTACGGCCCAGCAGACGAAAATCTGAGACCTGCGAAGGGATTGGGCGTGAACCCAGCATACATTATTGCAATTCTGGCATTGCTAGTAACGACTGCGCCCTATACAAAAATCCATTTAACCAGGTGATGGGGTAATATTGATCAGCTCCACCACACACGGAGTGTACAGGCAGAAGCACTTCGTATTCACACGGCTCAATTCTTGAAACATATCAGGATGATCGCGGATGGATGGCAGAGAAAACCTTGGATTTTGATTTTCAAATTGGGGCGGTTACTTTACTGTAACAATTGCTGCTGATTTGTGCTTGGATTACCAATAGATGGCTGTTAGAGGAACTGATTGAACCTCAAAGAATTTAGTTGATATTTGCTGTGGGCTGTAGATCCTGTTGCAAAAAAAAGAAGATCTTGATTATGAACAGTTTTATTTAGTACGGTACATGCATACGTCTAGGTTAGCATGAACTGCCTCGATTGTTACCCTATTCAATCCCTGACCGGAGATGTCATCGAATTAAAGTGTATATAGAGAAAATATATGAATATATTAACTCTCTATCTGGTCTCTGAAAGGCGGTGCCCGCCAGACTATCTTTCTGGAGGTTTTCTGGCTTGCTCATCTGGTATAGTGCATTTCAATGTCCGGAAGCTTCATTTAAAGTTCGGAGAATATATATGGCTCTCCCTCCGGGGAATTGATAATCGTTAATAGCTCATGATCACTGACCAATCCGCCAACTCTACACGGTCTACAGCCTGAATCCGGATCCACATTTGGAGTTTGTTAATGCTTTGTTATAGTCTATACATACTCGAAATACCGCCGCTCTAGAAGGTGGGGGAGCAATATCAACCCTATGATTTACTGCCTCCTAAAGCCGCCAGGTCAGTATGTGCAAGTGGAATGAAACTGGTTTACGAGACTCTGTAAGAGCATAAAACTTAGAATATAATATTATTTCTTCATCATCATGATGAAACCACAATGGATATGCGCATACCCATCCACACACCCTCAGACCCTCTTACCTTCACACACCTTCGCTACTAAGTTTGCCTCCACTGTTTCCCCTCCCCGCTTCCCCATTTTCATTCCCTCCTCCCTCCCCCCCTCTCCCGGCTTGCTCCGCCTGAAAAAAGCCAATTTCCCACCCGATTGCATTTGACAGAAAACGTGTTTTTATCAATCTCTGGCCAGTATCGCATTTCGCATCGCCTGTGCATACACACTGAATCTTGCATTCCCCTTCCACACAAAAAGAACACCGAGCCGCATCAAGGTATGTACATCGTCCACTGTTTATCCCATTCCATCCACGACCCTCGCTTGTTTATGGCTTAGTATAGTTGCCCATGTGCCAGCTTGCAGACACATTCTCTGAGCTTTTCTTTTCATTTTCGGAAAGGTTTGGAATTGCCGGTGTTATAGTTTGAGGCTAGGGGGTACGTACTTATAAAATATGCCCGTGACATGCTGTATGTAATCCATCTTTTGCCGACGGCGAAGCCAGGTAGTTAGTGAGAAGTACACCGTTGACTTAAGGTTGGTGATATGTCGACTCATGACTCACACCCACAATGCCATCCTTGTGAGATGTGAGAAGCTGGCTGCGTGTGCTCGGTCGTGCCCACTAGCGGATGTACGGATTACAAAAACAAAAACCAAGCTGATTATCAGCAGCAAATCACGAAAGAGCTGAAAGAATAAGGTCATACGATAATTCAAGCTTCACAACACAAAAACACAAGACGATATGGGAGGGGCTTATACTGGGAACAAACAGTGGAAGGGGAGAAGGGGAACGAAATGAGTAAACAGGCAAAAGGATCAAATATAATGAATGTGGTATAAGTCCCGTCCTCGTGTATAAAGGTATAGTGTCGGAATGTTCCGAGTGTAAGGATGGCAGCAAGTTAGCTGTGGTGTCAAAGCATAGTCCAGCATCGATGGTACCCTTGTGCTTGAATCAAGGTCAGTTATGGAACAATCCTTAACAAAAAATACCTTCCCATAAAACAAGAGCTATTACTTCGTTCCAACATCCAGAACAAAAATTCACGCTCTTAACAAGGAAATGAGTATGAATGAATGAACGTACGAACGAATTAGTAGCAATTCTACCATGGAATGAAAGGCCTAGATCATAAGGATTGGTCAACCAATCACGAAATCCCACAATCTCCACTCACATACCAGCCGAAATCTGCTTGGCAAAAGGTAAAAAAAGAAAAGATAAGAATTGACCATATATTATATTCCCACCCCCCGTAAGACGGCCTCAGGTAAATTTAATATAGAGTAATAACAATGCTCCATTCCTTTTACTGATGTATTTATCAGCTGCAAAGCCAACTCCAGGTACATCTATAAGTTAGCAGACACGGATATGGCCTAAAGTATCTCAATAAGTTGCCTCGAGGCCTCACACCATCGGCAATTGTATGTTACTTTAGTTCAACACATGCGCCTGACTCCTCAAGCTCCTGTCTTGGTTGGTATTCAAGATTGTACTCGGTATCAGTGACTAATTCCCCCTTCATCAATAAGCATGTTCTCGAAATCCTTAATGTAGTTAGGAGAGGTGGGTTCCCCTGATTGAGGGCCCTGACTCTCCTTTTCCGCCAACTTTGCTGTTGAGGCTTGCTATCCAGACCTTATTGTAAATGTAAGGAAAAGAGGTAGGTAGTAGGTCAGGCAAACAGGGAGAGAACGCCTTTTATCCAAGTTTCACTTCCTTGATCGTTAATATTGTTTTTTCTGTTTTCTGCACCAATACACAGGGTAATACCTTATCTGTGATTCCGTGAAATCAGTGGAAGAAGTGCAACATAGAGGAGGAAGTGGCTGTAATTAATTTTTACTATTGGTACCCTTGCTTCTCCTATGATACGAGCGTGACACCATCTCACACGCTGTGGACGCTATGCATGGCCCGTGTGACATTCGCATCCACATAGAGGTAACGGGAGCCCAGCAGTCCACGACGGGGAAGGCTGGTCAGTTTGGTTCCTTACTTCCGTGATTGCCTAGAAGGGTTTCTTTTTTGAGTCAGTAGCGATCCTGGAATTATAGCAACTATATAATTTGAATAGGGATTCCACAAGAGCCAATGGTTGGGGGAGCCTACTGACTGATGGACTGCTAGAAACAGTTGCTTCTCACTAAACGGGAACGCATTTGGATTTCATCCCATATTGGAGGCCCTAATGCGTCCCCAAAGATTAAGCGTCCTCGTGCCACATCTGACATGCAGGCCTGGCCTATTTCTCGGCTATATTTCATCCTATCAGATAACTTTGGTGCTGCATCGGTACGTTGAAGACACAGTGAACCAACGTGATCATATCAAGCTTGTGCCTTGGCTTTTGAATCCCGGATGCTAGTACAAACATGATCGGACATTTTCACGCCCACCTGCAGATTGACAAGCATGTCTCGGACCCAAGCCACAAGCTGGGATGATGTTGATCTTGGGCACTAAAGTGGGGAAAAGACAACCACCAACATTCCCCAATACTCGGCCTGACCAGCCACGTTAATAGATATTCCCAAGTTTGAGTTTCCGAACACGCAAACTAGGATTCCAGTTTCTGGAAATTCTGTGCCAAGAGCAAGGAACGTTTATCGCAAACAAATTTGTAAATGGACATTACTCATCGGCATGAATGATGGATAGCAAATGTCCTGACGTTCAGATTGTTTCCATCGTCTGCTAAAAGTCCGAGCTCTGTGAACATTAGCTATTACTCCTAAAATTCACGTACCCAACATTCACGTATCCAATATCAATGTATCCAACATTCTCGCGCATAGTACGTTATGAAACCAGGACGTGTCTGTAAGGGCCATGAGTAAAGTAGGTTGTTAGTGCCTCACATGCCTGGACGCCTTGCTGCAGATTGGTCCGATTCTTGCTCTGCCCGCTTGCGCTGCAAGTGTCCATGTACCCACATTGGCTCATTGTCTTCCCGTCAGTCTGCCGTTTGTCCCTCTGCTGAAAACCCAGTCAGAAGGAGAAAGCAATCTATAACCGAAACCTTGTCCTAGGTAGTATCCCTACTCCGTCTTTGGGGATGAGTCTAGACCCACGTCTTCCTCTCTCACAATATCTAACCATATTTGACCTCGGCGTTCTTTTTGATAAGACTCGCTGTAAAATGATAGTCAGTTTGGAGGCACTTCTATCTTGAAGCTTGTTACTCCCATAGTTTCGGTTTGTGGAGCTGTCGAATACATCCCCAATTATTCTTATGCTGTTCCACCCATTTGAGGCATCATCCAATGCAACCATTCTCTTAAACTCAGCCCGTCAGCCAAATGCTTACATTGTGATACCAATTTCCTACAAAGGATGCACCTGCCTGAGACAAGTAGTAGCAGTCGTAGTATAGGCCGTATCCGTCATGAGCGGAGAAAATAATCTCATACGTAAAAGATGTGCGTCAAGAATTCGCAATCTGGAACAGATCCTTGAGAACGGAATTAGAGTCGTTCCGCTACACGTAGATCTAATTTTGTCGTCTCCACTTTTCAGGACGTCTGGCAATCGAGGATTAATCACTACCACCTTAAACCGATTCGTAGGTCTTATTCAGTAGTGAGTATTACCAAAGGCTCCCGTTGAGGACTCACCACGAGGTCAGATGAGGGTGGAGTCCCACACTTACCACTTGCTTGTTTCCCAGGAGCTAGGAATTCCCGGGAGTAGCGGGCACACTTACCTCTCCGTCGACTATCAAAGTCAGGCTCCTGCCGTTTGTTCATTCACGGACACTAGCTTTGCAAAGCTAAATCGCCACTGACAAATCCACACTGTTTCCTCGTATTATTCCGTTATGATTGCCGCAGACACTTGTGGTTGCTAGGCCGAACACTTGAACAGCAAAAATACTGACGATCACGTAGGAAGTGGTACTGGCTTGTTAAGGTTATAAGGCTTAATGTTGACGACTGGACCCTGAGACAGGGGTGATCCCAATTGGTGCTTGGGATAAGTGGGAGTCAGCTCTGGGGGCTGTCGTGTATTCTATACAAGATCAAGCAGCATGTAAATATCCAATCGACACTGATCGACATTTGTTCAGGTGTGAGCACTTCCTCCAGGTGGATGGGGTATATCAAGGGAAGCAAGTCCTCCATCCTTGTGCAGCTCATTCGTTCATTCTTCTCATCTCAGCACTCCTACCTCAGCTACGACCCTTTTGTGCATCTGCTGCCGGCTCTCATTTAGCTGTTCCTTCTTTACCACTTCTGTTCTCCTGTTGCATTCGAATACCAGAAGACACCTCAAGCTCCACACAACTTACAGCTTGATTGACTGTATCCCGTGTGTAGCTAGTCACTTGCCAAAGCATCCGTGTCTCGGTAAACACCTATTCACGACTTGCAGCACCGATTCAGTACATCATTATGTGCCCTGGAATGAATTCTTCTAAATTACTACCGTATGTAATGTGGTGCTGCTTGGAGGAGTTTTTACTTACCTAGTTGGCAGGTCCTTGGAGTGCCTTATGAGGGAAAGTATTGGTTCCGATAATGGACTTCACAACCATGGAAAACACCAATTAGGGCACCCTTCGATCGCAGACTCTGATCGTCTTTCCCCTACATCATACCAGTCATCTCAACAAGGGACTAAAACTCTTACCATGTCCATGCCTAGGATTCCCCTACCAAACCATATGTCAGTGGGCAACGACGTTTCTCTCATGAATGACATTGATAGCCACTCTTTGACTATCCCCAGTCCTATCTCTCCCAGGACGACACGGTGCCCCTCGCTTTCGGAATCTAGTTTCTCTCAGGCAGTATGCCCTTCCCCATCAGGGAGTGGACCGACTACCCCTACATCTGAACATGGAGGCAATGCTCATACATATGCCCTTCGACATGGATCGTACAGTGTTAGCAGAATGTATGAGAACAGGAACAATTGCTATCCTGGAAGAAGCCACTCTCCACAACCATCCCAAATAATGCAATACAGCTCGTCCATGCATTCCAGCTCTCTCAAACTGGGTATTCCTTCCAGTCGCCTCTCACACAGTATGGATCCAGATACCCCGATGATGCCGGAACATCATGAGGAGAAGATCACCAAACAGGAAAAGCGACGCCGGGCACACCTCAACTCAGAAAAACGAAGAAGGGAAAACATCAAGGGCGGTCTGGATGCGCTGGTCGAGCTTGTTCCGTACTGCAAGAATATTCAGGAGTCTAAAGCAAATATTCTCAAGAAGACCAGGGAATATATCTTTCACTTGATGCATTTGTATGACAAGTCCCAAATGGAAGTGAAGAGATTGAGCCAGGAGAATAAGGAGCTTCGGAGGCTATTGGCTTTCCAGGCACCTCCACAACAGCAAACGCAGCCGGAAAACCTTGTGTACAGGTCCAGATCATAAGTGCTCGGGGTTCTTGATGTGAGAGCCACTGTCGAGATTCTGTGGCAACAATATATTGGGATTGCTTTTGCCTGGTGGCGTTCGTTCGGGGTTTCGCTCGGGAGGCCTTTTGCTATTTTGTTGCATCCAACCTACATACGGTCCTCAAATTTTCTAGTCGGTTTGTTTGTTCTCTCCTTTATTGCAGAGTGTCATGCGCTTTTTTCGGTTTTACGGAACTTAATCTGGGAGTAATCAGTAATTCATGTCTTGGGATATTGGGGACGCTTGTATTGTTGTTAAGGAAGAGGTGGTGGAGTGGAGGAATGAATGGGAGGTGGATTTATGGAAAGGATGTGAATCAAGGATTGTCATGCTTCGTGTTTGGCGTCGTTTAACGTGATGGTTTTTTCTCACTCTGGCCACAAGAACTCTGTCCCACCAGGGCAGCCTCGCCCTCCGCTTCCTGTGATTCCGAGCATTCACGCCATTCCAATAATCCGCAATATCGCCCCTTAGATTCCAATGTGACGCCCAATTCCAATACTAGTAAGCTTCTCAAGTAACACTATCTCCTTGTACGTTGAAGCCCATTGTGTCTTTCCGTCAAATCCCGCCGCTGCAAAACCAGGACTGTTCGATGCCGTAAAACTACGAATTTTTGGTAGGGCTGTTTGGTCATAGAGCTTAGTCTTGTTAACATACATAAGGGGTATTCAAACTTAAAACAATCGAGCGATTAAATGCGATCATGGTTTTGACACTAAATCCATTTAGGTTGTCGTAAATCCATTTGCGACACACAAAGATTTAGATCGATGGCAAAAAATTTAGTATAGTGGCAACCCGTCTCTAAAGTGAAAATTCCCACACAAAGAACAGCGATTAAATGGGTTCTTGATCGCTCGTCATGATCGAACGATCAAATCGTCTAGATCACATGTAGTCATAAGACACTTAGTAATTCGATAAGACACCCGTCTCGCACCCGTACATACTTGTATAAGCTAAGACACTCATCTCGTACCTCTACTCATCAGCATGCTCTACGCACCCGTACATATCCCTTGATCGTGCACTTTAATCGCACCCTGTGATCGAGGGTCGCTCAATCTTGAACGAGTATTTTCGGCTTAGAACGTCGATTACAATTTTCAATTTAATCGATCGATTATTTTAGGTTTGAATACCCCTATAGAGCTTATCTCTTTTAACCCACGTAAGCCTAGTTGTTTCAACAAATGGGGTTAGTAAGTGAGGTCAATCTCAGATACATCGAGCGAGTATAAGAGAGTATAAGATGGGAAATGGAGAATTCATCTGGTGCCAGTGTGTCGTCCACAAAAGATCAGCTGAGGGAACTGGTTGGCACAATCCCCTCGTATGTGCCAACCAGACTATGAAGCTCGAAGCTCACACCGCAAGGCCAGTTCGCACGCTATGCGACAGCAGGTTACCGAGCGCCACGCCGTTTAAGCTCTCGCTTCTATCCCCTGTCATTTTGTCGTATCGCAGCATGTGTGCTTAGCATACAATTTTTTTAGTTTGCACGGAATCGTCCAAAGATTATTCAGAGGAGAATATCATCAACAGGTGAAAGTGTTCGAGGCAGGAGGTCTTTCCAAAGAATTCTGTCCTTTTAGAGACGAGGGTACTAATTATCAGGGACAGGATGCAAAGGCTAATGGCTTAACCATACGCTTGATTTGCGAACCCATAATCATCTCCACTTAGGCCATATACATATAGTCCACTTATTCCTCAACTAAAAGCATTGACTCTCAATGGATTGTCTCTAATAGGGAAATTTCAAGTTAAGGCCTTGATTGTTATCTTCAAACACTCAAAGTATGGGATAGGGACGTTAGAGACGAAAGGCAATGGCCCAAAATATGAGTGAGAACAACTCTAGCGGGCCTTGATCACATTCTCCCCAGGAGAATTCTGACATGGGCAATCCAACATCTAGTTTTTGTCTTGCAGTAACCAGAGCTCATCGCAAATACGAGTGGTGGTAATTGGAGGGCAGTTGACTCTTACACTTTCCCAATACTTCCGTTTCTGAGGGTAACGTCATGGACTTTAGTCTATCTAATTAGAGAGTATAATTGCAATTGAACTCATCTATCCATGGCTAGTCTGGTTGCTGGTGGCCAGGACTTAAAGAAAAAACTACTCAAAAATTAGCTAGACTATATAATCAGCTCGTTATGACGAGAACTACATTTCAGAAATGTCTACGAATGACGAATGACGACGTCGACGTCTACCAGCCAGAAATCCACAACCTGAGATAGGAAATTAAAGCCGCTCGAAAGAGCGCACGGCTGGCCCTCTCTACGAGACTAGGTCCTCTCATGTCTATATACTTAGCATCAATTACTCGAGATACCTACAATCGAAATGTCCAGGATACCCAAGCTGGCGGCTGATGCAATCAACTTGATATGGAAGCTTGCTCTAGTTTCACTTCCTTACATCCAGACAATCCTACGACAGATCCTCAGAGCACGGTTTTTCTTTTGTCTATTCCTAGGATCACTGGTACTGCTACTGAGCCAGGCTATCAGGGAGGCTGCAGGGGACATACAGCGGTAGATTCCTCCCTGGCCTAAGTCTTAGTCTGCAACTATTAAATGTTATGTCCCCGTACCCCCAGTTTCTACTGCTTCGGCCCTGTAGTTCCTCCGATGGAGCTTAGTCAAGAGGAGAACCATATCTGGTGGGCTCACCAAGTTACACCAGTACTATTCAACAGACACAAGCCAATTGAAGTCAATTCCCCATCGGTGACCGGCATAGATCTCAACAGTGTCAAGGCATCCAGGGATGCCATTGCAAATAAAGAGAGAATTCTGATCCTTACACCCCTGCGGGATGCTGTGCATCACCTACAAAGGTACTTCGACATCATTCTTGAGCTCACATATCCTCATGAGCTTATTGACCTTGGCTTCCTCGTCGGAGACACTCACGACGAAACTCTTGCCATGTTAGCAACCGAAACAGAGCGTGTCCAACGAGGTAAACGTGCTTTCCGAAGCATTCAAGTCGTTTCAAAAGACTTTGGGCTGTTATTCGACCAAGAGAGCGTTGAAGAAAGGCATAGCTTTGCCGCTCAAGGTTCCCGAAGGAAGGCCATGGGAATGGCACGAAACCATCTTCTTTACAGCACCTTGAAGCCAGATCATAGCTGGGTATTTTGGAGAGATGTGGACGTAGTGGAAAGTCCTCCATCTATATTAGAAGACTTTATCAGTCATGATAAGGACGTAGTGGTGCCAAGTATGTGAGGCCGCTGCATTACTTGAATCATAAGCCCCTGTTTCTTGCATTGATCTTCCCGTTTGGTAACCAGGATACTAATTAGACTTGTTTACAGATGTTTGGTTCCACAGATATGTTGATGGTGTTGATACTGAAGGAAGATGTGAAATCCTCTCTTATACCCATGACAGCTATTAAATAGCAATACTAATAATAGTAATTGGTAATAGTCGATTATAACTCCTGGCAGGAATCCTCCGAGGGCCTCGAACTCGTCAAATCACTGGATAAGAATGTAGTACTAGCCGAAGGTATCCTCTAGTTCACGTGTTCAATTGCAAATTTTATCCATTTGCCGTATTGTTTAAAACCCATGCCTTGTTGACATCTCTATGGTATCAGGCTACGAAGAATACACCACATCGCGAAAGTACATGGCCACAATGGGTTCCCGCGCAGAAAACCGTGACGAAGAAATTCCTCTTGATGGTATCGGCGGCGTCAGCATCCTCGTCAAAGCCAATGTTCACAGAAGCGGCATCAATTTTCCTTGTTACGCTTTTGAGAACCAGGCAGAGACAGAGGGATTTGCAAAGATGGCGAAAAGAGCTGGATATGAAGTTGTGGGATTGCCAAATTATGTTATTTGGCATATAGATACGGAAGAGAAACCTGGGAATGCAGCCGTTGAGGATAAAGAGAAGAACGATCATGACGAAGAGGAGGATAATGATGAGAAAGGTAAGTAATAGTAGAGGGGCATCAAAACTTTTGTAGATTCATGGGATTGGGCGTTTGATTGGATTTTTGTCATCTCTGGCGAAACAAAGAGCCGCTATTGAGGTTTTGAGACTGAGGCTGTAGTAGTAAAGTAATGTGTATTTTTATCCCCAGCACCGAAACTCCAACTAAAACTACCCGAGATTCAATTAGGCTACCGAAGTTTCCCATGTGTGCAAAGGAATCTGCACAATCACCTTCTAAAGGAGTACTAGAAGCTGGTTATCGGGGCCGATATATGATATGGAAATCACAATTCTCGACGTTAACCTAAGTAGTTGGCGATGGATGTCTCTCATTATCGCTTATACCTATATGGCGCAGGTACTAATCCTGCCTGACTGCACACACACCTCAGTTGTGTGTCCTCCAGACTTCCGTGTGTCCAACCAGCCCACTGCGAAAGTGGTGAAATCTTGGAAATTATTTTGACAATCAAAACAACCAGACTAAGCCAAAACACCCAGACAAAGCCAAAACACCCGAACGCCAATAACCAAAGATCTTAATTAAGACCACCCTGTATATAAACGGAGACTACCTGTATATATTCTGCGACCGGACTAATATTCTACCCACCTCTAATCCAAATCAAACATAACCGACAAATCCAGACGCAAACACAGAAAATCAAAACACAGACCGAACATTAGCTTAACTATTAGCCGATGAAAGATATCTAACAGGAACGCCAAATTTAATACTCTTCTAAAGTTGATATTATCCCTCTCAGGTCTCTCGAGATGTGCCGGCTCATCACATCGCCAAAATCGTCAGAAACTCCTTGTCCGCAAAGGCTTTGTCACATAGGCCTTGAACTCCCCAAGGTCATTGAGTGGTGTTTCAGCTACAGGCCATTGGTGGAGAGTTGCTTTCTCACAATGTGCACAATGTTTGCAGCTTTTCGACACTGTTTCCATTCCTTTGCTACCAATTTCTGTCTCGGTAAGACACCTGTGTTTGTTTTTCGAACTTGCTGCCGACACTCTGATATATGATGGGCCTGGCACTCCAATTGGGACCTCCAGTATAGTGGTACGTCCGGTTGATTGTGAAGACACAGCTGTACTGTTCCCGGAGGAGCTGCTTGAATCGTACCCCGAACCGTGCCTCCCCCAACCTCCAGCCCCGAAACCCACTTGAGGAACCTGTAAATTTATGGTTCCCTCCCCCCTGGTCTTGCCTTTTCCCTCACCAGTACTCTTCTCCTTTCCCCTAAACGGTGGTATTTCGAAAGGGTCCACATAGTTTTTCCTCTTCTCTTCGGCCAGAACTTGTAACATAAGCATTCTGAGGACATTCACCACTGCGATATAGTTCGGATCCTGCTTGGACGAAAACTTGCAAATCGTTCTGTGATTTGCATCCATCGGGCGCACAATTTCATCTGGCACCCCAAGGATCGCATGGTGTTTTTCAACAATCATCTGCAATGAAAATCAGCCCCTGTGCTATTGCGCCACACACTTGAAACTCCAACAGCCTTGAGACTGCAAGCTTTCCTACCTTGTTATAAAGTGGTGCGATTTTGAGTGGGAAAACTTCATAGAGACTGGCCAGCATTAGGGGGCCCATGGCACCTCTGAAAAGCTCATCGATAGTCCTTATCGTAACGGAGCTAATATTGAGGTCTCTGACGTATTGTTGGCGGCCCTTTGATGGCACCATGCCCAGTAACCTATTGAGCACTTTGCTGTGGGATGAGCCTGCATGAGGGGTTGCAAGGAACAACATCGCTTTTATCGCGGGAGTAATGCGGGCGAAGTTCTGAGGGTTATTTCGCCCTATGATATATGCCTACGAGAACTTGTTAATATACTTAGACGCAGTTCAGGGCTCCCTATGGGAACGCATACTTGTTTGCTCACAAGACCTCCCATCGAATGCCCTATCATTATAATTGGAACCTGCATTTATCTTAGACAACTGTCCTCTCTTGTCAACGGATTCTTTTTGTGGAAACTCGCCTCTCCAAACCTCAATTCTGACGACCACAGTGACGAGATCAGCTCTCTGCCAAAATCGATGATAGCATACGTCGTAGGATCTAAATGGAAATTTGCATTATACCCAAAGGTATGAATTCTTGCATCCTGAAAGCCCTCCTCATGTGGTAACCACTCCCCAGGCCAAAATGTGCTGTAATCGCATGGATCCTGTGCCCACGTTTTGCGTGAACCACCTCCAAGACCGTGTGTGAATATAATGTCGATATTATGTGGACCATTAGGAGTATACACCGTTGAGATGCCCCATGGATTATTGAGGAGTTTGGGTTTGGGGACTTTCGGTTCTAAGAATGGGATCTGTACTGACGAGAGCGAATCAGTATATCCCACTCCATTTCTTCAAAACACAGGTTGTATTTGAGAGTCTACTGACCTTCATCTTCACAAGCCTACTGATTTAACAGGACAATGTGGATCCCAAGGGCAGTTATCATTCAAAGAAAATTATGGAAATGGCTCCGAAGGCGATTGAGATCTTCAGACCCAAATAGAACCAAAATAATTGACTGAATACAGGTAGGTGAAAATGAGCGCAAGCCCCTCGACCATGGCGCCGGACTCCTGTAACTCGAGTTCCTATACTCCCAAAATCGATTTCAACATGAGGTATAGCTCTGGTTGATACGGACCCCACTCTGCCTCCAACGCCGGCCCCACTTCGTGCAGTTGCCTAACTGGCAGCTATTTTAAGGGAACAAGGATGTGCCAAAGCTGTTGGTTTCTCTAGCGTTAAATTGCACGGTGCCATGCCCTTAACGGTTAGCTAAGCATATCCAACCCCAATAGGGTAGTCGACGTGATACTCTGGTTAGGTACGGTTAGTGTCCTCAAAGCTGACCAGAATGGCACAGAGGCGTGGAACATACAACTGTGAAAACATGTACCGCTACGGCCGACATCTACTCTACTACCAGTAGGTGATATACTGTTTGTTTTGGGGAGCTGATCAGGGCCTGGAAGGATTACATTCCTCGAAGCCCAAATGTTAGAAGGAAATTTAATTTGAAGTCATTAACGTATAAATTAGGCAGGCTTGCTTGATGTGTGGTATCCCCCAAACTCCTAAAACAAATATTTACAAGAAACAAAAATCTGTTCCATGATACCAGCCATATCATAGAGGCTTTGTGCAGCCATACATGTAGAGTCGTATTAAACCTAGACGCGGTTCCCAAATGAAAGGCTCAACTTAATGATCCAAATCAAACTCCTGGACTCCAGAATCCAAATCCAAAACCCAACTCAGTAAAACCCCTCATAATTGTACCCCCAGAAAAACTTTATGGCGCCCATGTAGTGCGGTAGCTGAGACTGCTATATCTCGGTGGGGGTGAAGGGCTACGCTCAAACGCGGACTGTACCCGTCGAACTCTCCGAGGTCGAATCTCTTCGATTAACTCAAAAAGCTTCCCATAAAACAACATATAGTTCGAATCATTTGTAGACCTGAACTTATTCATTGAGTAGTGAGTGCCATGGAGCTGGATCAAGTTCTCTTGCGGCCATAACCTAGCAATATTACTATCGACCTGGAACTGTTTGATATCAGCATCTTGTATTGAGTTAGAAAGGTAAAGCTAAGGGCACTTACGGATTTACCCATTCCTAGGTAAGTAGAACTCTTCTCTACAAAAGACACAGACTTGATGTCTTGCGCCAATGCACGAAACTCCATACTCAAAGACGTTTGTAGGTGATCCAAGTACGATTTATCAGCAAGATGACGATTCAGTTTTCGCCATTTTTTGAAGGTGGAGCGCTTGAGCGGATTCTGGGGAGTTGCAAGGAAGATAATAGCTTTAATGTTGACTGCTATTCGTTGGGCATATCGATCTATCTTCGCTAAAGTAAAAACCTGAGGAAAACATTAGCTACCTGACAAGAAATTCATCCTGGCTCGGAAACTCCTACATTCTTTATTATAAGGCCGCCAGTTGAGTGTCCAATAAATATGATAGGCAACTAGAGGTTCGTTAGCTTCAAATTATAGTCCTACCTAGGAAATTGTAGCCTTTACCTTGCCAAACCACAAAGGTGAGCAAATCAAGTCACAAAGTAACTGCCTTGCAAAGTCTATGTGGGCATTCGTGTTTCTTTTTGGGTTCACATTGTACCCGTAGGTGTGAATCCTCGCCCTTCCGAGGCCAACCTCATTCGGCAGCCATTCTTTGGGCCAGTAGTATTTTGGGTCCCCATTCCTTGCCCATGAAGAAAAGGAACCACCATCAATACCGTGAACAAATATTATATCAATTTCAGGATTCTTGGGCGAAGCAAGTGTAACGAAACCGAGTGAATCAGAAACGGAAACCACATCGAAGGAGGGAAGTCCAGCATTGGCTTGAATTACCATTGACGGGGGTCGTCTGTGAGCTTTCGGGACCTGGAAGCGGCGCATCCATGAAGGCTTTGATGAAGTCATTTTGCAATATGGCTGGTATTGCGGGCCTTTGGATGGAAACAGGGAAATTGGACCAAGGGAAGATATTTACAGCGGTAGTGAACTGTGCCGCATGTAGACAAATGCTCGGGAAAGACAGTAAATTATAAGGATATCTTGCCTTCGCTGGCTGTTGACACCCTTGCAATGCCTATCTGGGTATACAATGTTCACAAATAGCAATAGATAGAGGTTGGGTATAATTTTGTGCCATTGAGATTGCAATTATGGTAATATAACAAATGTCACCGCAGAAATAAACTGAGTGATCGCCCACTTATCCATGATGTCTACCTATTCATAGAACGCTCCATTTGCTACTCTGAGTTTGGGGCACTCTCAGTAAATTTCCTTGACCCTTGCCAGCTTAAAGAACCAATCACAACAAGCTGTGGCTTTCTGCTATAACTCACCTGCGGGAGGCAACCCTGTGGATTAATACATAGAACCTTGTATTTAATCACTTGCTATGCATACAAGGGCCAATTGTTGCACTCCCCTTAACCTCACCAGGTTAGCTATGTGACAACAACTGCAGTTAAATGCACTCTTTTTGGCTTTTAAGATTGCCATAAATTTGCATATTTGCCTTGAACAGGGTTATGCCGCAAGTATGGTGACTTGGCCACCTAAGTTTAGCCACTGTGGTTGTGTAGGTTCATGAAAGCTGAACCCAAAGGATTCGATAGGTATGCCTGGAGGTATACCTCATACCTCGGATAGCCTCCTCGTGAAAATTTCTGTCAATGTCCAATTGAGTGCATTCTCTCGCAGCAGTGGAATATGTAGCGCCAGGATCGGATACAACGCGTGTGTTTGCGGCGTGCTAGGGACAAGCTCCAGTCACACGTGAAGATCTGCTTTGCCTTCTGCCATGTGTCTACGTTGGAGTAATTATACCTCACAGCGTAGATATCCAACCAGCCCAGAGTAGTAATTGTAGGAGTGTAACTCTAGAGCTGGTATGGGTACTTTGATTTTTGGGGGCAAGGTGCCGCGGACGACGTACTAGAATATGTGAGGCCTAGTAACAATCCGATTTGCCTCGTAACATCCATATCTCCTTCTGGTAACGACAATAGATCAACTAGGCACCAATCTTATGGCGTGGGGAGGCGCCCTAGATCGGCACGACTGCTTCCAAGCTCCTCCAAATCCCCAAAGATTCCTCTACCAAATTTTGAATAACAGGCCTGAAATATGAATTAAAGGTATAATGTGGCACTGAACCCAGAGCACCAGTGGGACGAAGAGGGCAGACAGAACGAGGCTTGAAAATCAGCCCAGGGTTTGAACAAATCAATTATTACTGACCAGGTGCTGCAATCTGCCGCGCTATTAATATGTCAGACAGGCAGGCGCTAGCGCCGAGTTCAGCTAAAGCCGGAGGCTTTTAATATTACCAAGCCACAGATGAAAATAAATGCCCATACTAACACTACCAAAGTTAGCTAGTCTGGCTGCAAGTTAGCCAAGATAAGAACGGGTGCCCACCAGACTAGTATAAACAGTAGTCTAGTGGTTACTAAGTAGGTTGGACCATCATGTGATGTGGCTTATGATACCTAGCATCTCGGAGCTACTGACTAAGCAATGTTACATCAACGACTACCCAACCTTGACATGATTTTTTTTTTTTTTTTTTTTTTTTTTAACTCAGTACTCGTATGCACCTTGACATGAGACTACCTTGGGGTACGGAGGTCTCTAATATCGGCTGCTACTTGTATGTATACTAATACTAGTGTTATCTAGATCACTACCAGTGGGAACAGGAGACAAATTCAAACCGCATTGCACTCTCTAGGGGTATTCAATCCTTAAATAATCGATCGATTAAATTGAAAATTGTAATCGACGTTCTAAACCGAAAATACTCGTTAGAGATTGAGCGACCCTCGATCATAGGGTGCGATTAAAGTGCGCGATCAAGGGCGGAAATTATCACGTATTTTTGTTAGCTGTGATCGAGACTTCAGGCTTGGCATCATGTGAAGTCATATGACATGATGCCAAGTGCTTGTGTGGAAATATGTGAGGCTCTGCTCCCACACACTAGTACCGGTAAGCTTCTCTGGTTATACTCACCCTCAATCCAAGATGGCGGTGCTGTCTTCCAATGATACAGTATTTATCTCCGAGTCGCTAGTATCAAGTACATCTGTAATGGCTTCAGCAAGTGCTTCACCTAATATAGTCCATCTCCTTTTCTCTTTATCTTCCTCTATGCCTGCCAAAAGCCAAGTTATTAGTGTCTTTTGACACTTATCCGCGGCATTGTCGATGACTAGTATCCAAGTATGCACGAGTGCGAGACGGGTGTCTTAGTCTTATATAGGGTGTGAGATGAGTGTCTTGAGTCTTATACAAGTATGAGTGCGAGCAGGTATCTTATCGAATTACTAAGTGTCCTCATGATCTTGGCATGACTATGTACACGTGATCTAGACGATTTAATCGTTCGATCATGACGAGCGATCAAGAACCCATTTAATCGCCGTTCTTTGTGTGGGAATTTTCACTTTAGAGACGGGTTGCCACGAAACTAAATCTTTGTGTATAGCAAATGGATTCACAACAACCTAAATGGATATGGTGTCAAAACAATGATCGCATTTAATCGATTATTTAAAGATTGAATACCCCTTCTAATTGTAAGTCCAGAAGCCTTATTAGGTTTTTGGCCCTGACTTCCATTTGAGAGTAAAGAAATAACTATTCAACTTAAGAATACTCTGGCATCTTTCATGATGTAGGCACTCCCCAAGCTAATCCTATTTCATGAGCAACAGTAATGCGTTGAACTCATATACTATCATCATCCAGCCTCTTGTGCCTCTGCTTATACATATATCCTCAATAATATTGATAGTCTGCCACTTTATCCTTGACTAGCTTATTCAAGATGATATTGAGAGATATATCTTGTACTAGTACACTCTTCTGGAGACTGTTGTTGTGCAATCGGGTGTTTTAGGCAGAGCAGAGATCATACCCTGGTTTTGTTATATTTGCAGCCAGTTGCTCACTTTAGTGCGTGGGGTTCTTATTTATTAGATAATGTGGTCCCCCTTCTATACTCTCTACCGTATACCTAGCCGTATACCGGCTGGTACTTTATTATAGCCTCTAACTTTACTAGACTAGCTACATCAATAAGAATTTACGCACCTTGCGTGTTAGTCTGGTTGGCACAACACAAAGGAGGGTGTTGTGCCAACCAGCTACTTGCGTGTAGTCTGGCGGGCACCGCCTCCCGTAGAGAGATCAGCGGTGGGTTTGTGGGTGGTTGGATGTGCTTAGTTATCCAAAACGCAAGAAAAAATTTACGTGCGACCAGTTAGCCATCAATTTTGGTGCGTGTAGCGCGTGAGCCGTCAGTTTACCCCCAAAGGAAGTATGTTCATCCACTGGTTCTAGTAGATAGAGGATTATATATAAGAGGGCAGTATTTACAGTAGGGAATACATATGGCGTCCGGACTACTTCAAACAGATGCAAAGAAGCATCCACAATTCCATTCACCATTTGCAATACGCCTGTCCACATAGATGTGCGAGCATTAGTACCTAGGGCCCCTGGAATTGTCCTGCTACACCCTAGCCTCGTACGACTGCAGATATCTACCGGGCCTGAAGGTATCCAGTTGCAATAGTCTTTAGTTCCTAGTCTGGTTGACTATTTAGTTCCATTAGTATCTTTGGATGTTGTGCCTACCATTAGTAGTGCCAACCAGACTACCATTAGTACGAGACCCTATGGGCCGAAAAGTCTTTTCCTCCTTCCTATTTTGAGGTGTATTGGGCTTGGTGCCAAGACATACATGAAGGAGGAAAATACTTTTAGCGTAATAAAAAACAAGTAGTCTAGTTGCACTGGACCTCAATCCGCCAGACTAAGAGGCCGATTAGAGGCCGATATTACTTCGAACTTCAAAGGAGGACCTAGCTTCATGTCTCTTAGTAATGTTTTTTATTTGTAACGTTACTAGGATCGCGAGGGGTAGTTGCAACCAGACTAGACTGAGATTATGCTTCGGCCATCTAGGTACCTAGAAGGGTAGTGCAACCAGACCGTTTTGTTCCCAAAAATTTCGATTTCCTTGGCGCCCTAGTATCTTTACATTTTCTAGGTCTTCGCAATTCTGTTCGTTGTTTTCTTCGGCAAAAGAAGGATCCATTCTTATCTTGTTTAACATTTCTTTTTCAGCTAGGTAACGTCTTCCCAATACGTGTAACGTGGGGTGATTATTATTATTACTATTATTATTATTATTTTTAATTCAATGCTTACTGCCATGGCGAGGTTCCAGTGGGCAAGCCCTATGCTCCCGGCCCCTCAAGCTCTCAACTATGCTAGTCTATCTACAAGGTTACCCAGGACGATTAGATCGATGGGAGGTTGCCGAAGAAGGCTTCCACTAAGTCATAGAGACGGGTGGCTCCGGTCCTCTTGGACCGCTCTGAATGTTCTCTTCACATCATCCATCTCATCCCAATACCCAAATCTCCTCCCGAGTCCCTCACCTTCTCCGCAAGCAAGTGCTATGTGAGACCCCCATTCCTCGTACCGCCCACCCGCAAGATATGTCTTCTAGCCAGGTTCAGTTTCTTGTGCCACACCCTTAGGTCGCCCTGATTGGTGCGACACCTGGTGAAATTGACCAGAGCTTTCCGATTCCACCCGAATGCCTTTCCCATTCTCGTCCCTCTCACTTTCCTTTCTCCCTCCCTCTTATTCCTCCACCACTGCTTCACCCCCCCCCCGTGATCTGCATTCCCATAGTCTCTGCCCCCTTCTTCGCTAGCCTATCCGTAGTCTGGTTGTGCAACCAGACTAGCCTATCCGCCTCCTCATTGCCATAAATTCCTCTGTGCGCCTTAACCCACCCAAACATCACCGCCTCCGGCCCTAAGCGCCCAACTCGATGCTCAATTTCATTGATCACTTTCCTCGGGTCGTTGGTCCTGGACTTCACTCTCCGCCCCGCCTTGATGATGCTTTTGATTGCCGCCTGCGAATCCGACAGAATCAGAAGTTTCTTATCCGGGGAAGCTGCTTCTAACGCTTTGACTCCCCCTACCTCCCCATCCCAGACCGTAGCTACTGAACCTATGCTCACACTCCCTTCCTTCCCTCCTTCATTGAAAAAAACCCCGCCAACCTAGTCTGGCTTGCACTAGCCCCTCCTTAAGCCAACCCGTCCCTCCTCATTCCTACTTCCATCCGTAAACCAAATCTCCCGCCCCTCCCCCTCTTCCTTAATTACCAACTCCCATGCCCGATGACTGCTGTTCTTCCCCCACTTCCAATACTAATTCTTCTATCTCGACTTTGGCGTTAGGTCCCCCATAGAGACAGGGCCCACTCAACCCCTTCCCTGGTGTCTGCCGCCCTTCCCACGAGTACATTCGCAAGCGTTTCCCCTTCCCCCCCTTCCCTCATCCGGCATCAAGTTCCCCGGAGTGGAGGGGTCTTAGCCGTTCTTGGGGTTTCCACTCCCGCAATCTGTGAGACCAGTCCACCCTGGCTCCTTGGATTGCACCAGTGCACTTCCGAAGGGCCTGGCACTGCAATCTCTCAAATTCCCTTTCCCAATCCTTTTGACCTCTCCAGCCTAGCTCCGCCCCCCAAAGGGCAATAGCCCTAATCATTCCCGTGTAAAGTTGTCTCCAGCTGGACGGCGACATCCCTCATTGTGAGTTCCTAATTCCTTTACATTTCGCAAGAAGAGCCCTAGCCTTAGCAATTCGGGATCTCCAGTGCTTGTCGAAGGTCAAGTTCTCGTCCAGGATATTCCCCAGCCATTTGACCCACTTTACCTCTGTCTTCTTCTTCCTCTTCTTATTTCTCAAGACCAATTTCTCGTGTTTGGCCGCTTCCAGTGGGAGCTCCCTCTCACTTGCCACCTCTTCCACCACCCCATTGACTCTTTCCAATACCAGACTCATGTCAATTCCATTTGCCATCACTTGGTCTTCTTAGTAAACCCCTACGTTAATATCATCTACGAAGGAGGGCACTTCGATGCTCTTATGAATCTGTCCCTTGAGCCTTCTCTCCATTTCTTCCAGTATAGGTGCCATCCAGATCAAGAAGAGGACCGGGGAGATAGGGGAGCCCTGCGGACACCCCACGTGGGGTGATTATGCTCATGACTGTTGCAAGAATTTCATGTCAGTGCACTAAGTTCATATACAAGAATTTCAACTCCTAGGTCGCTACTGGTGCCCCCACACTTCGCGCATACGCACTCGGCCTGTAGCGTTCGACATCACCTCCCATCTACTTAAGTAGGTGCATGAGCCAATTTATGACTCTTCCACATTGTCTTTTCACTCTTTTACCATCAAAGAAGATATAGTTTCATAAAGATATTGAGGGTCGAAAACTCTCCCTCGCAATAGTCTAGATTCCAATGTTGAACCCTGGTCTGGGAGCTGCAGTCTCGCGGTACTTCTCCGACTCAGTCCATTAAGCAAAGCGTTTGGATGAATTGAAGGCTACGGTACAGTTATCTATAGTCTGGTTGAAGTTATCTATATAGTGTTGAATTAAAAGTCCTTTTCTGGCTGGTCCTTAAACGTAACAGGCATTTCCGTGGGTGAATTCGAATTGTCTCAGACTAGTCTGGTTGCACTACCCTCGCCAGATACTGAGGGTATCTAGCGGAAGTTTATAGCTAAGATATTAATCGCTTTGGGCACGAGAACAGAAATGAACAGAATATAAGGCTACTGAATGGGATGATTTGAGGGTAACAGCACACGCTCTCCATTCGAGGCTTCCAATGGCTTGCGAACACTTGTAGACTAGACGCCATACATCAACGATAGGGCTCGACACTCCTCTGAGAGGCACAGTTCCTGAGCTAACGGACGATATCTGCATAATCCGGAGCTGACCTAGGCTGCAATTTCCATTTACTGGTTATGAATCGAAGGTCAAGTGTAAGATTGGAGCCTATTCATCTACTTAGTATTCCTCTCATTCTCTAGATCGGAGAGGTATACCACAACAGGAAAGAATGGAGAAACAACGTCGTCTTATGCCTGAACAAAGGAGGGCCCAAACGAAGATATGACGCGTGGGTATAGGATCTAAAGTTGAAACCTTCGGATAGAACTAAGTAATCTCGAGCAGTCTGTCACACCTGAAGTGCAGAACGCATTTTTAATCAATAGGATAGCCGGGCGAAGGAGGAACGTCCAGATTATAAATCCTTCAAAGGAGGTGTGACGTATGTGCCATGTTGCAGGTGCGGGGCCACAACAGGGCAGTCGGGGTCCGTGGGCAATATACGTCTCACCACAATTGCAATGCCGTGAGGAAGCACATGGCACTTCGCTGGCCGAACTCTAGCCGTGAACGAACTTCTGTTCGCATTCATCTGCTTAGTCTTTACGAGAGGCTTGTGCCAACCAGACTATCATCTGCGATCGCTCTGAACTAGAGTAGCTGTCAGTCTCCCTGGAGTAGATCCGATCTCCACGATCTTGAAGCCTGACGTGCCGGAACTAAGCCTGGTCCCCCCAGCCTCCGCACGGCATTGCCGACCTGCTAGGCTGCACTCGGTCCTTCGTAGAGACCCCGGCATGACGGCCGTTTATTTGTGTCTTTCAAGTCACTAGCAGGCATTCCGAAACCCAATTGGAGTACAGCCGGTGTTACTAATATCCACGTGTGGGGCTTTCAGCCTTTACCCACACAAGAAGAGCCAGCCCACAATTGCTCACCCTAAACTACTGGCTCATCTAACCCACTTATTTCTCTTGTCGGGCGGGCACTCTCATCGCACTGTCAGTTCACTACTTTCGTTCGACAGTTTCAACAACTTCCCCTTCCCCCCCCGAAGGCGGGCACTAGAGGCCTTTATCGCTACCTTCTGGCCACGGCTACCCAGATCCCGAAGCAAAATTGGATTCAACAAACCAGCTATCACCCGTCGATAGATCTCTGAGTCGGGACGTCGCTGAAGGTTCGCAAAGAGGAGGGAGAAAGATGTCAGGCTATCGGGGTCGGTTGAATGTGAATGTTTCACATTTCCTCGCAGGCTTGAATACAGTTCCGTCATCAGACGAGCAGACTGTCGACAATTTCAATCCTGATGATTTATCCCTTTTCACAAACACATTATTCGATTACGTCGATATGGGAGAGCCGCTAGCAGCAGACTTCTCCTCGGATGACTCGTTCAACGGAGCTACACAGAAGACGGAACCGAAGCAAGAGACCCTGCAGAAGCAGCATTTTGAAGTGCATAATACAATCGACTCTTTCCTCGGTACGCAATATTTAATTTCTTTTGTTCTTCAGTTCCCCCCCTCTAGAGTACTTCTTTGTGCTTTGATTTGGTAGATTTTTAAATTTGGATTATTACCCATGTGGACTCTTGATCTCTGTTGATTTTCTCACATATGCATGTTAAAATACACATGCTGGTTTTGCCCATGTCCCTCTTGCGTGATTGCTGGGATCCTGGCTGAGGAAAGGAATATTCGAGCGGTAGTGGTGGGAAGTTCTAGTTTATACCACCACCCTTAAGAAATACTTCAAGATTTTTTAATGTTTATTGTATCGAATAGGCTACGACTATGATTACTCCGCAGCCCTCCAGCACCCAAGCTTGAGCGATCAGCACCTCCAGCAGCCATCCGCAGCCCCAGCCACCCTCCCTCCATTCGCTCACGAAACTACTTTCTCCCTGCCTCCGAGCATTCCGACACCAGCTCCAGCGGCGCAGACTCAACCATCTACGCCCGCTACTGCTACATTCCCAATGAACCCTACCTCTACAGGTGCCAAGCGAAAAAACTCCATCATGGAGTCTGCATCCCCCGAGTCACTTGAGGATGCTTCCCGCCTTGCCGCTGAGGAAGACAAGCGACGGCGGAATACTGCCGCCTCTGCCCGTTTCCGGATTAAGAAGAAGCAGAGGGAACAAGCCCTCGAAAAGTCAGCCAAGGACATGGCGGATAAGGTTTCTCAGCTAGAAATGAAGATCAATCAATTGGAGATGGAGAATAAGTGGCTGAAGAACTTGATTACGGAGAAGAATAGTGGGAAGAAGGATGGAGGTTTGGATATCTCGGAGCTATTCAATGCAAAGTTCTCCGCGGCGGCGAGTGCTGCTGCTGTACTGAAGGAGGGATTGAGGGCCGAGACAAAACCAGATGCTATAAATATGTCAACGAGTGTTAAGTACTAGGATACCTTTGTCTCCGCCAAAGACTGTCTTCTCAAGTCCTCCGCCAGACTTCCCGGACTTGACCTACGACAGCTTAATTTTCTTGGAACGCCTTGACCAGTTTTTTACCTATTTCTCTTCAGTTTTTTTGCACATTAACTGTTTTTATGTTAATTTGGAGGCGGTTATCAACTTTTTCATGGTTCCCTTATTACATGCGGATTGTCCTCTTGACATTTTGGCACCCAAATTTTCTTGTCCTTTTATGTATGTTTTCATGGGTAGACGAAACGGATACGAGAAATGAAGATCTGTGGGGAGAAGGTTGAGTACCCGAAACGGGGCATATTAGTATTGCCCAAATCCCGAGCTTGACTGTGTCAGTGGCAGGTTATGGGAAGTACTATCTTCAGCATCTCTATCTGCATTATCATCATCATTTTCACCTACCTTAACTTCCACAAAAGAGAGCTTAGACTACGTGACTCTATGTGTGTCTGTAACTCTGCAGACATGCGTCTCTCTTTTAGGGAAGGAAATAAGGAAATTAACGTGAAGATTTGGCTCGTGGAATCTATCTTTCTTTCTTTGCATGTCCAGTGTCATGTGGAATGTCGCAATATGTTTGATGTGGACTGCTAGAAGCCGACAGTAGATTGAGGTACTTCGTATTCACTTCTTAACAACGTTTTTGCTGTTCGATAGGCGGCTCCATGGCTGGATTGCATGCTTATGATAAATACCTATATGGACAATGCCGAAGGAACGATGCGTTGTAGCAGCGGCAGGGGCGATGATGCAATGTTCAACGAGGATGATCGAGAGGGAAAGTACCAGATCGGTGGGATGAAAGAACTTTATGATCGGTTGATGCCGGAGTTGGGAACGTTGTTGGTATGTGGGGCTTGGCATGGAGATTGTTCTCGAACGGTTGATACCGGATGGTGACAAGATTGGGTGTGGGCTCATGCTCAAGATTTTATATCCTCCATGCCGGAATAAATCTCTACTGAAAAAAAGTCATATCAAGTCACAAACCAAATCATGGAATGGGAATAGTCGAATATTTATACTCGTTACCAGAACCGTGACTTGGGTGCTTCGCTTCCAAAATTTCTTGCAGCGAAAGGTTAAGGTTTCATGCACCTGAGACGGACAGCTAGCAAGATCTGGGCTACCGATACTGTGAAGTAGATCTAGATATCAATAGCAGAAAGCCGGCCAGCCGCATGAGCAGCAGATCGGGCCGTTGAATTACAGATTAATTACGGTATTAAACATTTCTTCTCTAAGTGTCTATATGTTTCTTGTCATTTATTTAATCAACGCCCGTTATGCAACGTTCTGCATCGGGTACCTCTGACCCCCGAGGTGATTCAGCTCCGCTACAGTCACTCCACTATTCTCCGCTCACGGTATTATTTCGCTCTACCTTCGGTGTCCCTAACCAGCTAACCCTTTTTTTATTGATGAGCTCAAGTTTGGTTTAATTAAGTTAAGGCTGATTGCTGGCGTTTAGAAATGGGTGACGACAATTCGGAACAGGCAAACAAGAAACAGAAACCCAAATGGACTACGCCATATTCAAAGATGACGATTTCAGAAGCCAAGCAGAGGCTGAATATTGAAGCTCGACCAGATTCTGGCGATGTCTGTTGAGGAGATGTTTGGGATGGCAAAGCATAGCTTCAAGAAAGAGGATGTGGATGCTATGAAGGAGAAGATTAATGAACGATTGATGGAATATATTGAAGGAGAGGGATACCCTACGGCAGCGGATCGGGAGTTCAAGAAAGCCCATGTTAGTGGCCTGGTTCATTACATCGTTTTGCCTATCCTCACGGATTTTAGACGGAAAACGGGATGTAACGTGCGGTTGTGCCGAGAAAGAAGATCGTGTCTGTGGACAATGTGTGCGGAGAGTTTGTCATGGATAGGACTAAGGTCGCGGAAAGAAAGTTTGTGCTCATTCTGGAAGCGGAAAGGAGTTCCACAGGAGAGGCCATGAAATAATGTTTATTAGCTATGAAAGATGCTTGGGATAACAACGATATAGGTGGTATTTAATGAGTTCGTTACTACACCAGAAGATTGGGAGATGATCCGATACCATGGGGCAATTTTTTAGTGACGGATAGGTTTACAGCTTGTTTAGGTGTAGTGGATTGATTGTATTCCGCATTGAGTAATGGAGGTATTGAGAGAAAGGATGTGATTGTTGGGTAGATAGCGGTAGATAGCGGTAAAAAAAAAAAGCAAATTCCCGCGAGATTAACGCCCCTCTGAAATAAAAAAGTTACCAAAAGCAAAGACAAAATAGCAATATACATAGTAAGCTCAAGGTCAAGTACGGAACAATGTGGGGTTACAGACAGTAAGTAAGAACGGCAGAGGAAAAAAACATGTGGAAAGAAAAAACAATAGGAGAAGAGGATCAGAAACATTGAAAGAATCTAAAGAAAAGATGAATGCATGTAATATGTGCTCAAGACATAATCATTCAATATATGTGTGGTCACACTCATCGACCACTTAGGCTCCTCTAAATCCTCTGAGAGTGCACTCTCGCTGGGGTTTGCACAACGGGCGAGCTGATCTTGAGCCCCTTTTCCTCATCACTTCCCAAAGCTGCTGAACTACCAAAAGGCCAGAAAGTTGAATTTGTAGAGGTAGCCAAGTTCCCTGGATCCCGAACTTGCCTTGCTGAGAGAATTCTGCCGTCGTCCTCGATGTTCAAGCATATCCATGTCCATACCTGAAGTTAGCTGTTGTGCTTCAAAGTAATTGGTTTGGTTTCATGCATCAAGACATACTACACAGATGTTGACTATCCCAACGAATATCAGGAGGGCCCCAATAGAGCACATAAGCCTCCACCAAGTCTCTCCGAGGGCTCCCCTGGAAGTTGCACCATGATTATTGGTGAAGCCTAGAACGATGATACCGATGGTAACCTGAATTGACCCAAGAGTTCTAAGGCCGGCTGAATATGAAAGTAGTGGCCAGTGTGTTGCTAAATAACATTTTGTTGAGCTGGGCAAAACCCGTTGTGGCAGTTCAGTAATGAGGAGGAAGGCCGTAAGACAGAAGAGATTAATGAAGGAAAGCAGGTCAAAGAAAAAGAACTATGACCAAAGTTAGTAAATCTACATATGCAACAAGTTCTTGCGAAATATAAGGAGACTTACGGTGTGTGTCAAGAATGAATTCACTACAATAAACCCGAGTAAAATGTCCGCACCAGCCAGAGCAAGAATACTGAGAATTCGAACAATGTTGAGAAGAATGTATGCTCGAGGCAGACTTAACCATGCGGCGGCATCATTACTCCCGGTATGTGACATCTTGAGAGAATGATTTTTTTGTGAGCAAAAAGAATATGTCGATATGTGTTGATATTACAAAATCTTGGGCAATAACTAAACGTGGATGACAGATGGGGATTACAGGGTGCCCAGACTGTCCGTAGTTAAGGGTTTGCGAGAGAAGTAGAAGTAGATTTAGAAAAGAGTGTTTGGGGACTGTGGAAAGAATATCAAGATGAAGGTTTCCGACATATGTAGATGGAAATGGAGAACAGGGGGTATATATACGTCTCTGAGATGAGGGTATTTGGAGATGTAACATCTCAGAACCACGAGCTGTTGCTTTGCTTTCAATTGCAAGATAAGGCAGGCAGCTCAACTGAATAGATACAAACATATCCCATATAAGAGAAGGCTTGGTCGTATATCACTGTATTGAGGCATTGTGGAAGAGCTCAATACAATTGCCAAGGGTATTGGCATCAGGCCATTTATTCGAATGTCAATTATGTTGTTACCCGTTTCGAAACCGAATTGATATAGTCTCGGGAATGTCTTTTATAGGCGTGGGTTAATATATGAGATCCCCACAATCTCATGAATCAGCGCGGAAAAATCTAGGTGAAGGGGGCTAGTGAAACCAGGTATACCTGAGGTCACGAACTCAGGACATACTAGATATTAGTATTGAAAACAGTCTTATAGAGCTGTGAAGATGCGAGAATGACTTGCCAACATAAGATATGAATAAACTATAGATAGTGGCCCGGGACTGATGAAACATAATTACTACTCTGGTTGCAATGTTCATTCAAGTGGCAGCATGAATGGATAACAATGGCAAATAAGCTTCTTGGATCCCTATGGCCACGTGATATGATCTTATCTTCCATCCACCCAGAACCCCACATATTATTGGCTTATTGGCTTTTCATGTCAAGAACGCAAGTTTGGCCCCGCAAGTTTTAATAATTATAATTTCATCGCAATGCGCCTCAAGAAGATCACGTCCCTTCCTCCTCTGTCAGACCGTGCGTGGCTGTCCGCACCACACCCCACACTACCCCTCCTCGCCACTTGCTCCTCAAACAAGACTGTCCTAATATCCTCCCTGAGAACATTCACGCCACAATCTACCATTGAAGGTGGCCATAAGCGGTCAATTCGAAGTGTCGCATGGAAGCCCAATACAGGACCGCAAGACAACCCAGAAAGTGTGCTAGCAACAGGAAGCTTTGATGCTACTGCGGGAATATGGAGGCGATACGAGGGGCAATATGAAGAACATAACCACAGTCATGATCACGCTGATGGATGCGGTGAGCATGGGGAAGACGAGGAGGAAGAGGAGGAATGGAGATTTGCCGTAGTACTTGATGGGCATGAGAGCGAGATAAAGAGTGTCGCATGGTCAGCCGGGGGGTCGTTCTTGGCTACATGCTCGAGGGATAAAAGTGTTTGGGTATGGGAAGAGATGGATGATGATAATTTTGAGACGATTGCGGTATTGCAGGAGCATACACAGGATGTCAAATGCGTCAAGTGGCATCCGGAGGAGGAGGTGAGCTGGTTACACTACCACGGCTGTCATGTCCTCAACTAACTACAAATAAAGCTTTTGGCCACTTCCTCATATGATGATACAATCCGTCTCTACAAAGAAGATGTAGACGACTGGGCATGCTGTGCAGTCCTCACGGGTCACACATCCACAGTGTGGGCTATTGACTTCGAGAAGCCTGAGTCTAATCGCAGCTTAACGTCCAGCCGCTTAGTATCATGCTCTGACGATCTCACCGTCCGAATATGGACTCGTACATCATCTCCAGACTCTTCATCGTCTACCAAAAAACCACCGTCAATCTTGCGTACAAATTCTATTGAAGAGCAGTGGGCTGAAACTGCATGCCTCCCGGCTGCACATACAAGAACTGTCTATTCCGTCTCTTGGAGTGCGTCACAGCCTGGGCGAATTGTTTCATGCGGAGGAGATGGCAAGATTGTAGTCTATGAGGAGTTCGAAGCGGAGCCCCAGGAACACAGTGAGAAGAAAAAGTGGCAGATTGTAGCCGAGGTTGAGGGTGCCCACGGAGTCTATGAGGTGAACAATGTATGTTGGGCAAATAGGTGGGATAAAGGGAAAAGGTTTGAGGGAGAGGAGATGGTGATCAGCACGGGCGATGATGGCGTGGTCAGCTTCTGGGAACTGGCATTAGAATAATCATTGCATATCACGAGCTGCTTCATTCGTGTACTTGCGTATAGATATAGATGAGCGTTGTAGATTACACTTTGAGGAGTCTACTAAAAACGGAAGGATCTTTCAATCTATGAGAGATATGGAAATATGTTTCCCTGGTAGTGGTTATTACAGCGAATCCAATTACCACAACCTTGATATTCTCCATCACAGGCTCTCTTATCTTGGCTGAGCCCTTCCGACAAATTGGGGAAGTTTCAAAAAGTGTCAAGCCTAAGATGCTTCCGTACAAGTCCTACGTATGTATCAAGATACATTTTCCCGTTTCCCTGTAACTATGAATCATTTGATTGATGCTGAAATGCCGAGGTATAATTCTTCTTGAGGTAATAGCACCAGCAACTTTGCACTCACGGCAATGAACTTATTTCACCCGGGTATCTAATGCAAGTCGTTCTCCCATCTCCAGCTCGACTCCGACACCTCGAACTAGCTGTTGAAATTCATGGAGCTCCTTAGACCCCATCTCCATCAACGAGTGCTGTTCGTTTCTGACACCTGTGACGGTGTTTGGTCCGACTTGTACCTGTGCAACCTTTACACTGACCTTGCAGACCCAAGCCTGTGCGGGGTCAATATTCCTCAGTAACTCTCTCGGTAGAGGTTGATGTTGAATTGTAGGGACGAATGTTTGTGTCAATGAAATTACTAGGTTCCCATGATAGAGATTGTAGCCAGAGGTAACGTATTCGGAGATATACCTGTATAAGTCAATAGCCAGGCTACATTAGTGACAGTGGGATGATAATGACTTACATGTACCCGAAATCTTCCATAAATGCCAATGCATCCCCATCCCCAACTTCTGCCAGGAATATGACTCTCCTTGTCTCAGCGGGCTTTGGTGAAGCATCAGGAAAATCCGAGAATTGAATCGTCCATCTCTGTTTCTTAATGTCATAAAGCTTCTCTTCCAGTTGATTGCCTCTGTTCTTATCCACCTCATCTCCATCGAAATCAATCATAACCACATCCTCCTCCCTCCCTTTGCCCTTCTCTTGAACTCCTCTTCGCTCCCCCTCTATCTCGCGCTTTTTCTCCTCAAATTCAGCCTCATCTACCTTGGCTATCAATTGCAAATAATACATCTCTTGCTGGCCTGCCCCAATCATCATGAGCGGCTTGGGCCGCTTTGGCTTATATAGTAAGTGGTGAACAAGTTGCGGCTCCGGATTCATGTTACATATCGCTGAGAGTATCCGGAGGACTTGCGCATGTCTGGCATTGGGTATGAGACAGTAGAGGGAGATCTCTTGCATGACCGATGAGGTCGGCATAAACAGAGCCATTGGGCGTATAACTTGCCAATGGAACCGATACGAATACCACGAATTCCGAAGGCTTGAGGCTCAACAGCCTTTATGTGTACCTTGGCGGCGACGACCTGGGAACTTGCCACTTGCGATCATTGAGTATGTGAATAGTGATGACTGGATAGCCAACCAGACTAATGGCTGGAGAATAAGCCAAAAATCGAACGCAGGTCATCAGTTCAGAAAGGCATGTTACTACTATGAAAGGCAGGATCCAAAAATTTGGACCACGACTCTTCATTCAATAGTAGATGTGGAACTCATGTACGGAGGACAGGATGCATTATCCTAAGCAATTCTCTCGGCGAGTACTATTACATAAACGCAAATACATGAGTGAATCATCAGCAAGAAGTAAGTAATTCAGGCACTACCTAGACTTAAGACATTCCTTGATCACCCTTTCCACAGAGATCACTGGAGAGCTACAAACCATGCACACACATCCTTACTGCCGTTGTCATGCATGAGCATCTCTTTTCCCATAACCTTGGGTAAATCACTACTCCGCTCCTGTTTGCCGAGGAAGAGGAATGTTGACAGCTTGTTCCTTGATTTTTGAACAAGGCTCTAGCCTACGTTGAGAAGCAACATTGAGCGTGAATGTGCCATATATAGACTCGATCTGTCGTATATAGGTGTGCCTTGAGAGCATCGGCCCTCGGTCTAAAGCAGCATTGTCAGGAACTGATTTCTACTTTTGCTGGCTATGAGCGGACTTAATCTACAACTCCTAGGTGATATATCTCTCACACAAATCAATAAGCATACATATCTCGTCCTATAATCTAATCCTAGAACCGGTTTATATACCCAGACTACTTTAGATATATTAGCACACAGCAATATATCATAACGGTGAGCTAATGTTTGTGCCAACTGGTCTAAGCTTGCAGAAGCTCCTTCAAGAGCTTGAGCTTGAACGCCGTCCTCGAGACACTGACGTGGTAGTTGTGGTTCGATCTATCGCCCAACTGCCAAACCTTGAGCCTAAAAAATTTGCCAATACTAATGCCAATGTCCAATCACAATCTTTCTTCCTTATCAACAGGTGTGTCGTGTGTGCGCTAAGCCATCCGCACAACCGGATCTTTCTCGTTGACGGGGGCAAAAGCACATGTTGCCTGACAGGGGGAACAGGCAAAAATACGTAAGGGAATATCGAAGAGGACTGTTCGCTTGAGTACCTATGTTTACCCCGCTCCCATCTTGGTACGGGGAGCTTCTTGAACCTGGAAATAATGGAGCACATGAAAAAAAGTTGTAGTGGATTGTAGTCTAGTACATCAGTGCGATTTCGAGGTCAATGCACTAAGCCTCATATCGCTAGCCGGTTTCGCGATCAGGAAAAACCTCAGATTTTGGTATCGGCGAGAACCCCACAGAGTATCAAACGAAGCAATATGACCAATATGATGACCAAAACGCCTTTAATTGTGACTCTTGACAAGCGATTGAAGAAGACAGGCGAGTTGAGAACTAGCCCTACGAAGCTGAAGATGGTAGATCCGCGCTTTAACCAGGTTGCAGGCACCACTGGCGCGCTTACAGCTTTACTCGCTTGGGGTGTAGAATCTTGAGCTGGCTGAATTGCTTGAAGAGATAGTATCATTCGATCATCACGAGTAAACTCTTCTTTATCTATCTAGCACACCTTCTCGGTGGGCCGAAATTTAGACGGCGTTACAACCCGAACTGCTCCATACAGTCAACTATAGATATAGTTGCCCTTTCGCCCTTCAAAGTTTGCAAAATAAACCCACCACCACAACCATACTCAAAGACATTATTATTACCTCAACCAAACCGTCTATTCACACTCAGAAATGATTGCTTCTCGAGTTCTCCGTGCCGCTAGTGGACGTACTCCTCTCATCCAGTTCCTTGGGAAGCGATCCATTCCAGGTAAATAGCGCATCCTTTTTGTCTGCATTCGAAAATCCAAGCTAATGCTTTTCTATCCAGAATCAATCGATCATACCCCTCGCCTTCACCCTCAAGATCCTCACCCTTCCCTCCCCACCTCCTTCGCCGAGTACCGAGTTAGGGCGTCTCAGCATGGCCCATTGACAGGCTACCGCTCAGCAAGCTCCCCTATTACCAGACCATCCATTCAGCCAAATGAGGGAGAGCACTTTGACCGAAATGAGCTACCAAGGCGATTCTGGAGGCTCCGAATCAGCAAGGCTGAGATGCAGGCGATTGAGGATGGTGCCGCAATAATCGCCTAATATCTAGGATGGATAGTGTTTTTGTTTAGGACGGCAAGGGAGCCGCTCATGGAGGGCTAGATACCGCAGGTCGAAATCCAACGGATCTAAACATCGACAGCGAGCCGATAAGCTGGATTTCTTTCCCTTCAAAAATATTTCTCGGGCGTTCTTTTCTTAGGACCTTTAACGCGTTTAACTTACTTTAGCCACGCCCAACCCGAATAGTTTTCCTGGGGCTTTTACCATCCATATTCCGATTTATTTATTAGTTCTCTCAAAATGGGTTTCTGACTGCGGTGACCAGTTAACTTCTCGTACTTATTCTCGGCAGACGTTGGGTTCTAGAAAATGGTTTCATGTTTGTCCTTTTTTTCTCGTGTCATTGAACACCATGTGGGTACGGTGTATTTTCCTTGTCCATTTCTTGGTTTGGAGTATGATTCATGAGCAAGGCTTCGCAAGTATGATTGTGAATTGGGGTTTAGGCATTGTTTTTTTGTGTCGGCGTAGGCAAAGGCGGCTGTAACTTACAAGTAATCCCCATGTGTGTATTTTAGTCTGCCCTCAATAAAGAACATGATGGCAAAGTACTTCGCATATGTGCCTAATACTACTGAAACTGATGCTTATGCATACTTTATACCACGTTTTCTTGATCCATCTGAAGATTAATGAGGTTTCATCTACGCCTCCAATTTGCACTCCAAAAGCGGCTCTTTGATCTCTCTGATACATTTATAATTGGTCTGACGAATCAAACAGTGCAGTGATTTCAGCGAGGGGCATGTGTCAACCACAGAATTGTGAATGTAGCCTCGCCATGGACGAATTACGAATTCTCAGCTCCTGCAGTTCACCAATCCGAAGCTGATATATAAATGACTGCATCCTGACGTCTTACTTCAGAAAAACCACCAACCTCCGGCTGACAATCTACACCCAACACAAACCAAAAAGATGCTAGGCTCAGATAACACATCTAATGGTCGCAGGCGCCCGCAGTTGTTTGGCAAGGGTTCAGAATCAAGGAGCTATCGCTACTTATCAGAGCAAGCCTGTTACCTAGCATGTTACATTACAGCAATGTGATTCTCCTCAATGAACATCAAAATGGGCTCAAACAGAAGAAAGGTGTCTCGGGAAAAATAAATGAACGCCAGGTTCATCTGAACTGTTACGATTTCTGCCTAGCTATATGAGCAGGTCCGAACTTTGGATTGGTAGATCACCTTCATCAACTGGGATTGAATATAACGCTCAAGAAGCTAAGCAAAATTGGCTGACTTTCCATGGTTAATGGCTCTCTACATGAATCCAAGTCAAAGTCCGAGCAAATCAATTTCAGATGATACTTATGAATCCCCCACAGTTACCCCGATGGCCAATCCAATACGTACCCTCACTTCATTATCGGAAAGTGACACCTACTTTTAGTATCCTTTCCTTTCTGCATCTCATTTGGGGAAAGTGACTCCCCTTGAATAATGGTTGTTGAGCTAAGCTAATACCCATGCCCTAAAGATATACAGTTACAACTTGCTAAACCGGACTGCATAAATCCCTAGAATCCCGTCCGGTTTAGACTAGCGTCCGGTATAACCAAATTTGCGGGCGGGGCAACAAGAGCACCTCATCACACCGCAACACGAGCAGATCAAAGGAAAGAAGCATATTGGAATGCACAGACATAATTCTATAGTTAATAAGTAAGATCTATAACGTTCTGACAGTGTAAGGAGGTCGCTAATAATATTATAGGATGGGTGTTAAGCGGGCATTCTCTTTGAGAGAGAAATATGAGATCTGTCTGGAGCGGGAGAAACAAGTAAAGGCAGGGAAGAAGATGCGATTGGATGAATTCGGGCTTCTATTCCCAGATTGAAGTGGCAAAGGAATCCCAAAGTCTACACTAAGTGATATATTAGCTATGTCAGATGAGATTTTGTAGAATCCACCGGTGGATGGAGCACATAAGAAGAAGAGAGCACCGGTCTATCCAATATTTGAGGCATTGTTGGCAGAGTGGATTGAACGTGCTCATGCAGTTCGAGTTCCAATTAATGATGCTATTATACAAACTCAAGCACGTTAAGGTTCAAGCATCACTTAAGGACTTCTGGGTTCCAACTTCCTCTTCCTCAGATACCCCATCCGGTTCTGCTAATTAATTTTCTATGTATATATTTTTTTATTCTTGAGATTGCTTGTCCGGTCCGGTTTACTATTTGTCCGGTATAGCCAATAAAATTTTGCGCTGTAGTTCCAAAACCGCCAAAGCCCGTCCGTAATAGCAAGTTTTCCGGTTAAAGGCGTTCCGGTTTAGCAAGTTGTAACTGTATGTGGAGTTCCAAAATTCACGAATACCTACGGTGATTGGACTGTAGTGACCCTCCTCCAACGACACTATCCCCGCCACAGATTGGCGTTCTTCCAGAGTGAACTGCTTTCGACAGTAATTGGTATCGGGCTAACCTGCTGTTTTCATCCGACATGAAGTGAGCCCATTCCCCCCAATGGCTGTGGCTAGAGAGGGCATTGTTACTTTATATCGAGCTGAAACATGATCCATGTGATACAAATAATTGATTGGGGAAAGACACAGCTCGGCGAAACAAATGAGCATCCGTATTTATCAGCAAGAGCGTTTTCTTCAGATGGCATCATCGGCTGCGAATCGGCCCTGAAACCCCATGGGCTTAGGGCTTAATGGCATCTTCACCGACTCTGAGACTCCGAGATTCGACGGGGGCGTTTTGTTGTCGAGATTTAGTTTGGTTTGGTCGACTGAAAATCTCTCACCATAGGAGCCTCTTGCGAGGAGAATTGTGCAGAAAGACTAATACCGAGGTAAGTAGGAGCGGCTCAGGCCGCAGACCTTTACTAATCTCTTAACGCAATAGAAAGGCAGTCAAGATGCCATACAACTGCATGCATGCACGCGCTGGTTATTACACAACAGGCTTGCCGGTGTACGGATGCGTGCAAGGAAGCCTGACCCATGAGATTAGTTTGATCAACGGGAGTTGCAAAGAGTAAAGGCTTACCAGTACCTACCAGATGTGCATATCGGGGATTTCGGTGACGCGTAGTATGGTCTCACTCTTTGCATGACCCATCAGGAGTAGCATTGAAGAGGCAAAAAGGAAATTTTCTAGAAGGCAAGGAACGTGTGCCAGATGGAGTTTACCAGGAAAACCTTGCAATTGTTCCTCCAGAACCGGATAACCCCCCATTGTCAGGCGTCGCAAAGAATCTTCCTAGCATCTCTAGTGTCTTCTGCCTTCTCCACGCCACCGGAATTCAGAAACTGCGAGAAAGGTACCCGGAATTTCCGATGAAGACATCATAATGCCGGTACGAGCAGCAGCGAGCGGATCCACCATCTGGTTACCTGTTGCTTGTCCGAGGACTATTACTGGACCCCGTAAGAAAGTGCTACGAGGGTCGATACCGAAACGTCACTACCGTAGCTGTTGGCTGTCATGTTGCTGAATTCGGAAGGTAGCAATCTGTTCTTGTGGCGCTCAGTCGAGGGAGAGCCACTGGCGAGGGTCTGTCACGAGACTAGTGAGCCACAGTTTCTGTCAAAGAGCGGATGTGGTAATGCAACAGAGAAACTGCTACGCTAGCAGTTCGTGCTTTTGCGAAAACATAAAAAGTACCCATGTCCAGGTGGGGGGAATAACAACGATGATTGGACGCGAGAAAGATTTATCTCAGGGAGGGGTATCTGTAAGTACAGTACCGGTACCCTATCGCTTTTTCAACAAAACTAGCTCTTTTGTCTATGCTGGTCTTCGCAAGTGGCAATGCTGCTTCGCATTTTAGGTGACGTTGGGCACTCGTTACATACATAAACTGCTTATGCATTCTAAGCCGGATATGCCAAAGAATCGAATCTTTCGATGCCGATATATTATTTTCTACTCTTTATGACATAAAAGTGGTCCAATTGTGTTGCTACAAGAAGTGTTGAAGGAGGCGGCTAAGTTCACCATTTGTGTTTACCAATTAAGCTGCTTACACACAAGAGGCAGCAAAGTTACTTCTTCAGGCACGCAACACTGATTCCTTTTGTGCAAACCAGACTACTAGATGATTCTTTAGCCCTGGCCATGGATTAATGTGAATGTGTCTCGAGGCTTGCTCTCCTCTTCTTGGTTGGCCTGGTCCCCGCTACAGATCCCTCACTCCGGAGTTGTCGTAAGGCTCCGGCTGCATTAACTTGCGTTTTCTGGCAGCAGTTATGTACCCTCATGCAGAGTACTAGGTACTCCGTAGGTCGAGCTGATTCTTTTCCCGACTGCTCCGTGGATGCAGACATAAGCCCCTTGGACAAGGCAAGCTAGGATGGAGCATGCGACATTGGGCAATTTCAGTGCACTCCACCTTGTCTCAACGGTCAGCGCACCGACTAATAAACGTTACCTAGTGCCCAATAAACAGGCGCTTGAAAGCGGTGGGCCAACTAGAGCGCCAAAACCTAACCAGACTACCAAAACCTGGTTCGTCTGCTGTGCACAAAGAGGTCAAGCGTTGGGCTTTGGTGCGAGCCACACTCCTGGTGTACCACACCGAGGGAAAAGAAGCAGACCAGAGCCCTTCCATGCTTCAGCAGTGCTGCAGTATCACGCTAATCAGGACCCATGGCCAGGCCAAAGTGTGATTCCTGCACACCGCAACCGGTGCTACCCTCTAGAGGGTAGGCGTGCAAGGGTGCAAAACTAGAACTAAACTGCTCTCTTTTCCAGAGGGTTGTGGGAGGGTAATCTGGCGCATTTCCGCGATACAGGAGTTGTGAACCGGTAGTAGTACATATACACAGTTCGCCGCCCCCTCATCCGCAGAGTCACGCTCGAGCTCGAATCTAACCAAGCGGCCGCCAAAGGCTCGTCATATTTGCCACCGCAAGCCTCAGCACATACGTACTGCTCTTACAACACATCGACATCTTTCCCGACACTTGCGAGTGTTTGGAAATTAAACAAGAGAGGCGATTTTTCTTTTTCGATACATGCTGGCTGCGCAACCTCTGGGCGACACAGCTGCCCTTACCATCCGTCACTCGCCACTTCTCGAGGAAGGGTTCTAACTCTGTTACTTGCGGCAGCTCCTGCGCTTTGGCTTAGGGCCTGTGGGTCTGCGTTGCATTTTAATATATTCTAGAAGGTGTGTGTGTGTGTGTGTGCACTTGCTGCTCAGCGACACGGAGCAAATAAATACAATCTTAGGAGCCTGTGTCTGTGGCCTGCCTGTCGTCACAAGTCGTGCACAGCGGCAGTAACTGAGACTCAACCACTTATTTGGATTTGCGCGTCGCTTGTATGGGATCCTAAACTTACTCGCTAGAAAGTTTATTTAGTTCCGACGAGCGCCGGGTTTCCTTCTTTCATCCTTCGAGAAGCCCACCTTGCACTTCTCCCGCCCGCCGATCGCCCCGCTAAGGAGCACACAACAAGCTTAATACTGTCGTTATTATCACGCCTCCAAACATAGTCTGTCGTTCAAGTTGGCTTGCTAGATAGCAACGCAAAAGGAGGGCTCCCATTGTGGCCCGGAGTACACAATCTATAGTACGAGCAGTATGTCTGGTCGGAGATCACATCGCCCCCCTTCACTAGATCTTAAATTTACCGCTCGCGCACCAACACCACCTCCATCCACAGACAGCGACACAGGCCACGACACGATGGACTCTACCACCTCATCGTCATCATCATCATGCTCACAGAGGCCAATCAGTGCAGCGATGGCTCAAGCACCATACTGCCTCAGGCGGCCAACACTGGCTGAAATCTTATCCAACCAAGCACCACCACCCTACACCCTTAGTGCATTCATGGCCTATCTATCACAGAACCACTGCCTGGAAACACTAGAATTTACCATGGATGCCTCCAGATACAGGAAGCATTTCAACTCACTACACCCAGCCAATGGGGGTCCCATAACTCCCGACAGCGATTCTTGCCAGTACGTGAGGATGCTTTGGCAGAGGCTTTTGGATGCCTACATTGCACCAAATGGACCCAGGGAAGTAAACCTACCGAGTGGGATCCGGGAAAATTTGTTAAATATTCCCAACCAACGAACTCCACCACCTCCAGAATCCCTTGACTCAGCCGTGAATATAATTTATGAGTTGATGGAAGAGAGTGTCTTGATGCCATTCCTCAACTCTTGCAGCGGCTGCCAAACCTACTCAGGCCCATGGGAGTCACAATCTTCAGAAGATTTATACATGAGAGGAAGTTCGGATGAACGGGCATTACGGAGGAAAAATAATTCTGGATCTCCCCCGCCACCTCAGGAAATGTCACAACCATACAGCCCTACTTCCTCCACAGGCAGCCGCCCGCGAACCATTTCTCCGTTTAGTGTCGGGCTTGGATGGCACAGAAGCTCCTCACACTTTCCCAATTCTGCTGAAGGACCATCAGCTAATGCAAGTGGAGACAGCCTTGTCAATGATGATTCGATGATTTCGTCCAATGCGAGTACCTCGCCAATGACCCCGCCTTCAACTCCTCCCAACTCAGACTCCCCAATTTCCTCTGGAAGCCCAAAATATGCCAAGGCTGCTGAGAAGAGCTGGAAAAAGATGACTGGGAAGTTGAGCTGGAAGAAGAAAGATGGCCTACAAGACAACCGTACCTTATGACGGTTAATCCGCCCTCTCCAAACACAACCGTCTAGAAACGCTGGTCGAGGACCAGTCAAGACTTCACGATCGATTTGAGTTGAATGCATATTGTCTACAGCGTGGGTCAGATCTTGAAGTTTAGCAAGTGCATTCGCTGCAAACGTCGGGTTTTCTCTAAGCGGATGGGAGAGGGTGGCACCAAAGTCGGCTCGAAGTCGACGTAAACATTACCTTCGAGGATTGCACGGCCATCGGTTAATGGGATACGACACTTTCTTTGGGCCCTTCACATGGTGCTTTTCTTTTCTCACCACTTGTCGGGCTGTATCTCAGTTTTCGACTACACTTCACACCTAATCGATTTCCCACCAACGATGCACGCGTTGCACTCATGCGCTTCGTTTGTACAGCGCACCTTGAATTTGGGTGACTGGGTTTTTCTTTTCTTTCACTACAGGAGCCGGTTGGGTTTGTCAGTTAACATAGATCGTGTTTTGTTCAAAGTTCACCTTTTCCTGATTCTTTTACCCCTTTCTCCGTACATATATCACACATCCACCCACATGCACACATCGTTCATGCAGTTGCGCGAAGGCATGGCAGTGACCCGGGAACCAAAAGATTAGTCAGGCAGTTTCCCGATTCCCCTTCCCCGCTCTGAGCTGCCAGTCACTATTACTGCATGTTTCTTGTCTATTGGGGTAAAATTTCTTTATACTTCTCTTGGTTACATTCCCACCATAAACACTGAGTCGGCTTTTTTCCACGCATCTGTTGCGGCGTTTTGCTTTTTTTCTCAATACCTTCGTTCTTGTTACTTTTTTACATACGGAAAAATTCTTTTGGCTGATGTCTTGAGGGCTGGAAAATTGCACACAATTACGGTTTACAAATTATGACGGCCATATCTCTGGGGTTTCCATTTCATTTATTTGCTCATTTTCTTTCTCTGAGGCGTTTGCATCTTAACCGTTTTTCCTTATGTTGGTGCATTTGGCTTTTGGTACTGGCTGTCAAGGCTGGGAAATTATCTTGTACAGAATCCATCGGTTTCTTAGTCAGGTTAGAGTGAGATGTTACGGCTGAGGGGAAGTGGAAATGGGAAGGCGTGGGATTGAAAAAGGCGGGTTTGGTGTCTGTAGGATTGGGGCCTTTAGCGGAGAAGGGCAGGGCAGGAAGTTGATTTGCTTTAGGTATCAGGTACAGCATAGGAGTTGGGGGGTGTGGGGCCCTCCCAAAATAATCACATCTGCAACCCGTCTATTCCAATATCCTTGTATTGACTCGTCTCCGTGAATTGCGAATTACCCGATACCCTCTTGAGTGAATATAAATATTTCGTCTCCAACACCGACATAACAGTGGAATAATGCTCTCGCACCCAGCTTGCATACAGCCATGCAGTACCCAATAATTCTTCGTCAATTTGAAACAATCAATTCCCAGCGTGGCTTGAATGTGAAGAAAATTAAACATATACAATATTATCCAAGGGTATTTAACACAACGGGATGTTTTTATCAGGAATATTCACGCAACTCCAACTAGTCACAAAGCCCTATGCTCCATAGTTAAATCGGTGCTCGTTGGATCTCGAAATAATCAGAACACTGGCGTAAGAGCCATCTTCCCTCAGGGGCCGGTCCGTCGGGTATCTCCGACGACGACCCCGAACCCCCAACTCCATTCCTCATCAAGAAAGTGCTCTCGGGGTAGTATGGTCGTGTTTGAGATGTTGACCCGATTTTCGCAATGATATGACTAATGACTTACATAATCTGCGAAGTGTTATATGTGCAGCAGTCCAGCACGTGAGGCTCCATCGAGCCACAAGTCAAACATATGTGACTTGATAGCGAGCTCAAGGCTAATTCATGCACCCTTGCGCTCGATCAATGCACTCTGATTAACCATATTCCATTTCAGGCTTCCATTTCTTTTTTCCCCCCCCCCCCTTCGAATTGCCCTATTCGAGCTTATTGTCTTTTACTCGAGATAATCTTCGGACATGGGAAACCGTTGGGTTAGCTCCCCAAATATTATGATTTCAGCGTCCAGAAACAAGGCAGGAGTTATATATACATCTCCACAGATGATGCGTGATTTGGGCGATCGGGGAGTGTGGAAGACTAAACCGGATGGGGCTGAGAGGGCATTTTATTCAGTAAGCCAGCCTTTCCTGTGGAGGAGGGGTTCGTGCCAACCAGACTACCCAGCAAGTTCCATCGCCATGGAAGAAACCGGGGAAGGGAAGAAGAAAAAAGATAGGTACAGACGTCGAACCCTCAAGGAAGGGGGGGGGGAAACGTAAAAGGCAACAGTGCGGAGTCTAGAACGCGCACAGGCGGATTGTTCAAAGAAGGATCACCATTCGTTCATACAGCTTACAGTACATAACCCTACCCATTAACGGACCGGAATTACTTCCGAGTTGTTTTCCTTTTTCCTGTTTAGAACTCGAACTCGGACATGTCTTCCCAGCGCCTGCTTGGACCTCACCTTTGTTCCAGCTGCATAGCAGGCCGTGCCCTGGAACGCAATCGCTCAAAGCCCTAAGAAGTAAACCTAGCGCTAGCCACAAAAGGTCCCATGGTGGAACCACCCCCCCCACCACACCTCCGATCTCACTCCCTGAATTAAACCCGGGATACCGCGCCTACGTACATATATGTACCCCTAATAACATCGGACCCGCTGTAGGTTTCACTCGTGATGTGCGCGGATTAGGAGGCACATGCTAAATAACCCAATGTTCAGGTATGAAGCCGAAACGTTTGCATTAGGTAAGACATCGTGGATGCAAGCCTCATATGCACTGACACTACTGATGGAAAGCTAATTCATATATGAAGCATGTTTTGGATTTGATAACGTTGGCGCGGTGAATTTAGAGAATTAGGGAAGTAATACAGCTCAACCCCATAATAGCAGCATACTCTGGATGTTCACCCCGATATTATGTTGCATATAATATCTACCCTTACATTATGTACAGTATACAAGCATGCGTTAATTACAGGGAACACTGATAAATCCGCATATAGTGGCGGACAGTGATCGGGCAAGAACTCGATCGTGATAATACTGACTCTTTTATTGGCCAACAGGGGGATAGATCTATAGGGTTTTTAGTTCACGTAAGAATAGTGTATAAGATTGTGATATAGAATATAAAAGATGCAGCCATTGAAGCTGCACGACAAAATAATCAAGAACTTATACATATGCTGCTTGCAAGCATGTACGCATGCATTAGATCCATGAAATGGAGAACTAGTGGTGTGCAAGTATATGTATATATATGACGCCCGACGTAGTCGATAACATAAAGGGCGAGCCAGTGCCTCCTCCATGTAGAGTACATCTTCCCTACGATCAGCCTAGTCTCGGAGCTGCTTAACCTTGCCTGCAACGTATACTCATCATGATATCGGTGGCTAGGTTTGGTTCAAGGGCCCTGGGTTGAAACTACTCTATCAGAAGCCGTAACCAACAATCTAGGATTTTTGGATCCTGCTCTGCCATAATTACCCCTAATAATAGGCCCAACATATCCCTAAGAGCCTGATATTCACCTTGCCCCCTCCTACTATGCTACTATGCTTGCCCAGGGTATTTGCATAGATTAGAGTGCTCTAAAGAAAACACCGAGTGTACTCCGTACATTGGCAGTGCCTCAAAGACGCCGATTGATATAGGGGCACTTTGGGTTCAATATCTAGGCTTTCCCTAGCCCCCCTTCCTCGCGTGCACGCCTTCTACCCCCACGCTTAGTCGCATTTTCGGCTGCTAACCTTTGCACTCAGACTGCAATCATTCCCGGTCGTTCTCCGAGATACCCGGCGCCCTTGGTTTCTGGTGTGCTCCTGCGCCCATTGAGGTTTCCAATGACTTCGACTGACATGATGTTTAATGGGATAGTGCATGCTTTGGTATAACATTTTTGAAAAAAGATTTTGTCATTTGCCACTTTCCTATCATTTAGTTGCAAAACCTTGTTTTGGTCTTGCTGCCTAAGTTATCAGCTTTCTTCCAGGAGAAAATAGCGTGGATTAGGCGTTCTCCTGGACCCGTGGGGGCTCGGCTCGCTCGACTCAGCATTCAGACGATGAAGCTTGCTGAAGCTTCATACGCACAAGGTTAGATTACCACCGATTGCCCGCCCAAAGATATCATTCGATGTGGTTTGATCTATTTTCTGCTACCGCAAGCTCTCGAGTGGCTTGAAAATCCCACCTATTCACGTTGAATCCTTGCTAGCGCTGAGCCAAATAGAGCCTAAACGTTCCTCTTCCTCTTGCTAGGTCCAGATCTGTGGGGGTATAATGCAGTAGCAGTTGCCTAATGTTCTAGAATATTTCAAAGTCAGCGTCAGGTAGTTCGAGGCGAGGATATGATGCAAAGCTTCATGACGGCAAGTTTGGTTGGTGAGAAGATGTGCAGGGTAATCCCTTAAATGATCATGGGTATAGTTAATGCTGGGGGCATGGCCACCAGGGTATGGTATCCTGCTTTAGTGGTTCCAAGGTTCAACTTGTGCCACATGTTTTGTGATTTCACAATGTCGAAGCCCATATATTATCGAAACTGTCTCAAGTAAGCATAAGCATCCTCACTCATTGCTCAATTTCCGGTCACAGTATTGTGCAAATACGAGAAATGCACTCTTGCCATGTAGAGTTATCCAAACCCTAGACGATTATGTACCACACCCGTAATTGATACCTAGGACTCACTACTCTAGGGTGAGACATTTGTTCGTTCCCTTTCATTGGTGTAAATTCGATGATTTACAATATTCGACATACCGACTCTGCATCGTTTCTTTGTGTGGGGTTGACCTAGTCTGGTTTATGAGGCAGACGGGCTGGGTACCGAACTACTTGGAATCCTGTAGACACAGACCAAAAGGAGCTGAGCTCCCACCGTAGTGACTGGTGGCCACAAAACCCCCTTTCTGGGGTGGGTAGTATTCAAAAGTGAAATAATAATAACTTTGGTATCACTTACATTCGAAACAATCAGGGTAAGGTTCTCTCGTGATGTTTAAATAGTCTGGCGGGCACCGCCTTTTGTAGCGTGCTCGCCAGACTAATGTTTAAGTATCTCGGCTTTTGACATTTATAGTCATTTGGGCTTTGTCAGCATGTAAGCATAACATATAATTGCAGTTCAGGCGGCTGAGGGTGCCTTTACTGATGTAAACGCCGCCACCACCATCGGATCTGCGTCTGCCGCTCTAGATTAGGTCCTGGTTCTTTCGGAAGCCAAGTTTTCGCACATTCATTCTGCACGATATCTTTGTCTGCAGATTTCCTTGAGTAGATACTCTATAATCGTACCCCCTCAAGTTGCAAGCTTATCAAGAACATTAGTTGAACCAATCTAAGATATGAAGTCGACATGCAAGCTCATTTATATTCATGTGCTTATTTATCTTTGTATGGCAGCAAGGTAATATAATACATGTACATATAAAGACTCTTTGATCTTGAATATTGAGCATTGTGTACACGGCATCGACCAGACTATTTACCTATCGTCTAGCACTTAGGCCAGATGTGGTAGTCAATCCAAAAGCGGTAATGCACTAGAAGGTTCGCCATGCTGACGATCAAACAAGTTAAATAGGTCTTGATGAGTACTATACTCAAATATCATCCAGCGTGTCAGTCTGTTCCGTACCCTGACACGGTTATTTATGTAGCCTTTTCCGCGATAGAGTGCAGCAAGACTCACGTGCCTTGGGGTAATTCCGGTCATTGATCTCAAGTGGTTTCATATATCAGATAGCGCTACATACGAGGATAAGATTCACCACTCACTGCATCATCTATCTAATCGACATAGCATTACAATCGCCAATAACATGACTTCTTGTTTTTGTAACAGTATTACCCATTACTAGCAGTCCACACTCAACTTTCAACCACTCTATGAACAGCACCATAACCTATGTGGTTCTTCGCTCGCAGAAACACCCGCCTTTGGGAAATACAAGTTAACGTACAGCGACACAAGAATTTTCACCGAGAATTGAAGAGAGAGAGAGCAGGATGGGGTAGTGCTGGCATAAGAGATTGGCTGGGCAAGGGACTATATACCCTAGGAAATTGCATTTCACAGAGGGCATCACGAACTGAGCGATTCCAGGATTTGCCATTATTTGCTCTAGAGGGTTTTCTTGCAAATATACTGTTCCGTGTAGGTAGTTGCAGACAATATCTACTACCATCAACTTTTGGTCAACGACAGCAGGTACCTTTCCTTTCAATCAGGAGCTACTCCTCAAGCAGGGCGTCCCGCACGAATTCAACAGAAACCAGCTCTATATCAGAAATAGTAGAAGCCTAAGCATCACCAGTGGGTTATGCAGTTCCTCCATTATCGGAAACCCCGCTTCAGGATGAGGCTATCGGGCCTCAGCTGCCACGACTCGAAACGCTTACCACCACCTCCCCCCCAAATTCTAAATTCATCGAGCAGGAGCCTAGGGGCCGTGAAGAGATGCAAACACTCATCATGTTTTTGAAGGAACTTTCAGACCCAACCGAGATTAAGACATTAGATAGCTTGTTCTATCACTACCGTGCCCTCCCAGCTTCATGTTTAGCATATCTTTGCACAGAGGAGATGAATCTTCTCTTATTCCAATTCATGTCTGTCCCAGTTCGTACAGATTTACTCATGATAAGGTTCCTTTCTGTCGTTGATGATATGCGGGATTTGAAAATTCCGATCTCCTGAAATGAATAGATCACAGTCATAAGTTATGTGGGCCAACGATTCAATCTTAAAGTTGGACTCCCTGAAATCGAAGCCACACTAAAGCTATGGCGTGAGTTGGAGAAAAAGGCTGGTGCAGAGCTTGGACCGACTCTGTTCAATATTCTGCTCGATATGGCAGCGAAGGCAAATCAACACAGCTTGGTCGAAGCCATATTGGCTGAGATGAAGTACCGGCATATAGAAGCTGATAGGTTCACACTCACTACTGTGATAACGTGGTATGGAATTCTCAGGGATGCGGCCTCTGTGAGAGAAACGTTCACGAGACTGATACAAAATGGGGAAGTGGTTGATATACTGGTTTACAATGCCCTTATTGTGGCATTTATAAGGGCAGGAGAATGGGACACTGCCGAGGAGCTTTTTGATAGGATGAAAAGTTTTTTTCGAAAGAAAATCAAGGTTAACAAGAAGGAGGCTCTCATTCAGGGCCTAAAGCGAGACGGATCACTAGTATCACCCTCGCGAGACTATGCTGCTTATCGCCACTTCTCTCAAGTACTCAGGATGATGGCCAAGAAACATCAACTAAAGTCTGCTCTCGAGTGCATTCCCTTTCCTAGGGATCATGGCTCGCAGGTGTATTGTGGGCCAAATATTGTTACATTTAATATCTTCTTGCAAAACCACTGCAATTACGGTGACTTCAATGAGGTCACCGAGCTTCTCACAGAAATGAAATCCTTAAAAATCTCACTGAAACCATCCATCTTTCTTTCTTTATTTAGGGGCTTTACGTTACATGGGGAGGGGCGCTCAAGTACGTCTAAATGGACTGGGGACAGAATTGAAGAAGTGTATGCAGCATTACTGAGGGAGGTGTATCAACCGAGGGCACAACAATCGGAGAAGGTCAGGCTGTCGACAATGTTGGTGTATGAAGTTGTAAATCATAACTCAGAGCAGGGCAAAGACAATCAAGGTCTATAGAGATATGGAATACCTTTATCAAGAGGGGTATGGCCATGATAGAGAGATTGAACTGGTAGTTCAGAGAGTCCTTCAGAAAGCAATCGCGAGCCCCCTTCAAGAAGCGGGTGTCATGTATCTGATATTCGGGAGTAGTGTTAATCGAACAATGCTGGATGAAGATACACTGAATATTCCCAAATCTTGAGAGTCATATGTAGGTAGTCACTTCCTAGGGAGGTTTACAAGACCATAGACTGAGTGAGGAACATGACTCATTACCGGGTTCAGTCTACGATACTGTAAGGAGTATTTGTATATATTTATACTTCATACTTTTTCATATATTTATATCACTATATACTTTGATGGCAGCTAAACTATTATAATGACATTGGACGGCGTTCAAGAATTTTAGAGCATAGAAAATTACAAATCAAAACCAAATGAGTATATTTACTGGCCTGGAGTGAAACATTACATTCCAAACAGGACTTATTAAATACTTCAAAAGGTACCATTGCAATACCAATTTTTACTGCAATACCAATTCTCGATCAAACCCATTACCCAGGAAGTCAGCACCTTCGTCCACAATATCAGGATCACTTAGCTCCCTCAATATCATCATTGAATTACTTTCTCACATCTGCAATGACCTTGCTCATGAGTAGTAGCTCCTTCACCTTCCCTAATTTCTTCAGATCCCTCCTCAATGCAAACTTGAAATCGTCCACCTTGATCTTGTTTCTGCGCACGTAGGTAGCCATCTTTGCTGCTTTGTAACACATGTCTACGATATATTCTGTAACAAGATCGTCTAGAAGCTCAACGGATTCTTAGAGCGGGTTGGGATCATTGCTAATTCCGTATATAAGGGAGTGGACTGTGGAAGGATTGGATGTTAGAGGGGTATATGGTTTAGTAGGTAGGATATGGCGGGTATCAACTTACGCTCATGGGCGAAGAAGTGCTGCCTGCGAGTGCAGTGCTTTCTAACACTAGCGTCAGAAGACATGAGTGCTTATTTTGTTTGATGATATTGTGAATGCATAATTTGTTTGCGGCTCTGTAGCTTGAGCTTGAGGATACAGTGCCAAGGGAATGTTTCTTCATATGTCTCTGTAATACAGGATTGTCGTTCATGGAAACTAAAGCCAGAAAAGAATATATGCAGAATAATAAGAGGAGGGTCTAAATGCACATCGTCAAATTGGCATTTCTCATAAATACTTTATATACCATTCAATGTAATGTGATAGATATACATATCTTATAATGTACATACAGTGCCTGAGGGAAAGTTATTACGCACCCCCCTGCATAATATGCAGTGCCAGTGCGTGCGCCCGCTATTTCTGGCGAGACATACAGTAGTGTGATCGATGCATAAAAAGGGGTGCGTAATAACTTTCCCTCAGGCATTGTATATATACAGTACATACCAAAGCTATTATTAGCTCCGAGAATTAGGCTATCGAATTTATATTCATTTTCATAGTTTTTTGTAGCTTAACGCAGCCTATGCATAGGTAGGGTGGATCATGATCGGCCGGAAGAGTAACGAATTTGAAATTGAAACCATGGGCTAAGCTTGGAACTATTATTCAACAGCTATACTTAGCTATTTGGGAAGAGATATATTGATGTAGCCTTTGGTGTTCATGATCCTTAGCCCTTGCTGGAAGCTTCTAGGGAAGCTTCTAGGTGAGTGTTATACCAGTGACACCTTATTCGGACATGTTACTGGGATTGCTTGATAAGCACGGCAGACTAGTTAGTTCCAAGACGGCGCATCCTGGTGTTTGGCTCCTTGACACAAATTGCGACTGTTTCGAGGTTCATCCAACTCTCCCTTCCCTCTTGCTCTTCTTCCTTTCTCTCCTACCTTTACTTCACTCGTCCAACATCTTCCTTCAGGGCGACAATACTAATCTACCCTTGATTTTTTTGGCTTCTTAGACTTCATCATATTACACCCCTAGCTTTCTCTTCTCCCCAATATCACACTTTGACCTTGACAGCCACTGCTATATTATTACTTCTATAGCTAGCTGCAGGATCTCCGAAATCCAAATATTATAGCTGTCAGTCCAGCTGCTCGAGAAGCTTGGCTGTTGCTCTTTCTAGAACGTCACCTGAGCTGAACAGAACGACCTAACCCGAATTCAACGAAGGAACCTCTACACACATCAACAAAGCCATAATTCAACATGGTTCATGACGAGGGTATGCAGGACATCAACGCCCTACCACCTCATATTCAGGCTCGGTTTTCTAAAAGACCCCGTCACAACTCCAGCTTCGCCGGGATTAACAAAGACCCTGCAACTGACAAAGCTCAGAGCCGCCGAGCTTCGATTCTCGAGTCAAGGAAGAACCTACTCAGGGCAAGGGCCGTACACGCCGAGAAAGTTCGTTCAAGATGCCACAAAGATTCCCATGAAGCTCTTGCTGCTAGGTTGATGGCTTTACAAAGCTCCTTGTCACAGGCACAGAAGTCTCGGAATGCTATTTTGGCTAAGACTGCTGCCGCATGTGCAAATGAAGTCGCTAAGGCAAAGCAAATTGCCCAGGAGATTAAACTGAAAAGAGAGGAAGAGGCAAAGGCTTTGAAAGATGGCATGGCTGATAGGCTGTTGGAAGCTGAGAAGAGAAGACTGGAGCTACAGAGAACTCGAAGAAATAGCCGTAGATCCCGGGGCTCTTCTTCATCCATTAAGGCTGATGTGGAAGCGTCAGAGTCCTTGGAGAGCATTAGTGTTGAAGAAAGAAAGCGTTCTAAAGAGGAAGCTGCCGTGACAATCCAACGTGCTTATAGGCTCAACCGCAACCGGCAGGTTGTCAGGATGTTTATGGACTTGGGCTTGACTGTCGAATCTGTCAGGGATAGCCCTTTCGACGAGATCTCTGCTCTCATGAACGAGGAGCGTGTCCAGCGAGCCACCTCTAGATTGCTCCAGTTGTGTGGGTTACTCCAGGCCACCAAAGGTACTACGACTGCGAAAGAAGATGTGGTCGATACAGAGAAAGCTTGCAGGATTTTCTTAAGTGCTTATGTTATTCTTGGTCACCCCTCCCAAGTTCTCTCAAACGATGGACAGGATGAGAAGGTGTGTATTATTTTCTTATATTGTCGCTTTGCAGCCTGCTGATATGTATGATTTTAGTCTCTTATTACAAAGAGCAAAGACCTGCTCTGTGCCTTTGAATCTTGGGTATCTTCGGCTAGTCCCATTAATAGCTTCATGGGCTCCAGATCATTGCGGGAAGCATTGATATCCTCTTGGGAGCAGTTCAGCATGGCATTTTCTTCGTGGAAAGAACGTGATAGTCGGTACTTGTTGGTGCTTTTGATACAGACGTTTGCTGAGCTTGATTTGATAATGCACAAAATGAAGGACGAGAATGATCCAGTCACAATGGACTATAAGGAGGGCATCCGGGAGCAGCAATTAACTTTACTCGTTAGGATTCGGCAATTGGCTGGGGATAGAACCCGGTCGATGATCAAGAAGGCAGTTTTGCAAACCCGGAAGGCCCGTCTCCCCAAGAAGGAGGATCACAGACCAAGGGGCGCTGAGGCAGAAACTCCTGCTCAAGCCTCTTCATCTACCTCTGTGGTTCAAAGTCAACCCACGGCAATCTCGGAGAGTCCAGCTGTTGATAGTCGACCACGAGCTGAAGAGCCATTGTTGATGGGCATGACAAACCGGGAGATTGTTCATGAGCTGGCTCTAGATAAGAATTTCAGGTTGAAACCCAGGAAGAAATCTCCAATTGAGGAGTTGGTGGAGGCACAAGCGAAGAGGGCGTTCTATGATATTATGAGGGAAGGGATTGAAAAGGGAGATATGGAATCTTGGATCCCTCAAATGGCACAGGCGATTAGAGAGGTAAACATCCCATATATCCTACCATAATTTAGAGGCGGAGTTATTAATGGTCTCCACTTCTAGAAATTATTGCGTCTTTTTGAGCCCACCCAATCGTTGTATAAAGTTATTGAGAACGTTTTCGATATCCAGCTCATACAACAACAGTGCCGAGTCGGTAATTATGATTATATTAAATTGTTCAATTGGATTTTGTCTTTGCTTCCCAAGATCTGCAGCCCAGCCAGGGATTTGGTTGTCCAGCAGCTTATTCAGTTCGAGGGAGACTTTATTGTCCGGCTTGATAAGCTGATGGATGTCCTGGATCTTCTCATTTTGGACCAAACGAACTTTACCTTGATGCAATCCGCTCCTCTCCTAATCTCGCAGGCCATCCCATACGAAAGACGGACTTTTACTACGGAACTACAGTCCGGCAAAACCAAGCTTGACAAAACCAGACAATGGCTAGCTGACGCCCGTGACAGCAAGTATGCCACTGCAATGGACAGGAATCCAGAAGGGGTAAACTTTGATACAAATATGCCGACTGCCGAAGCAATCTACAATCAAGGGCTACTGTCACTTGTCATTTCCCTTGATGAGCTGAAGCCCGAGGATGTGCCAGAGACATTTCATCTGGATGTTGAGCGTCTGATAGGATACAGGGACACAGTTCGAAAGATTGTCATTTCTTCGGCTATCGTCTTGACAGTCAAGAACCTCCTCAGACGGGATGTCCGTCAATCATGGAAACCCCTCAAAGATAAGGTTGTTGCTTTGATAGACAAGAATTACAGGATCGACGCCACAGAGCTTATTACTTTTATTCAGGAAATCACAGCCCTTCCGCCAGCTGTTCAGACCCACATTAAGTCGGCAACTGCAAAGATTTGCAACTTGGCCCATCCCGATGCAGTCTTGAGGCTTATCTTCAACAGGTTGAAATCATTCATTGACATACGCTTGAACGCACAGGGAAGCAGACAACGGGCTAAGCTAGCCTCTGCAGTATCAGAAACTCTGGCCAGCTATGGTATGGAAGAGCAAATTGGGGATGTTACCACCCTTCTTGAGAGCGTGGAGAGATTGGCCGGGTACAACCGCGTCACATACGAGGAATTGTATAACACAATTTTGGAAGAACTCGGAAGTGGGGTTGCAAATGCTGCTTAATTGCTTATGTGGGAAAACCAGTGCGAGTCAATATAGGGCTGATGGGTCGGATGGGCAATGCCTAGAGGAATCTCAATATCCTTTCACTGAGTTCTTTTGGATTTCTCTCACTACTCTCCCGTGTTGACCATTCTTTATTGTGTTGATGCTATGTTACACATGCTCTTGGTATTATTGAAGTATTGTAAACATTGCATCGCCTTCTTAGCCTGATTGTATCGTTTTGTTCGTTTTATTGATTTTTCTCCGCCCAGAGTTGCAAAGCCCGCGACATGCTGAAAGTACCATTTGAATTCTTGATTTTATTCATCTATATATCGGCTATGCTGGCCGGGGCCTCTAATAGGCACGGACCTCGGAAGTGGGATGATAGAAGCCGGGGCACGGAGTGGTCATTATTGCCTTGAAAGCTGCGCTGTTTGAGATACTACTAATTTCATCATTTTGATTTTTTCAGAGAAACTTACTTTTACATAGTTCTAACTTAGTACTCACCGCACTTTTGTGAGATGATTCTGCAATTGCTCGTTTATCTCTGGTTGGTATTTTGGTATGGTTGGCAATGGTATTTGATACTGTACCTAGCTCCCTGTGAGGGAAGTCCATTCCACGTCCAAAAGGGGTGGCTGATATCATGCTTGCCAAATTTGAGATGATAGTAAGTGACTAGGTGAATTCATTTCCCACAACTAAGTGATACTGAGTGTAGCCTGCGGACTTGAGGCGAGCAAGCTCATATATTAAATATCTGCCTCTAGCTGCATGTGATATGCAGGATTCCCTACATAAAAATATTTCTGATACAAGTCACCTGCATGAGGCTCTGCAAGGCCGGTAGTTGTGTTCTCAGTATGCTCTTCTGATATTGGAATGTTGAGACCATGTTTGCTAGCTTCATGTGTATGGGCGTGCACCTGTTAATATATATATATGGACCAATATATAAATCCAGGGATTTCTCTCGTGAACATATTTGCAAAGCAGATTTTTTTCGAGAGTTAATTTGGTAGATAGGTACCTGTACTATATGTTATCATTCAATATATTGATTTCGGAAAGAGGCTTTTATTTGACAGCACGACAGCCTGGGGAGTTCAGTTGTTCCTGCATACATATATTATGTGTACTATATATAATTGCAGCTCAGGCATGGGAGTTGAAGAAAGGTGCATACCCGAGATATTGGGGGGTTGATCAGCGCTGTCAGCCCCGGCAGCCACCGACGAGCCCCGAGGGAAATCGGGCATTACACTGACATGGGGATATAAAGTAATTGGGCTGTAAGCGAGATAGTTATATCGGCAGTGATAGCGACATCTCGGCCGGGAAATGGTGGGAGATACGCAGTCTAGAACCCGGGATAGGTTCTTTCAATGGTCACTCGAAGCCTCAGTGAGTCTTACAATGTTCAGCTCGGAAACAATGAGGCCAGATTGGGGAGTGGCCGAACTGCATAAATTTTTCAAACTACTAACGAGACATTTTTGTAGGTCAAGGAGGTCAAGGCGACAATAATTGAATCTAGGTGAGGGTAACACTATTCACCCACAATACACTCTACTCATAGTTAGACGCAATACCTTCCTAAGTATTTGATACTTAACTCAATGAGTTGTAAAAATCTTGAATTTTTATATAAAACATGACATGCATATGTCGACATCACTAATATGGTCCCTGCAGCTGATGTAAAATCTTTTCGGCATAGCTCTAGGCTACATCACATGTAATTATAAATTGCTGGGATACTTCTCCTAAGGTTATCTAGGTTCCAGCGTAATGGATTGATATCATCGGAGTACCAATCATGGTCAACCCTCGTACAAAGATGTGGATATTGGGCATCTGATTTGGATGGATGAGCTATCAGGTATTTCGACTGGTAGCATGTAAGATGTCAGAAAATAAGTATATCACTTTTACACCGCCATCTTGATAGTTCGATAATCAACCAAGACACTTGCTCCCCAATCCGGTAGTCATGAATCATACCAGCGTATTATAAAATGTATATTTATAGTCTCTCAGCCGTGTAACCTAACAAATTGCGACAACATCGTGACCCAAGCAAACCATAGAGTTCAGATTTACTTCACATTAGGTTCTCAAATACGTACGCCCATGGCCTGTACGGATTACAAACGCTTACATACTTACGGTCTATAGTAGTTGCCTTGCAGCACTTCCATTAACCTCCACAACTCAGACCTGGAATCAAGCCCCAATGGGATTTACCGACCGGAAAAACCCCAATCCTACATAAATCTTACGAATAGATCTCAGCCTTGCCGACGGGCCTCACCTATAGGTATTCTCCAGTATACCGTCTCCAGTATACCGGTATCATGAGTACCGGTACCGCAAATACTCAGAAGAAACTGCACTAGCCCGTGCGTAGTACTTGAGACTTTTTACTTATGGAAACGTACGGACGAGCGCAGTTTCTTACTTCTGAGTATATGCGGTATTAAAAAACGAACCACGCAGCTAACCTACTTTCATGAAATAAGTGGGACATCATGAAACAAACATGAGGGTACGAGTTACAAGGCTGTGCTAGAATTGCTAGAATAAAACCCGTCCTTTGTTCTACCGCCGATCACCGCTTCAAGCCGAACGAAGTATTGTTCCACGCGCCCGGAGAAGGCAATTCCACCACATATGTGGGCTTAGGTTTTGGCGCCGGCGCTTACAACCTTGAAGTCTAAGTGAATTGTAGCTGGAAATATAGTCTGGTTGCATGACCCCTCCGTACTGGAAATACGCAGATCATAGTGATAACATCCACCTGGGCAAGTAACAGAAAGTGAGTGGTTGCATGTTGATATTTTAAGTTTACTTACATACCACTGGTATTCAGGTAATTCCTAATCTGGCTGTGTGGTATTTCCCATACCATAAAAATTCGCGAGTAAGACCTGGGTCTTGAAACTCACGCCCTCCATCGAGATTCCCATACAAATCTATTCAGGAGCCCAGAGTATCATTTGCACGGGGTTGGTCTTACCCGTGGGTCCTTACGTGAGACCGGAGGAAATTTAGTACCTATTTTCCGGTTGCGGTACTGGTCAATTACAAATTATATCCCATAGTAGTCCGTTTGGGCGGGCTACCGTCATGACTATGCATAGCAAAGAAATATTATTACAACTCAAAACAGTTCATACTGAAATAACCAGCAGTTGGTAACGTCGACGTCATAAGCGGCCAAGCGTTAGCTGAATTTGCGATCATAAACAAAACATGATCAATGCCGATACACTGTACATCCGGGTTTAGAAACCAATCACCAAAACCCACAAATATGCCTTCAAACAAACTGTGTGTCTGTTTGGTAAGCGCTCCAATTTCTCTTGATGTGACCTGCCTTGCAAACAAAAGAAATCAGATACCCTGACACTGGATGCCTGTCCCTGCTCTATGGCCCCGGGTAGGAACTGACTCTGTTTGAAATCGAGCCTGCATCGATCGCCACCATACACAATCCACTTGCCGTAACTTCAAATTCAAAGTTTATTCGTCAATTGTAACGGGATACCTCGCCAAACAAGCCACTCAGATTTGCAAGCCAAGGATTAACTCGTTTGCTGATCAGTTGAATACCCCATGTGAAGTCGATTGAAGGAACAAATCCCTGAAAAGGACCCCTGGACCCTGCTCTCCAGGACCTATGGAACCTGTCATGAAGTAATCAAACAGGACATCTCATACGGTAGAAGATGACTGGACCGGATATCCACCCTCTGCATACACGTGCATGTACATGTGCTAGAGTAGAACATACATGCATATATTACATACTCTACTTGACCATTGAAAAATTGCATCCACTGACAATATGTCAGAGTTTCCCCCACTGTACCCCCGTCTTTGTGTGACTGTACACTCTACTCCTACTTGTGTCTCAGAATACCGCCAGCACTTACCATCTTTCCCCACACCCCCACAGCTAATGACCGCTACAAACCGCGGCCCGCCCAGTACCCACGATATCCCAAACGACACCCAATTGCAACCGGTGATTGCTGCATTCCAATATTGAAATGATGCGCTGGTTCCCTCCGTGTTGACTGTTTCGGGATTGTTCCTCTAGGCGCACAAAAGAACAATACGGTCGCCCATGGCTTTCAAATCCCCATGCCGCTTTCCAAATATGGTCACGGAACCTCGCAAATCACGATCGCCGATATCGATCGGCGCTCCGCTCATGGACATGGGCCACCCGTTCCCTCTACACATCCATGCATAGCGCAGTCTGGAACGCAATAGGTAGCACCACCCTAGCTATAACGTTCTGACTGCCCAATGCGGTAATACAACTAATGTCATGCATTTTTCTGACACCCATGCATGGAAACACTTTTCTCGTTCTCCAAATGCCTACAATTAACCTTTTCCATGGCCCCGCAAAACACATGATGGAAGGTTTGTTTTGATAAGGTGGATCAAACGAACGTGGAACGTAGGTGTCTCGGAAGGGTACGAGCGAACAAAGTTTACGTAAAGTTCAAAAATAAACGTACGCAGTGGGCATATATATGTAATGTGATGTGGCATGAGGGAGTAAAGGTAAGTGGTGTCAGGTTGGGCAAGTAGAGAGATTAAAGATGTATTTGTATTATCTATGATGTCTGATATTCTATATATGTGTGGGTGGTATTAGTCTATCGCTAACTATTGCTATCGTGAGGTGTGGTAAAGTCTATGGCTAATATAATGATTTTGTGCTGTGAATGCAGGGAAACATGAGGAGAATGATACACAGTTGTGGAAGGGGCGACATGCACTGAATGCAGAAAAAGCCCGCGGGTATCAAAGCCAATGAGGCAAACAACCAAGTGGGCAGTGTACATAAAGGGACTAGTCTTGAAAGCGAAGGGGGGTAGGACATTGCAGGCACATGGAACCACTTTTTTGTGAACTCATTGCATCAACATATGTTTGTTTTCCTCCCAATTGGTAAGATTCGCGCTGTACCCTTTAACCCCCATTTCTCTAACTTATGCCTCCTAAAATTGTCTCCAGGCGCCTCATGATGCTCTTCCGTCTGTGATGCATAACACAACCCAATTGCTCTGCTGCCATGAAAGTTGTGGAACGTCTGTCATAAGTCGTCCTCCTCCATCGAACGACACACGCACGTAAGCCCACTCACAGCCGCGAGGACAGACGCAGACCACCATATCGGCACACCGCACATTCCCCTAACCCCCCCCCTTGCCAGTGTCTTCGCCCCTCCCGACAATATTCGACCGGCAAATCTGCCAGCCCATAGCTGAAGCAGCCAAACTAAGAAACAAAAGAACTAAAAAAAATACAGGACCTAACAGCTGTTCCTGCCAGAGAGCCATGAATAACATGAGAAAAGGGAAACAACTAGCAATAACAATAAAGGTATCTCAGTAAAAACTCCAGTTATCCTTAGTAGTATAATCGACTATCCGCAGCCTCCCCCAAGTAGTAATCCAAGAGCCAATCAAAGAAATTCGTAAAAGATCGAGGAAATCAAATAAATGAGTGAACGCTCCAACACAGAGACTCCTAAGCGACGATTCCATAGCAGCAAAGAAAAGATCAACTGGGATATTTTTCTTAGTAGAGATTCCGTTTCCGCCCCCAGAAAAAAAAAGAAAAGAGAAAAAGAAATAAATAACGAACACGGCACAAAGGAATACTGTAGAAAGCAGGGAAAAGCATTAACAGTGCAATTTGAGCATGCCTGATGTTCACAGTTTAGCTTTCTTTTTGAGTATGCTCCAAATCCGCAATCCGCTGCCCAATAAAGAAAAATTTGATCGTACCCATCGTAAAAAATTAATTGCATAGCATACCCTTTTGCGCCGTAAATGACTGGAAAGACGTGATTCGTCCGATCGTAAAGCCTAAGAAAAAAAGATTATAGGAAGATGGGAAAGAAATAATTCAACAAGTGCAGAAAAAGGCAGAAGAGCGGGCTACTTCACACGATCTCATCGTGAATACGTGCGGTGAAGCTTCGCATCTGGGCCTGCATCGATACATGGACGCATGTAGGTTGTATAATCACTCCGCACGCTGTCCATACTCCTAGTAGACCGATCCGGAAACTGATACGCAGGATATCCACATTTGTGGAGTCCAGCTAGTACACGTTTGGCGCCATTGATCTTAAGTTGCCATTTTTGTTTACTTTCCTCGCGTTGTAATTCCAAGTTCTGGATTTCCTGGGGAGTGCTCCATCCGTGACCCCTCATCCTTTCAATCATGTATGTATAGGCTTCTTCATCCTTCTGCATTCCCAATATCATCTGCGTAATCGTATTCTCCGACATGGTCTCAATTGGCTTAGAAAGTTTTCTTCCAAGCTTTGGTGACAAAGGATCTATACTTGGAACGGTGTACTCCTCTGGTCTGATCGGAGCAAGCATATTCAACGAAGTTTGGGAAGCAGTTGGCGCGCATGGTGAAAGAAGAGGCGTTATTGTCGGTGGTTGAAGCGGTGATTGAACAATCTCGTTCAGTAGTGGTTGCCACGCAAGTTCTTGGAACACATCTGTTCCTGTGAAAGACGGCTTTGACCTGGGTGACTGGAGCGGAGAGTACATCACTTGTCGTATATGGGGTGCCTCTGGAATCGGCAACTCGAACTCAAAATTGGGATTGGGTGGATTGGAGGAAGTTGAAGTGGCCGTATTGAGTGGCCAAAAGAAGTCCGTATCCTCCGTAGGTGGCGTATATGGGGGTATTTGCAAGGGTGGTAGATTGGGGATGGCTTGAGACCGTGGTGAGATGGGTGTGCTAGTCGCGCCTGACATCCGTCTCATGAGATTATCTCTCAACTTCTGTGGAAACATTTTGTTGAGGAGAGTCGTTCGACGGCCTTTTGGTGCTGTTGTTGGTGACTGGGGTTTTATCACCGGGTTGAGAGATCCAAATGCCTCTGGGTCGAGGTCAAACTCCCCCCAATCCTCTTGAGAGTGTATCGTTGGAGAGGTTGCACAATAGACTTGCTCACCCACTAAGAGCAGTACCATACAGTCAGCTTGAGGAAATGCAAATATTGTCCTACACATTGTACTCACTATGTGATGGGGGGGTTGGAGGCATCGCAAATTGATAGTCGTGATGCTGTTGACGGCATGAATCCAGCCTTCCTTCAGATTGACTTCCTGATCCATTCAAGCCACTAGAAGCATGCAGTTTCTCAGACAATTCGATCGTCGCAGTTCGCCGGATCACGTCGTCCACGCCCAATCCTGAAGCTCGATAGTCTTCTAAGCCGTCTGCGCACAGAGGGTCACAGCACTCAAAATCCTCATCCAGCTTAGTGGAATCCATGGCGTACCACGGATTCTCAGTGGGTGTTGGTGGTACCGACATCACATCAGAGGTATTAGGTATTATCGGAAATGACCTGCTGCTAGTGAAGGATGAAATTGATGATGGCGGCTGGAATGACTGTGTCGATGTTGATGGCCTGGATGACTGATATGTTGAAGTTGAGGGCCTGGACGAGTGTCGAGAACCAATATATTGTAACTCGGTCCTCCCACGCCGCTCAGAGAGGCACGGTGTCACTGTTCTATGCAATGAAACCATGGTTGAAGCTAACGCAGTTTTGGCGGCGTTATTTCCAACACTAGAGCAGTGTTTAATACGAAAGGGATAAGAAGGCAGAACCCGACCCACGATTTGCGTTCGTAGCGGTTTTTGAGGTGAGGGATTAGGCGAGCAAAGCTCTATGCGTCTTCAATGGGACCGTTATGTTAAACTGGGCTGATGGGTGAGCGGGAAAGATGCGAGAGCTGCAGAGTTGCGTGGCAGCAATGGAGAAACGGGGGCAGGGTGTGTCTTCTTAGGTTAAAGTCGCGTGGCACAAGCCCTTCCCTCTGTCTCTCCAGCGGTTGCTCCTCGAGAGGTGTTTGACGAGCACAGGTAATTGAGGCTTCCACTTTGCTATTGGTTACTGTGCACAACACGGATCACTCGCACAGTGTTTGAGGGCCGAGCAACTCCTTACGTTATGGCCAGATGACAGCCCACGATCGGACGGAGTAGCGAATGGAGGTAAGGTGAAGCGGTGAAGGGTTGAGGAAGCAGGGCTACGGTTGACGGTACTAAGTAGGCAGAAACGAGAGCCCATTCAATCAGTCAGCGAAACACATGGCTGTGGAGTACTAGCCTCGTCCCATGGAGTGGTAGGCCATCGCGGGAAGCTGGAGGAGTAGAGCGCAGCAACAAGCAAGGCCGTGCCGTCAAAAGCCAGGGAAGATGTCGCATTCGATGGGGCTAATCTACTCCCCACCGCTGTGATGCCAGTGATGCCATTGCCTGCCACACACTCATGGCCCACGATTGCCACGTACCGCTGCGGCCGGCTTTTCGGGGCATTCGATGCAATTGGGGAATGCCGGTACTCAGTAGCAACCGGGGAATCCTTTGGCCAGTGCCCGGGGCCCAGCATTCATGGGTCAGCGAAAAAAAAAAAAAAAAAGAAAGTGATCTGAGGGCTTAGGTACACCCACCGGTAGTGAGGCTACCGGTACTCTACTGGGAAAATGTGCAAATTTGATGTGGTGTGTGCAAAGTTCCATGCCCTGCCCGCGTACAGTGAGCGCACTCCAAGTGCATGTACTGGTACAGAGCACATAAGTACAGTGCTAGGTAGTCTGGTTAGTGCTAGGTAGGGCGCAGAAGCAGGGCTAGAATGATGACCGATTGTATTCTGGCAGTCGGGCGAATGGACGTGCTGTGCCTTTGCTTGCAGCGCCTAATGGGTGCTCGAAAAAAAAAGAAGTACAGAAATAGCTAGGCGCACACAGACTACTCGTGAATGAAATTGTATCGGAACAGAGTCAGAACAGAGAGCGGAGCAAGGGTCAAAGGTATGGCATTGTGGAGGACTCTTTGCTATGGCGCACGGCCATTGTCATTGAAAACCTTGAGAGGCTTGTGCCAACCAGACTAAACCTTGCCAGTTATCTTTTTCACAAGTACAGTATTAACTGAAAAGGGCGCAGCAGGACGCTACATGTGGAATCCAATGGAACAGACCAGTTTCCGAGGAGGACGGGCTGATCCCGCGGCACCAAACGCAAAGGTAAACGCAGCAGAGGACCCATTTATCCCACTTGCTTTTCTGCTTTTCTCTTAATATAAAATGACCAGTCAGGAATAGCCGTTGCCAAGTTGTTATTTCTTCAGTTTTTATCCAGACTAGCTTCGGGTGTTATGCTTGCACTGCAAGGTACGAAAGTGAGGATATGTAGGGCTGGCAGGAGTCGAATCGAAGAAAGCTCTTTGCTCGTGATATTACCTAGTACCTAGCGGGGCTGTTGTGCCAACCAGACTAATATTAATATTACCGATATCCAGGACTGGAGTAGCGACACCAGTGATGACTTAGTCTGGTTGCACTGGTGATGACTTACCATCGGAGAAAATTATGTTGCTAATGCAAGCGAAAACTTCAATAGGTATAGGCTTATGTACAAGCGACCAAGACCATATAACAGATAAGAAAAGCCTGAACGCGATTGAGAAGGGCCAGCTATAATAAACATGTGTTAAGACCAATACCTGGCCCAGATGTTTCGCTCCGTTTCACTGCCTTCCCACTATAGGTAGGTTGAAAAAGTCAGCCATCACCTCCCAAAGATAGAATTCCCTCCATTCCGATAAGAGATACGGGCAATTGCATTCGTACCTCAAATTCGACCTCCGTAATATCGAGAAATCCCTCATTCAGTGTGGGTTCCTTAAACCTCGATGCGTATCCCGTGAATGCAAGCCTGGGCAGAATTTTTCGATTCTCTGGATTCACCTGTCCATTGCATTCCACTCGTGAGTCACGATTATTCACATTAGGCCTCGATCCAAATAGGACTGGGGTTTCCCCAATTGGATTCTCATACGAGAACAAGGATCTAGGGTGAAAATCCCAATCAAAAAGCATAAAGAAAAAATGGAGTTGAAAGGAAAAAAAAACAAGGAAGGGCCAATGCATACAATATCACCACCAAAGGCACGAACGGCATCATTATGTTGACATATATGGGGGGGGGCTGTCAAATAGACGCAGCGTATTGGAATAGTAAATTTCTTCCCTAGCTCTATCCAGCGCTTGCGAGTGTCAATGTCTGGATTAGTAGCGTCTAAAAATATCATCAGTTGTGTTCACTAACATGCAATTTCACAACACTCAGCATACCGACAACAACAGATTTCTTCACTCCCAGGAACTCGGCAGCAGCCTTAAGGCACTTCTCACGTGTTTTGAGAATATCCTGGTTCACTCGCTCATAGCCAAGAGGAGCGAGATAGCGCTTGACAAATGTTGACTTTCCCGCACCTGGTGATCCGACCAATACGACAAGCTCAAGATCATTGATTTTGCGAAACTCTATAGCCTCACCAGCAAATACGTGTCAGCAATCAAGCCCAACATATGTCGTGTGGGACTGTCTTATATTATCCTGGATTCCTTTGTGTTGCTAGTGCTGCAGTAGTATATGACAAGGGTTATAAACATCTTGATATTGACATTCCTCGTGAACTAGCAGTGAAAAAAGCAACAAAAACCAAAATGAGCAGGAGCTCACTTACTAGTAGACATTGCGGATGTAGGAGTAGTCGGTGCAGCCACTTCGAGGGGATTGAATACGTCTTTCACGGGTTTTGGCTTATGCCCCAGAAAATATTCCTCCGGTGTATGAAATTTGATCCCAACATTGAATGCGAAGTATCTTTATTATTCCCCAACAGGGCGAATGTGTGATTACGGTTAGCGTAGGGAGAAACTTCAGGAGGATCAAGCCTAACCTATCACTTGCGGAGAAGTCGCCGTCTCTTCCTGCCGCATCCCCCACAAGGAACGATTCTTCTTTATTTACACCATGAATGTCAGTATCATAATCATCGACCATCTCATCCCACATGCCACTCCGAGGCTTTCGGTACTTGTCATTTTCTGTAGCGCCATAGAGCGCGAGTGGGATGTCAAGCGCAGATAACATGGCTGCCACCTTAAGCTTAAATATGTCCAATTTTGAACCAGGCTTATCGAGCTTGATTCCGCCCTGATTAGTGAATATAATCACAATATATCTGTACCATATGGCCAGCAATTAGGGCAATATTCAGGCAAGTACAGAGGCAAGTACAGAGAGGCGCACTTGCCCTTCTGAATGTAGCTCCTTCAATCTTGTTGGCACCACGGGGTCCCACCATGTCCAGTCAGACTCTGACTTTGCAAAAACTTTCCCGGAACAGGTCTTGATGAGAGTAGAATCCTAGAAGACTCAGAGATTAATGTGGTGGACTGTGTGATAGCCAGGGTTTCCTACTAAATCAAAGGCTGCTATTTTGCGAGGCTTGGAGTAGGTAGGTATAGTCTTGTTATCGTATTTAGCTACAAGCAAAGATTTGTCTATGACTCTCCATGTTGTCTTCTCAGGTTCCTTCTGTGATAGAGGCTTAAAGAAATTTGCGACAGTAGCACCTTTCAAAATGTAAATTAGCTGTCATAAACATAGCAACGGGACCTAGTAAATGGCCTATACTTGTAGTGGTTGACATTACTTTCCGTTTGAAAGGCGGGGGAGAAATATCTCCAGCTCTACGCTTGTTGGACATAGAGTTATTAGAACTGGATGAGGCCATGGCTCGAATGGGAATAATTTGCTTCGTGATACAGTCTAGAAGGCAGGTGTGGAGCTGCGTTGAAGGTATTCTGGCCGTGTGATGGGATATTCGTCCCATATATAGGAATCTTCGAACAATCATCACCTTTTACTCATGTTGCTTGTAACCTTGTAACAAATAAACGCGACTACGCGTGGCAAAGTAGCGTCAAAAAACTCATGCACTAGCGAGAATACGTGACTCACACGTGAGCAAAGAATAAATGACACATAGTCTGGTTGGCACAACACCCTCCGATGAATGAACAATTCTAACTAGTACTTCACGATATGTACAATTGGGAATTCTGCTACTCTTCAGTGCGACGAAATTTAGGTACTTCATAGCACTAAAGAATACTTCATACTTGCTGTAAACCATCAGAAATCAAAACTTTTATCTGCATCCTTCTTGATGAGTTCCACCATCCCCTAACAGTTTAGATTAGCATTACCGGCTATCTTAATCAAAATGTAAACAACCTCAGAGGCTTATGGGTGAATATGTACCTCTGGCATGATAGGCTGCCCATTTTCACCTATGACATAGCGGAATGGCATCTCGGTAGACTCATGCTTTGAGAGCTTCAGCTCTGGGAAGTCAACGTAGGGTATTTTATCCAGGGGTACTATACAAAATCAGCCAAGCACGATTATCTCCCGAGGCGTTCAAAAGGCATTCTAGTTGCGATTCGCTTACATTTGTCCTCTACAACCATCCTCGTGACCCTTACAGCGGTGTCCGTTGTCATCTGTTTGGGGCCGAGCCTTCTTCCCTGGTAGCCATACCTCCTCAACTCAGAGGTGCGATCTACATACATGCAGATATTGCTCAGCATCCTATCGACCTATGAAATGGAAACATAGGTTGATATACCTCTCGGGGGGTCATCGCCTATAGAAAAGCTGTTAGCACGATGTCCAGGCCTAGTTTCAACTGCAATGCTATGCGGCGAATAACCTAAAATTCCTCCAAATACGTAGGCATCGAAAATCTCCCCATCTTCAGGTTGCAAATCCGTCTGTGCAGTCGGGTCAAGCAGGCATACCCTCTCGCTCTTGATTTCCGACAGTTGGGACACCTCGGTAGATGTCGCAATCAGGCGTCCAGATATAGTGTGGTCATCTAGCCTGGGTGGAAGGTTTCCTAACAATGAGGGAGGTAGTGAAGTGAGGTATAGTTTGCCGCCGGTCTTTGCACATTCCGTGCTGATGGTGGTATACTCAAGTTGGCTCCATTCACCCATCTCGGGCTCAAGGTCTGCGAAACTCATGGATTAGCTTTTGTTCTCATGTGTAATATTAGGTGAGGTATGGTATGAGAGAGGGCGCACGCTCTACTACATAGCACTTTCCAGTACTAATGGTTGACATTATGTGATTTGGTGCCTGCGTAAGGCTGATATAAATACCTATAAGATTTAGGAGAGCGCACTAGTAGTTCTAAATGCAACAAAATTTCACAGCAGTGGAAACCCTACTAAGCAAATTTCAAGTTTATAACTGAAGTCAATTCATTTATTTTCATTAATGAATTGTCTAGTATCCGATTTGTAACATTGCCGAACTATGATAGATGATAGAAACAATTAATTAACCATAGTGCAATATTTCTAACACTTCACATACTCTTTCAAAGTTTGAAGCGGGACATAAAACTTTTGGCAGCTCAACCCTCGAACCTGTGTAAGGGTGTACGGTGATCCCTAGGCATAGCTTCATGTAGTGTTGTGCCCCTTTCATGATAGTAATGCTATGTCTGCTAAATTCAACAACATCCAAATATTGGAGTGGGTCAACCAGACTAGGAGCTGGTTACGTGTGTCGAACCGTTGGCAGTTCGTCTGGTTAGGCAACCTGAAAGGACTAAAGCGGGGTTATTGCGGGGCAATGACATATTTGTATTAGAACCTAGGAGCGGCAGATCATGTAGCAGATCTAGAACACACAAAACAACTTCTAAAAGGAACCCACTTACTATTGAAGGGCAAATTCGCAAAGCAGTAGGCGTCGCGGGCCGGCTATCGGTTATCATGTGAGACGACTGGCCGACAAGCACTATGATGTAGGGATCGATAATTGGACACCGTAATGTTTAGAGATCTTGTCTGTAATAACCGTCCAAGTGAATCGTTTTGATATTTACAGTACTTTATATCGTGGTATCGAACTTTGACGTTGCCCGTTCAGCGCCTGTCAACTTACCCGCCATTGGTGCTTGTCGTCCCTGACAGAGTCTCATATCCTTCACTAGACTAATTATTTAACACAGTGACAGTCGTGTGACCATCGTACCTTCTGAGAAGCACGTTATAGGACCGAGTCACTTTGCGTATAATCACTTCCACCTCAGGGTCAACGTCGTATTTGAAGGCAACAATACTACCCTGAATGCTCCCACCCTGAATCCTAACCTCCAACCCTGAATCTTATCTTCCCACCCTGAATCTTATCCTCCCACCCTGCATCCTCCAACCTGGTTGGTTCTCTCCTGTTTCCTTGTTCCCCCTCTTCCCATTCCATTTACAAGTCTGGGATCAGATTATTAGAGCTTGCTGACGAAGGCATACTAGTGGTCTCTGTGCTCGTTACATTCGATAAACGAGTGCGAAGTAACCTTCAGCTTCGTCATACCTCTTGAGCTACAGCAAAGAACGATCGCGTTATTAAAATACTCACAGCCCGAAAGAGCTCTCTTTTTTTATTTTAATTCTGTGTCCCCTCAATTTCACATTGACAACTCGCTCTCTCATCATACATGATGCTTCCTCATCAGAAGAACAAAGTCGACATCAGCGTGAGTGCTTTTATGCTTATCCAGAATAAGGGAAACAGCTTTAGAATACTAATTGGTATATGGAAACACTAGTCTTTGTCCGAAGAAGAACAGAAGCTATTCCGGATGTATGGGAAGTTGCCGTCAAAGAAAGACATTCTAGGCCAGAAGCTCAAGGTGAGCTCCTTGGGTCAATGAAGATAAATAACAATGCTGATTCAATCCTTTAGGAACGCAAATACTTCGACTCTGGTGACTATGCCCTCTCCAAAGCCGGCAAGGCCTCCGACGTTGGCGTGACGACCATTGGTTCGAAGCATCCTCTACCGGAAAATATTCCTCACTCCCACAACCCTACAGGAACAACAACCACCACCGGCGGCACTGCCACATCACCAGCAAAAGAAAGCTCACTGCTACATGCTAAGAGTCCCATGGGATCGCAGGAGCCCACTGAAGGAGAGGAAGATATAGCCACGGCTCCGGCCGATGCTGCTGCCCCCGCCAGCCCAACTCAGGTCCCGCCCCGATGGCAGGGCGCATTTCCTGATGCTTAACATGTACTCTCATGATCGGGTTTACATGAATGAAGTTATGCCTGATATTGTCTCTTGTTTTCCTACTACTCTTCTTCCATGGTGTAGGTTGGAATCGAATTTGTGTTTGTTGGAGGTTATCGTCCCTGGGATCCATAAATGCTTTTCTTTCTCGTGTATTGTTGTTTCTTTGCGATGCTTGCTGTGAGAAGTTGGCTTAGTATGATGCTTTTTGTGATCCCAATCGGCTTTGGCTTCTCGATCAGCTCAGCGTCTTTGTTGCAGCGCTCCTCCCTCGAGCCATTTGCTATGGTTACCTATTACTACCTGGGAACTGTGAACGGCCTTTGCATTTTAGAGTTCATGCGTGGGATGTGGTGGCCTGAATCAACGGGGAGCTTCATACCCCATTTATTCTGGTATTGGGCGGAACATCATCAATCGAACTTCATCAACTGATCAGTCAAAGTTCAGTTCACAGTTTCTTTTTTCCCACCCAGGCGTTTTGTCTTTTTAACACTCAGGGAAATTATGTTGGCAAATATGTCTTTGTTGCGTGGTTGTTGTTAGTTCTCTTGATGGTTTGATTGATGCTTTACGATTGTTGCTGTTGTAACTACCATTTCTTTATTTGTCTTCTTTGGCTTCTTCATTCGTTACCGATTACTTCCAGTCTCAATTTATCCAGAAATTTGAATCTCCACTATACCCTTTCTATTCGTATATATTTCGTCGAGATTTGTGAGGTTCAAACGCTTGCTGATGGCTCGCAAGCATTTAATACATCGGTACCGGGAGAGGTGATTGAACATGAGACTGGTAGGGCCGCTGTACTGCATGCCACTTTCGGAAGTTATTGTGTGGTGGCAAGTTCAGTCCACCATGACATTTGGAGTCTTTTGTACGGTGAATTCTCCAAATTCGAACGAGCTACAGGGTCTCATTCAATTACTACAGGTATCCAGGTAAGAATTATATGGGCGGCACAATACATCTCGCCCTTGTAGGGCTTTTCCCGTAAAGACTACTACTTCTCTTGCAACGAAGATTATGTTAGTATAGGTTCTAGGATTACAATTCGAACACCCAAATATCTTACTTTGGTTACTCATCAGAACGCCAGACTACCATCAGAAGGGTTACAGATGACCCTTCGGAGGATGTTGCGCCATCCAACCTACAGATTACCTTCCAATTCCTCTGACAACCAGACTACTCTAACCCACCATCTAATATCATGAGGCCACAATCGTGTCTAACTCGATCTCCCTTCTGGGCTGATTGTCTCAAAAATTTGCCTCCAAGACTGCAGATTGCCTTTCCAATTCCTGTTACCTACTTAGACTAACCTGATGGGTATCTTTTATCACTAAAGACATCAACGCTGTATCTATGTGAAATGGTATATAAACCTTTATTACGCCCAAACCCAAATCCAGACCTAGTTATAACATACCATTCCGTCGTAAACAATCCACCACTAAATCCACTTATGTATACTCCACCACAGCCAATTGCATGAGAAAATCGTTATGCATTAAGTATAAGAGAGGAAGAAAGCTGCTAGGGGCCCCATTCTAACAGAGTTTCAAATATGTGTGCAAGTTAAGGTATATACGTCCCATCAACCCCTTCCCCTTTACTCTTTACCTTCAGAGTTCTCTATAAATATTTACCAATAAGACGAGTTTATAATTTCGCCCTGACCTCCTCCACGACCTCCGCCCCTCTCGGGGCAGTAGCTTCTTCGTTGATGGTGATAGTTCCGGATTGATCCTTCTTGGAGTTACCAAAAAAGATGACTTCGACTGTTAAATCATCCCTACAACGCGCCAATCCCAATATATAAGCTTCATTTTCATCTCTATTATTTATCCCAATCTTTTACGCCATACTACACATCATGATTATGGGGTAAAACATACCTATACCTCCTACTATACGGACTAATCAACGTCAACAATGCACAAACCATATCCCTATCCTTCCCTCCCAGTGCATTCCTAACAAGATGCGTTGCCGCATTCCGATCCTCAAATACAAACCTCTCATCATCACTCGCCGTAATCCCCCACTGCAGCATCCTAATTGGAGTCTTATTTCCATCTTCCCCTGCTGCGCCATTCCCACCCTCCACGGTAAGTGTATTCGGTTTCTCAATAGGTAGGACTTGCTGTGGTTTCCCCCCCAACCAACCCCCCAGCCAGCCCGATTTTGATCCAGGCCGAGAAGACCCATCAGGGTTAATTTGTTGCTCGTCCAACCACCTTCCAACCAGCCCAACTACCTCCTCATTAGTAAGCATCTCCCACAGCCCATCAGTAGCCATAACCACAAAATCTCCTTGTTCAGGCTCAATCTTCGTGGTTGTAACGACCGGCTCTGCCGTAACATATGGAGGTGTCTTCAACAACGCACTCGGTGTTCTTCCAAAGAATGAGTTCTTGATTTTGGCTTGTACATCATAACTCCATTTATAAAAAGCATCACCAAATGCCCTTGTTGGCTCTAGTCCCCCTAACACTCTGCCATTCCTAATGACATGTGGCTCCCCAGGATGCTCTGCCCTCATCCTTTCCACTTCCGAGGGCGAGGAACCAGTCTGGTCTGCGGAGAGGGCGATGGCAGTCCACATCCCATTCGGCTGCCTCCTCCCCAGTACAGCACGAGAATCACCTGTACATGCTACACGGAGGAGTTTGCTCCTACTTTCGTAGAAGGCTAGCAGTCCACATGAACCCGACAAAGCAGGGGCAAGGGTTTCCGCGGCCATGAGCTTGGTGGGATTAGAGAGGACTCTCTTGACACTCTCATGGACAATATCATTATCGAGGCTGACAAAGCCGCGTTTTATGGCGGCATCAATGGCCTCGGGGCTGGGTACCTCATTGGCCTTGGTGGCTTTGTATGTTTCATTGAGCTCGCGGGCAACAAACCCGATGAGGACTTGCCGCAGTTTGGCGGAGGTGGTCCAGCCGCTGAATTGTGGTAAAGATGGGGTTGCGCGATTAGCAATAGGTTCATGTGATGGCGGGAATGTAACGAGAGTATTATGTGGGGGATTGTGCGGTGTACCTGTGCCCATCAAAGACCCCCCAGAACATCCAATCGCTTGTATTCTTCCCGTCCTCGGGCGGCGCAACTGCGGCAGGAACCTCTATTATCTTCTCGCTATGGTCATCCTCGATTGGGTTGTTACTTGGAATTTGAACTACATCATATCGCCATACTCCTGAGCCTCGTCCAATATTGTAGCTTTCCTCATTCGAACGCAATTTCGCAGTAGCTTCATCGGGGGACAACATAGCCAGGACCTTCTTCCCTCCAGTGTCCTCAATCTTCTTGGACACTGGGAGGGAGGCCGTATATAAACTTTCTTCGTCTACTGCGACAATCCGACGTAGCGACGGGTCTAGTGGTGGCAACTTTTCATCTGTCTGTATTCTTTCTGGTTGTGGTGCCGGTGTTATTGAAGGGTCGACGGCTGTTGGGGGAGGTGATACATGTGGCTGCTCCACCTCAACTGCAGTCTTCGGAGTTTTCGTAGAATACCATACCGCGCCGCCTAAGACTACGGTGGAGGCAGCGAGGCCAATAGCGAGGTTATTGATTTTCATAGGTGGGCGAGATGAGCCTGGTATCGACCCCTTTGATGATGATGATTGCATTGAAGGGTCAGGTTGAGCTGCAAGGTGACAGTTTGAAGAGAAAAGCCGGACATTAGCCGGCGAAGAATATACTGACGCCCCCCTCACTAATAAACTTAACGGTGATATTATAGAAAGGCGTGACGATAGCTTAATATGCGTAGATAGTCGGGAAAATGCAGTGTTGTTAAGATGAGAGGCTCGTAACAGAGCCTTTGCTGATGCCCGTTGCATCGTTGCAGCACCAGGGTAGATCAGCGGATAGGGTGAATTTCAATTGGGGAAAGGTGGCTGATGATTCGGCCAGGTTGTTTTTCGAAGCTGAGCTGGTATCTGATGGGGGAGGGGGAAGGGGGAAGAGGGGAGATTTGTATTCGAGAAAGCAGCTGTGGGGATGATTGGGTGAAGCAACTTTGTGGGGCAATGGGAGGGATGAGGTTGCTGGAACAACGAAGCTGGTGACAAGCAAGAGGGGCTGTATTGTGGAAATCGCCCTGCAGAATCTGAACCTGGAGATGAGTTGAATGGCACGATTGATTGGAGCCGAGGGGGAACGTTGATGGTGTGATCTCGTGCCCGGAAAACGGGTTCGACCATAAGCTTATGCTATAAAGCGAAGCGGTCTAGGCATATCTACGTAACATATCTACTAAATATGTAGGACTGTAAGGGTAGCCTGGCGCTGTAAGGAAAGCTTTTGGTGGGGTCTCGATACTCATCTCTCAGGCGTTTATGGTGTAGTCAATTTATTCATATTCCATTCATACTCCTAGAGGGGTGCTATTTGTTGATACTACTACAGTTACTACAGTTACGCCACCACTGTGCCCTTCCTTCAACACGGACAACCAAGAGAAAATTGCTTCAGAATCGCCAACGAAACAAGGACAGGTAAAAAGCGAAAGGGCAAATTATTGTACAGAAAAACCATTTTCCCCGATAAAAGGAAGGAGAAACCATGCAAAGTGAACAATGGGAGAAAACAGTAGCAGACTCAAGACAAGCGGTAAGTACGTGTAGGTAAAACCCATCCACCACCTTTCTGGACCAAAACACAAACAAAAACGAATCACTGCAACTGGATCCTCTCGTTCAAGCTTCTCCATGTCTGGCGTATAAATTGCGGTCCAGGGCATTGTCGTGAAAACGTAACATCCTAAAGCCAGGCCGAATAATTAAAGAATAAAAGCTCTCTCAACATTACCATCCGAAGGGAGCACCCTTATTCCAGACTCAACGAAGCTTGCCGGCGGTGAGGTTCATACGATCCCCGTTAGGCGGAGAAGTCTCCTATCGCTTCTTCGCGGTATTCGTGGGCCTTGGCTTTGCCTCATCCTCCTTAATCGGGTGCAGCATGACCTTGATCGGGTATTGAGGTGTATTGGCCTGGTAGCCCTTGCTCCAGTCGTAGCTAACAGCGTACGCAAAAATACTGCCAACACCATTGAACGTAGTAGCAGAAATGGTTCCCCCAACATTAGGATATCCCTTAAGACGATGTTTGGCATCCTTGTCCCTGTACATAGATTTCAATCACTGATAAGCATACTGGCGTGTTCAATGGAAATTGAGGCTATCCTTACCAGAAGTGGAATGTTCCATCAGAACCAGCAGTAGAGAAAGTTCCATAGGTAGGGTGGAAGGAAATGGCATTAACACTATAGACGTTCGTAACGTCACGTTGGTTGGGTGGGTTTTCTCGGTGGCATTTAAATGAGAAGTTCAAGCTGAAGCGGTTAGTATTCGCGTTTGCTCTGGATCCTCCAAAAATTTCGGGCATCTTACTGGTTATCCTTCTCCTCCACGTACTGAATTGCACATCTGCCTTCGATACTACCCACAGCAAAACCACTGGCATTCGGAAAGCATGACACAACTCTAGTCTGCCACTTTAGCGGCGATTGCATAGTTTTGTATATGGTTTGTGGGTTTTGTAGATTGACAATATTGATGTATCTTTCGGCTGTTCCAACCACCATTAAGCTCTGAGCTACATCGAGAGTGTAACAACGTTCTTGAAGCTGTAAGGTGGCCGCTGCCGTTGGTTGCCTCAAATCCCAATACTTCAATGTCTTGTCCCACGACCCAGTGACCAACATTTGCCCAGCTTGGGGATGCTCTATAAATCGAACACATTTGACGGGCATGTCGTGTGCTGCTACTTGTGTTGTCTGCATCGATCCAACATCAAACATCCGCACTGCCTTGTCTGCTCCTCCAGAGACGACTTTTGTGCCGTCCTATTGCAAATTAGCGATCATTTCCCAATATTTAATGATGATGAATCCTCTTACCTTTGACCAAACGACCGACAACACCGGAGCCTCGTGCTCGTACAATGCCTTGCCCTGAGATTGCCCTGTCGGAGAAATCTCATAAATCCTGACCTTCTTGTCCCATGATGACACTGCTAGTAAATCCGCCTTTGAAGAAAACGCGAGATCCGACACACTATCTTCCGGTAGCTGTGTTAACTCCACATCGCTCTTGAGGTCGCCCTGTGTGGTGGCACTCGAGGCCGCGGCTGCGGTCTGCGCAAACAGAGACATGGTTTGGACTTTTTCAGGAGAAAGTCTGCCGAGGCGAGCTTCTCGGACGAGAGGAGGAAGGCGTTAGGGCGGGGAAGGTGCTTCGAGAATCGGCTGCGGCGGGTGCAGACAAAAAAAACGGGAGTCTTTTTGAGAACGGGATATTGCACACTGGAGCAGGTTGAAAGTTCGGCCACGGGTTCACTATAGCTGAAGATTCAAGGGGGCAAGACGAAGGGCCGCTTGGCAGCGTACACTTCTTATACTTTCTCGATAGTCTCGCGGGTCGACCACTGCGTGCTGCTTTGTGTTTGTGGTGCAAATCCCCAACCAGACTAGCAAATCCCGTCGAGAAATGTTTTGGATGTAGTGTTACGAGATGGCCCTAGTAGCCTGTTCACACACTTTGATTTGTGGATTACTCAGACTTTGCGTGCAGCATGAGTCAGGAATGCGTCAAGTCCGATTCATCCCTGTGTAGTCGCCAAGACAGTAATCGCAGAGAGATCTTATCTGATGCTGCTGGCTGCCAGTTGTCGGGCGCAGAAACCAACATGCAACAGCGGAGCCAGCAGCGCAGCAACCAAGCATATGTGCCTACAATTCGATTTCTGAATATGTAGGTAGCATCCACGCTGACATGATAGTAGTCGTAGTGGCGTCCGTTCTCACTCATACTGGACCAGCCCACCAGCACAGACAGCTGTTGGAGCCAAACGACAGCGTCATCCCAAGAGGGTGGCGAGCCAATCTGCGGGCCCCAATCTTGCATTCTTCCCTACTGCTTCCCTTCTTAATTTCCCAAGAACGTTCATCTCATTCTGTCGCAGTTGCTTTCTTTTAACGGGACGGAATACAAGAGCACCATATTAGACGAGAATAGAGGCGAAATAGCAGCGAGTCATAGCGATGACTCGACGTGAAAGCGACGATTTAGCTACTGAGCGTACGCCGTTACTTCCCTCATCTGCGGCACACACAGCTCCAGAAGCAAGGTCGACTGTCACCGCCAATGGGGCATTCCACACACCTCTGGACGATGCAGCATTGAGCAAGTCCATTAAGTCACCGCGGAAGCGAAGATGGGCAACACTGATTGCACTCATACTGCTATGTCTCATCGGTATTGCAGTTCTAGTCATGGGCTTTTTTGTGCCAGCAGCAGCAGAGCAGTACGCTCGGGAGGCAGTCACCGTCAACGTTTCAAGTTTATCTATTGAGTCATTCACATCACGAGGAGTGCAGGCACGAGTCAAAGCGAAAGTACATGTGGATGCGTCAAGGGTAAAGAACAAGTTTGTGCGGAATATTGGGAGGCTCGGTACGGCGATAGCAAAAAAGGTGTCAACTGAGGAGGGAGAGCTTCATGTTTTCTTACTAGACTATGATAACGCATTGCTGGGAAATGCGTCAATACCACCGATGGTGATAGATATACGCAATGGACATTCGAATTTTTACGACTTTATCAGTACTGTGGAGCCGGTCTCGCTAGACACGGCGCAAAAGGTTGTCGAAGATTATATAGATGGAAAATTGAAGTCACTAGAGGTGATGGGTAGTACCAGGATAACTATGCGATCCGGGATTTTACCTCTAGGGAACCAGTTATTGACGGACACTATGAAGCTTGAGGGTAAGTCAATTTCATCTATTGTGTCACAGTGTAAATACTAATCTACCGCCAGCGTTACCTTCTCTCCCTCAATACAACGTGACGAACCTTGAATTTCACGAGGAAGATGGAGCTGTGGCTGTCAGTATCTCGGCTACAGTTCCAAACCCCTACACATTTAAGCTCAACTTGCCCTCCCTGGGCTTTGGAATTAGTCTACCAGGCTGCGATAAGGAGCTTATTCCAATAGCTACTGCAGTTACTCCTGAGTATCTAGTCGAGCCCAAGATTGACATAAATATCGCCATCAATGGCATTGTGGATAACCTCCCTGATGCATTAACCACAGCATGTCCCGGCACCGACCGCTCCTCGATGGACGACTTCCTGGGTTCCTATCTTCACGGAGATAACAGCCTCGTTTACGTACGTGGAGGTGGTCACCAGAAGGGCTCTGAAGCACCCAAATGGCTATCCAACTTCCTCAAGGCAATCACCATTCCTGCTTCGTTCCCTGGCCATAAGCACGACAACATGGTTGAGGATCTTGGTCTTTCTCGTGTTAGGTTCGAGCTTCCCAATAGTCATGCAAAGCCCGGGACCCCAGAAGCTGCGCCAAAGCTTAGTGCAGTTGTTGACGCAATGGTTGCGCTGCCGAAAGAAATGAATTTCCCTATCGGTGTGAAGGGTCTTAAAGCTTCAGCCAATCTCTCGTACCATGGGGAGAAGTTCGGGGAGATGCATATGACGGAATGGCAACCCGCATTGTCACATCTTACAGACGATGAGAAATTGGCAGTGAGAGCAGAGATTTTTCAGGCCCCGCTTGATATCACTGATTATGAGATCCTTAAGACGGTTGTACAGAGATTGGTTTGGGGGGGTGGTAGGGGCTTGGTGCTGGGCATCGACGGCTTTACAGATGTGAAGATGGAAACTACGCTGGGAAATTTTGCTGTTAGAGGGATTCCGGCGAATGGGGATGTGACTATTAAAGGTGTGTGGCGCCATGTGTGATATGCTCTTGGTGTTGTCATTGCTTGTTGTATCATACTACATGTCGTGTTCTTTTATTATATGCCCTACGGATACTTTTCATGATTGCCTTTGTAGCGGTTCGTTTTTGTACAGCTATTGTCCCTCGTAATGAATAATTATGCTCATTGCTGGTGTGCCCAGGCCTCCCATTCATCCCCGACTTTGCTCCAAAAGCAAACTTCATGGAAGTCCTCACCACTACGAAAGAGAGCATGACCCTCCAAATCGGCCTTCTTGTCGAAAATCCCACAGAGTACTCTGCACACATCCCTTATCTCGCCGTACATCTTGAAAAAGACGAATTTATCATCGGCAACGCATCCATATCAAATACTAACATCACCCCAGGGAATAATTCAATTATTGTCAAAGCAACCTATGCCCCTGTTGGAGAAGGGCGAGATGGAACCAAACACGCAATTGAGAAGGGTTTGGAGTTGCTGGGAGAGTATGTCTCTGGAAAGAATACAACGTTAGAAGTTAAGGCGTTTGAGGGAAGTATTCCAGGCCTACCTGAGCTATCTAGGGCGTTGAGTGGTCTTGGTGCCACACTACCCATTCCACGGCCCCAACCCCCACCAAGTCAACATGACCCAGACGGCCCATCCTCACCCCCCGAAGACCAACCCCCATCAACATCACCCTTCCTTCAAGGCGCAACAATGCACATATTCTCCTCTAGTGCAACCTTCCTCCTATACAATCCCTTTCCCAAAACACCAATCACCATTTACGATCTCAACGGAAAAGCGTTCTATAACTGCTCGAAACTGGGGTCGGTGTGTTATGACGGGGAATGGGAAATACTTGCGGGAAGGGAGGCGGGTGAGGGAGGGCTGAGCCTGAGTCCCCGGTTGCCTGTGAAGTGGGTGTTTGGGGGAGCGGCGTATAGTGCCATGGTGGATGCATTGGGGGGCCCCTTGAGGATTGATACAAGCGCGAATGCGACGGTGGGGGTGGGAGAGTGGAGGGGGAGGGTGCAGTTTGAGGGAGGGGGGTTGAAGGTTGGAATTAGATTGTAGGGGGTGGTAGGAGGTTGTTTTAATTTTTTAAACATTTATTTTTTCTTTCTTTTCACCTTTTCGATTTTTCGATTTTTGAGCATTTGATGGGCTGGAGCTGGGTTGGTTGGTTATAGGCGTATTTTGGTTCGGCTTTTTGGGGGGCTTCTTGTTTCTCTAGTTATGAGGTTGGTTGTTTCTGGATCTAGTTGATGTCGCATCTACTACATGTTCCGATGTGGGTCCTGTTTTCTATTTCGTCTCCGTTTGTCTCTAATTAAACTCTGTTGCTTTGCCGTTAGACGAGCTTTTCCTTCCTTTTAACCGATGATTGTTCTGACATGGGAAATTCGTTTCAGATATTTTTATACTGACAAGTCTCTGTTTTCGGGTTTATGCTTCTTACCTTCTATCAACATTGGAACGGGAAAGGCTAAAAAAAGGGACTGGGGTGGGGATATTGAGTTTCTAGAAAGCATAGTTAACAAGGATCATACTACGAGGTAAAGGGGTTTTGCTGTTGATGCAGCTGTACATGTTCAAACTCATGTGAATCGATATCGATCTCCAACTCGCCCTCTGGAGGAGGAGACATACTGTGTAAATACTTAGTAAACATGTACTTGTGCATTTCATAACTATAAGCAAACTTAGCTTAGTAGACATCAAATACGGACACAGCTCAGCTCAAGAATGAATCCTATCGAGATAAAGCAACTGAGACCGAAGGGAAATAAAAAACTTGTCAGCAAAATAAATATTCCCTCCACAAATAGCAGGAATAATGATGATGCATTCATTACACTCTCCATACAAACAATTCAACATCAACAACCCTTCCTTGTGTGCTCTACTAGTATTCAACACGACGTGACTGAACCATCCAGCACTTCACCTCCACGCCCTAGCCTAACTCTTACCCCTCTACCCGAAGCTAAAGCAACCTTGCCCTTGTGCTTAATTCCCTTCCTCTCCTCCGCATTTTGTGCCTTCTCACCCACCCGCTAGACTACCACTCACCTCCCATGGCCACCGCTTCTACCCTCTAATACCCCGGCGGTGGTGGAGGAGGAGGCGGACTTCCACTTGGCGGCGGCGGCGGCGCCGCCGCCGCCCCAGCTCCCGGTGCAGCCCCAGCTGCCGCCTGCTGCTGCATATAATACTGGTAATACGCCACATAATTCTGATACCCTCCATACGCCGCGTACGGATCCCCCCCGGCACCATAGTACTGTGCATACTGGGCCATATAATCCTGCGTCCCCGGCGCGGCAGTCCCTGGTGCGCTTGCAGTTCCAGTCCCAGGAGCCCCCGGCGCGCCAGGTGCGGTCAAGGAGGCCATAGGCGGAGGAGGGGGGGGCTGCGTAGGAGGAGACCCACTTGGTGGCGGAGGCGGAGGAGATGCTGAATGTGAGTTATTCCTATAGCCACTCCCACCCCCACCAGCACCACCAGGTCCTCCTCTTGGCCCACCATATGGCGACTGTGGAGTCGACGAGCCACCATATCCAGGGAATCGGACAGGGGTAGGCTGGGATTTGTGTGCCTCGTATTGCTCACGAACGGATGTAAGGAGATCCTCGCAGAGGGATTTTGCGTTTTGGACTTCGACTGGGTCGGGCCCGGTGACGTGGAGGTAGAGGGGTTCGTCGCTTTCTTGCCCGGTACCGTGTTCCATAAAGCCAGAGCCACGGCCTTTAATTTGTACTCGGCAACGGGTTTCTTGTTGGATGTGTTTGACGTATTGCCCGCCGTGACCAACGACGCTGGCGCGGAGGTTGAAGCCGGGTAGGGGCTCGAGACCGACGACGATCTTCTCTTCCGGCCATTTACGCTACGAATATACATGTTAGTAAAGATATCAGATTCAGGGTCTGATGTAGTGGGGGGATATCTACCCTGCCAAACTCGTCTCTCTCAATAGTTGGATCTGGCTCCCTAGGTCTTCTGAACCTCCTTTCGTCAACGAGGTTGGGTAGGTCCTGTTTCATGAGTTCATCGATCTTGGCAACGGCCTTCTCAAGGCCTTCTTTCGTAGTACTCGTTACATGGAGGTACAATGGGGGGTTCTGCATTTCCACCATCAACACCACAGCTCCATACGCCGGTGGGAAGGAGTTTTGGCATACCTGCGGTGTAGCCATGCTTTTATCCGGGTAGTATGCGCCTCTTGTCGTAACATCTTTAGATCAAAACCTATAAGCAGTTGTTTCCACAAAACAAATATCGAAGAGGGAGAACGGTGAATCTCGTACCCGCGCCAGTTTCTTCTTTAATCTATAGTAGGCACGGATGAAAGTCAGCAGCATACCACAAGATTACACGATGTAATGCTATTCCGCATTGCTTCGTCGCTAATTAGTCGCTCCAAATCACCATCCCCCTTTACTCCCACTCAAACTAAAGCATTGAGCAGACAGATTGTGGGTGTCAATTGAGAAGCATGCTCTTCTCTTGTTTCATTTTTCATCCCCGCTCGTGTAACGCCGATGACGACGACGTGCACGATGAGAAAGAGCTATTACTTGCGAACTTGTGAACTGATTGTGGAAGGAGTATCTCAATTACCATTTTCTGGGTTGCGCCCTTGGTCAGCATGTAACGGTTCCTCAAATCATTAACCTCAATGTCCTTGATATAGTCGCCATCCGCGATATACATTTCCTTATTAAAAGTCGTAGTATTGACTGCACCAGGACTTCCGGATTTGGCGCTGCCTGGGCCAGTGGGGGCATTTGGTGGGGCACTGTTGCTGCCGCCGGTCTTGATGGGAGGGACATCGACTTGCTGGATGCCTTTGCGGGCGTTGATGCTGGCAGCGATGCGTGCTGCTGCTGCGGCTATGGGAAGAAGTCAGCATTGAATGCCATTACGAGGGTAAATATCACCACATACCCGCTGCCGCCTGTGGATCCACCACCGGCTTCTTCGGCGCCCCATCGGGCTCAGCCCTCTGCACTCCGGGAGGACTCCTGCTCCGTCTGGTACTCCTTGAGGCCCCATCCCTATGACTTGGTGAACGAGACCTACGATCATCCCATCGCGAACCACGTGTGGCAGCCGCCCGCTCTCGGTCTTCTCTATACCTGTCTTTTTCCGCTCCCACCTCGTCCCTATCCCTCCTGCTTTCCCTATCTCTGTCCCTGTCTCCTCTGTCTCCTCTGTCTCTATCCCTATGGCTGTCCCTCTCGCGATCTCGATGACGATCTCCATCCCTGTCTTTGTCCCTGTCTCCCCGGTCCCGATCCCGGTGGCTGTCTCGCTCCCGACGCTCACGCGGCTCGGGCTCGTCCCATTTTGAGCGTTTGCGGATGCGTTCGTCGTCCGTCATGGCTTCGGCAGAGGCTTAAAATTTCGGCTGGGAGTGGATGCCGCAATCTTGTGCTTTTTGAGTAGGGCAGGTTATTTGTTTGTCCTAGTTGACGCGTTGCTGCCTCCGCTGGACTGGAGGGCTGATGGAGAGCCTTGCAATCCTCTGATTTTGTTGTTCTTCCCAAGAAGCCCCAACAGACCAGATAAATATGCCTATTCAACTTTCGTAAGCCACGCTGGCCGGGAAGTTTTGTGCTGTCCGCACAGAGGATGCTCCCTGTGTGAATGGATGAAGGAGGAATGCTTCTAAATGTGTGTTTTCTTTCTTCGAGACATACCCTGTCCGATCAAGCAGAAGAAATGCTGGAATGCGTGCCACATGTGCGAGCCACACCGGGCCCAGCCACACGCTTTTTCTTTCATTTACCGGGCGCCAAGATTCTCCCCACAACGAGATATTCGGGATATCTGATTCACATGTACGGAGTAGTCTGGTTGGCACAACGGCCTCTGAAGTTCACATGCAGCACACAAAATTATCTTGTGTTTCAACGACTTATCCCTGGCCCCCGCCTGGGGCTTTTGCACAGCTAGGGCCCTGCGCATTGCCTGTAGGTGGCCGTAGAGTATTAGCAAGAATATAGCACTTGCCCTGACTCACTAAATCTTCCTTCTCGTTTTTTTGAACTCAGTACTCCAGCCGGAACCCCGACTGGATTTAAGCGCACCCCATTTGGGGCTAATGCATTCACCAAGGTGCCCAACTACACCACCTACTCCCCCATCTTCCTTCTCTTGCTCCGTTTTTTCCCCCTCCCCCAACAGCCTCTGTCCCCCACACAGAGAGTAGAGGACTCCATCCTCCTCAGTCGCCATTGCCATTGCCATTGTCATTGGCAGCCCCAGAAATGGCTTCCGTCGCTCTCCGCCGCCTCATCCCCCGGATAGGCTGTACCGCACTCCCCCAAATTCGACAATCCTCCTCCTCCACCTCCGCCCTCGCATACAAGGCCCTACACCGCCGGGCCGCTCCACCCCTCCCAACGGCAGAAACCCCTTCCTGGTCCTCCCCCAGCGCTGCCGTCTCCTCCATCCTCTATGAAACCCCTCTCCCAACCACCACCCCACCAAAATCACACATCCTCAACTGTCTCGTGCAGAATGAACCTGGTGTGCTATCCCGTGTGTCCGGAATTCTCGCTGCCCGTGGCTTCAATATCGATTCCTTAGTTGTCTGTAACACCGAGGTTGAGGATCTCTCCCGAATGACAATTGTGTTGAAGGGTCACGATGGAGTCATAGAACAAGCAAGGAGGCAATTGGCAGATTTGGTTCCTGTTTGGGCAGTTCTGGACTATACCTCTGCGCCACTCGTGCAGCGCGAATTGCTACTGGCTAAAGTTTCAATTCTTGGGCCAGAGTACTTTGAGGAGTTGTTGGCGCATCATAGGGAATTGACTGAGGCTTCCACAGAGGAGGATGCTAGTTACATTGAATCAGCGGGGCAGCACAAGCAGAACTACCACCCTCGGGGACTCGCTCCTAGCGAGGCACTCCGACATAAGCATGAGCATTTCAGGGCTATTGAGCGTCTTACGCATCAATTCGGTGGAAAGGTCTTGGATATGTCCATAAATAGCTGCATTGTCGAGGTCTCAGCAAAGCCTGCCAGGATTGATGCCTTCATGAAATTGCTTGCGCCTTTTGGTGTTTTGGAGAGTGCCAGGACTGGTGAGTAGACCCATGTAGAGAGCCATTGGGTAGAAAAAGGTTTTTGCTCACGATGTGCATCGTAGGATTGATGGCTCTGCCGCGTTCACCCCTCGAAGAAGCTGCCCCACAGGACAGCGACGTTAAGGATGCAGCTGACGTTGTTGATGCTTCCACCCTCCCTCCAGGCTAAGCGCGCCCTCGGAGGAGTTTGCAATGAGTCGATGAGGAGAAATGTAAAAGAACATCACATTACCATTATTTGTCAGATGTACTACCAGCGGAAAGGGATTCACATAAATGTTAACGAGGATATGGATGGAGTACAATATGGTTCTTTTAGTTCTTGTTTTATATATCAGAAGCATTCTGTTGTTCCGCCCTATCGCATTAATTTAGTGACGATCCTATGGACAAGGGGCCCATGTGTTACACGGGGAGATCGCCTCATGGCCTACTCCCTATATTGGAAGCTACACAGTAACAATTTGCGCCCATCAAATGGCAAGGCTTTCTAAAGTTTATGCTTGCAAAAATGTACAAGATTTTGAACTTTCTCATATTTGCCAAAGCAATTGACCAATTAAAACACTCACTCTTTTTAAGCTATGTCCAGCGCCTTCTCTGCCATCTTCAAAGCTCCCTCATAGGTCTTATTTCCCCCAATGAATCCACTCGCGTGAACAAAAACCCCACCATCAATCCCACTAATCTCACTCAACTTCTCATCCCTCATTCCCCGCCAAGCCTCCGGTAATGGCTTCCTAGACGCAAAGCTATCCTTTGACACAGGCACCGCTTGGATACGCCAGTTCTTCCCTGGCCCCTCTCCATATAAGGCATATAATGGCTTCTCCTCGTCAGGTATATTGAGCTCATCTTCAAGTGTGAAGAGGTGATCTTTCCATGGGATGGAGGTCTCAAAAACCATAATCTTCCCACTTGAGTGGATCGAGTTTCGGGTTTGTAGGGCGGAGATGACGAAGTCACGGGCTGGGAGCCAGGCCTTGCCGTAGTAGTCGAGCTTGTTTACGAATACCTCCCCAATCAAATTTGATGCTTTCACAAACCTAGCATCGTGTTGTTTATCTGAGCACTCCTCGTTCCAAGCGGGGTTTAGCCCGCCGACGATAGAGGCAAGGGTAACGCCCTTGTCGTTGAAGGAGGGCTTAACATCTGCTGGGTATGCGGAGATGCCATTGTCGTTGGCATCGAGAGCTTCAATGAATTCCTGATAAAGCTTGTTGAGGACGGTTATGACTGCGGGAGAGTCCTCAGGAAGTTGGAGGCGTTGAGAGATGATTCGGGGGGCGAAATGCTTGTAGATTAGCCCGGCGGAAGAAAGTTTGGTGTTGAAGTTTGGGGAGAAGGTCTCAGAAAAGGTGCGTTGGTGGTGGTCGAAGTATTTCATGCCGTCGTATTGGCCTTGAACCTAGGGAGGTGTGAGTAGGGGGGAAATAAGGTGTTAAAAGTGTAGATGAAGGGGACGTACGTCTACGATGATATCACAGGCTTCTAGAAGCTCTGGGTTGCGAGAGCGGACAAGCAGAGAATCTTGGTACTCTGGGAGGAGGCGGAGCATGTAGACTGCAAGGGCTTCATCGGCCTAAGGGAGAACAGTCAGTTAGACTACCTATTGCGTAGAATATTCAAATTTGGACTACTAACGTGGAAATGACCACTGTACAGACATTGAAATTAGCAATTGGGCAGTGAAAGTTCAATAACAAGAAGGAGCATAATACGCACTTATGAGTACCGATAGTCAATGGAAAGGTCTTGAGGTTCTTTGTTGGAGAAGCCATTGTTGCGAATGTGCCGAATGTGCGGCTGAGATTGTATCTGAACAACATCTGGGGCGGCAAGATGTCTTCACTCACGTGGTGAGGTCCTTCATAATAAGATAAGCTTATTTCTTAGTAGATTAGATCCAGTCCACACCAGGTCCACGTACTTTTAGCTGATTGTCCTTTACACCGAGTGAGCTAGTAAAAACCTGAAGCAATGGTTCTCTACTTCAAATCTGACGTTGTCGACCCTCCCGGGTTTATTTACATGGGGAAAGATAAGTTTGAAAGTTAGTATTGCAGTGAGTTTTCTTTCGCTCTCGGCAGCTGTTAAGCCTCCTGGAGCAGAACTTGTATTCGTTTTGCTTGCATATGGGATAATTTTGGCGTGGTTTGTATTTCTGCGTAGCTAATGTCGTTAATTTCTAAGATGAGGAATTGATCAAGTACGGCTGGGAGGAGGATATTTGGTGAGCTTTGCACTTCTCAAACCTATTTGTAATGCACAGAAGCTAATAGGCAACAGGGTAATTCTCAACTCTTCTCGTCACCCAAAAGGCATCCCCTAACGCACCCCCCATAGTTTCACGCAGACAAACTCTCCTCTGCGCACATCTACCTCCGCCTCAAAGCCAACGAAGCCTGGGACGAGATACCCAAAGAAGTCGTAATTGACTGCGCCCAGCTGACCAAGGCCAATTCCATTGAAGGCAACAAGAAGGATAATGTGACAATAATCTACACCCCCTGGTCCAACCTTAAGAAGGATGGCTCTATGGCGGTCGGTCAAGTTGGGTTCAAAGATCCTCGAAAGGTCAAGCGAGTACTTGTCGAAACAAGAGTCAATGCGATTGTCAACAGGTTGAACAAGACGAAGGAGGAGAAGCACCCGGATTTAGCGAAGGAGAAAGAGGAGATGGAGAAAGAGAAGAGGGAGAAGAAGCGGCAATTGGAGCTGGAGAGGGTAAGCCCCCCAAACCCCTCCCTGTTTTGATCTTTGGTCGTGCAGTGAAGCAGTTCATTGATCTGAAGCCTCCCTGTTATAGAAGAAAGAAGAAGCAAGAGTGGCAAGAGAAAGGAAGGAGAAGGCGTACCAGAGGGATCATATGTATGATGATTTATTCCAAGATGATCTGGTAGAGGCGAGCTCGAACCAGGACAGGCCGACAGACTACTATGATGATTTTATGTAGATCAAGAATTGGACTGCTTACATTCATGTTATCTCTACTTCATATTGTAATTGAATATATTTCAAGAATACCCAAAGGTGGCTACTAGTTCAAGAGTCTATGAAATGGCCGCTTTGCCACTCCTTTTTTGCCCATAAGACGAATTACTTCTAATATGACTAGGCCACCAGTTTTCGTTTCACTTCATAGGAGTAACACTTCCTGTACTTGAGTTGGCGTTGAATTGCTATCCTCATGCCTTCCGCACAAAAAGTTAGGTTTTGCTGACACAACGATTTATCACTATGATAGAGAAGACTCACCGCCGGGGGGGAGGGATGGAATATGAGGCAATGTCTCCCAGCAGGTATATGGATGACGAGCTTAGGCTCGAATATATACGGCAACCCTGAATTCGATGGAGGTGGGGCGTTGCTGGGGGGCTGCTGAGGGTAATCCACCTCATGGTCTCTCCATCTCTTAACCACAACATCCACATGATTATGCTAGGCTACTTCTCCCCTTGTAGGAGGTGGAAGGACTTGAGGGATAGACGGATATTGTGGCTGAGAGTGTGTTTAACCACTCGCCATACAATATGCAAAGAATAGCCATCCATAATAAGACATCGTGGCGGGAATCCTCGTGTATATGATATGGTTAAAAACATTCCCTCAAATACTCCAGACCTAGCTCCCATCCATATACCCCTGGGAAACACCGCCAATGTTGCCTCATGTTCACAACCCTTTCCAGTGAATCTTCCCTGCCACACGATGAATGGTAGGATAACTACTTCCCAACACTGACTGCTTCCAATACACTAGAATTCACGAGACTCTCCATCATAGCAGTGCGCCTTACCCGTACACGAATAATGTCCATGATGTGCTTACTATTTCTTCCCATGGTTATCTCCTCCTCATCACAATTCCAGATGTTACGCAGAGTTATCTTCTTTCGCCATACAGAATTTGCGAGAAATTAGCTTGCAGCTCTGTACCATTAGGTGCTATGGACTTGTATCGAATGTAGATTTCTTGAAGGTCAAGGAAGCTATTCACCCAGTTGATGTCCAAATACACCGAGAAACAAACGCAGGATGCAATCAAGCATAAAACATTGCATTTGAGGGTGCTAGGAACTTATCACAATAGGTCTACAACTCCTCAGGGTGAGCAAATTGCTCTCCCCTGGAGAAAAGCATGCAATTATAGACTACGTTGGGTTGGTATCATGATTTACGCTGAATCACGAGTGGGCCCTACTGTCAATAGGTACATACTTTAGAGTTGCATGTCTTATTTAGACAGCGGGGAACTTAATCCATCACGCTAAGAATAGCTCAACGCGGCCGACGCGTCAACCTCTGATTCACAAGACAAAGACATATCAGCTCATATTGAACATCGAGCTACAACGTTCCTACCACCGAAGCACGCCACATCTACCGCAATGCCTGAACCCGGATTTCAACATAAGCTCAACGGCGTTGCCCAATTTAACCCATTCGATGAGGAACCACAAAAGCTCACACCGTATACCGTCGAGGAGATAACTACACTACAGAGCCGGCTTGACAAACAGCTCGGACCAGAGTATATATCCTCTAGACCAGGCGCGGGAGGGGCCAAGGTGCACTACCTGGCTGCGGATAAGGTTATCAGTCTTGCGAACGAAGTTTTTGGATTTAATGGATGGTCGTCGTCAATACGGAATATTCAAATTGACTTTGTGGATGTAGAGTCCGGGAAAGTTAGCTTAGGCTTGTCGGTGATTATGAGGGTTACTTTAAAAGATGGGACATATCATGAAGTATATATCTGTTGGCAAGCCTTGGGTGGGGATGACAGTGGGCTAACAGGCATAGGATGTAGGCTATGGCCAAATTGAAAATTGCAGGGGGAAGGCAGCAGCTTTCGAGAAGGCGAAGAAGGAGGGTGCCACAGACGCTTTAAAGCGGGCCTTGAGGAATTTTGGCAATGTACTCGGAAATTGTGTGTATGATAAAAATTACATCAAGGAGGTTACGAAGTTACGGCCGCCTCCGGTAGGTACAATAGAGATCCGCTCGTGGTGGGGAGGTTGCTAACTGTCAGTAGCAACGATTTAATTCTGCTAATTTATATAGGCATGGGGATCATGCACAACAGCAGCGGGAGCGGGGATCGTCTATGGTAGCAAGAGATACGATGTCAGCACAAAAGCCAGTATTCGAGGACGTCAAGCCAACCCCCAAGATGGACAGGGAAGAAAGTAATGGAGACGAATATGGCGGTAAGTTTCTTAGAGGATGTTTGAAGCAGTGTTAGCTAATAAGAGTAGGAGATGAATTTGATGATGAATTTTCCCATATCTTTGTTGAAGGGGAAGACTCCACCATAGACGGAGTTCTACCTGATGAAATTGTCATTGAGCCGTGGGTAAAATCTCTTCTAGTACTAGCAAACGGCTTCTGACAAGAATCGGTAGATCAAATTCTACTCCAACCGACCCCCCCAATAACAATCGAAACAGGTTTGGTGGAAGGCCACAGATGGGAGGCCCTGGGGGTCCTTCTGATTCTCCTCTAGCTAACAAGCGGCCGTCAACAAGCCAGTTCCCTCCGATCAATAACCCACAGACTCCCACTCCGGAGGCTTATCAACAGTACCAAAGACCTCCTGCCCAGGGAAACGTTCGGCAAAAACCCCCCCTTCAGCCAAGCATGCAGCCTGCCCAACGGCAAGGCATGGGCCCACCGCAAACACGACCCCCGCAAATACAGAACCAACCACCGGGCCCGAGGGCTCCTACACCGACGAATATCATCCACACACTCCCCGCCCCACAGCTCAACCCCAACGCACAGAAACTTGGAAATCAGCAAAGCATGTCAGTCGGCTTCTTCAGTGCCCGAGCAGCGGAAAGTCTTCAAGGGGACAATCCGCCATTAGAAGCACCTCCTTTCAATCCTCATCAACAGACTTCCATACCTCGGTCATTAGGCATTGATCATAGCAAGTCGTCACCCATCCCACGGAAACTGTTAGGCAAATCTGGAGGTCCCGGAGGTCCTGGCGTCGAAGGCCCAATATTCAAACCGGACTTTAACCTGGTAGGCGGCTTCAACTCGGGAGCGAGGCAGATAGGCATGCCCCCACAGGGAGTACCGAGACATAATACAACACCGTATCGACCGCCCAGTGCTGTTGGAGCGCCCCAAGGATATCAAGGAGCTGGGACTAAAAGGCTTTCAGACGGAGTGCCAATTGGAAATTCTGGGAATGGACTGTATGTTGGTGGCTCCTCCAATATCGAACGAAGTTAACGTAGTTAGGAACACACAAAGACAGGCACTGAATGATGCTTCAAATGCACAACTAAATGCGAATAGACAAGAACAAGGACAGCAGCAATTCAACGGGAGTGACCCAAAGAGATTGCGGAGCTGAGAAAATTCTCACTGTGGTTATGACATTACGTTAATGGTCATGACAGAGTTCTTCCAAAGTTGTTCATGTTTATTTAATGAGTTCGGTATACGGGAATTGTTCTCAATGTCATGAGTTTGGTGTTTTGGTGTTGGACTTGCTTGGGCGGGATACCATTATTTTCATGTGGGAGTCATTCAATATATCATTTTATTCATTTCATGTCTTCCATATTACGATTTTACAGCTTCGAGATCACGAGACTGGGAGATTTTCTCTTTCTTTTCCCCTTTTTTTTTTTTTTTTTTTTTTTTTTTTAATTTTAATTTCCGGGAAAATTGAATAATAAATTTTTTCCCTCGGTAACTTAGTGCAGATGTCAAATGGCTCCCCCAAACAAATCTGAAGCTTGATGATATGAACGATAAGTTATAGTTAATATTTTGCCCCCAAAACCCCTTTCCACGTGGTGTTGTATGCGGCCTCTTTGCAGATTGTTCCTTCGCCCGGGAACATCACTTCTTTCATTCTCCTTCGTACCTCAAACCAGGCCGGTTTCATCAAGATTCTCCTTGATTACCAGATCAGTCATGGGACCAGCAAGTATGTTTAAGAGCCTCCCTAGCTGGGGAAGATCAGGGGAATTCGAGAAACTGACAGCAGTCAAATTGATAAGATGCAGCATCCGTCCCAGCAGGAAAGCCCCTAATCGTGGTCTCCGGCCCCTCAGGAACAGGAAAATCCACCCTCCTCAAGCGGCTCTTTGCGCAGTACCCGGATACCTTTGGGTTCTCCGTCTCACGTAGGAGAGCTCCGCATCCCCTCGCATATATTGGTATGCTTTTCTTACCCGCGCATCAGACACCACCCGTGGTCCCCGCCAGGGAGAAGTCGACGGGGTCCACTACCATTTCGTCTCAAAGGAATCATTCCTAAACCTCATCTCCAAAAACGCCTTCATCGAGCACGCCCAATTCTCAAGTAACTACTACGGGACGAGCAAAAAAGCTGTGGAGGATGTAGCTGGAAAGGGACGAGTCTGTATTCTCGATATCGAGATGGAGGTACGTAGCCCCCCCGGCCTGGATGGAGGATGCTGATGGCACCGTTGGCCAGGGCGTGAAACAAGTGAAACTGTCTACCTTTCCCGCAAAATTTATTTTCATCCAACCACCCTCCATTGAGGTGCTCCGCGTCCGCCTTGAAGGCCGTGGCACCGAGTCCGCCTCTAGTTTGCAAAAGCGCCTTGACCAAGCTACCAAAGAGCTCGAGTACGCCGCACTCCCCGGAAGCCATGACAAGATTATCGTAAACGATGATCTTGAGAAGAGTTATGGCGAGTTCCATGACTACATCATGGGAATTGTGGAAGGTAATTCATAGTGAATGCAATGCGCTTATTAAATCAGGGCTGGGGAAGTCGAGAGTATGAGATACCCCTTGTACGTATGGAAGTACTTGAGCGGGCTATATAATGCATTATGAGTGAATATCCAGGACTGTTACAATGTTCAAGAGGTCAAAGATATTGCCACGGACAGCCCATGACAAGTCCATAAAACTCCACAACAATCTCCGCTTCCCATTAACTAATATTCATATAATCCACCAGCGACCAACAAAAGAAAACTACAATGCCAGAAGTTATGGCGCGTATAAATATCAGACAGAAGCATGGAAGTCGCTAAAGCTAAGCTAAGGTTAAAAAAATAAACAATGTCGAAGAGAGTCAAAAGAAAACGAAAAAGAAAATAAGGGTATGCAGACTAAAGGTGGTGACAAGGCAAGGAAAACGTTGAGCCTATGACATTAATTCAATGGTATAAAGAACGTGTTAAAAGAATAATTTCAAAAGGGTAGCTCCTGCATATTCCGCGCTGCGTTCTTTATCCCCATTATAAACTTTTTGGTGGGATGATCACAGATACCACCCTCAAACCCAATCGTCAACTCCCCTCCCTATCCCTCACAAATCTACCCCTAGTAGCCTCCATTCATTGTCATCCTCTGGGAATTCCTGCTGGTTTCCCGGTCAGCCGTAGGACTGATTGGTCGGCTGCTACCGGCACCAGCAGCACTGCTCTCCTTCAGTGCCAACAACTGTTTGGCACGGAAGGTCTCGTAGTGGATTTGAGAGGTTGTTTCAATCAAATCTTGGAGGTGCGTGCGGGTGAGGAAGTTTCGGAGGTAGACGAATTCGCAGTGGTTTTCATTCTCAACTATTGCACAATTAGTTTCAGAGACCCGTAGAGGCGAAATAGCCCAACTTACCATTGATCACACCCCACCTGTTCTGTCGGCCGCGGACCTGCTTTCCGTCTACGATGATTGCCTTCTCGGATCCAACCACAGCGAAAGGAATGATGTCCTATTGCCAAGTCAGAAACTGCATAGCCAAGCTCTGATGCATTATTCCTCACCTTGATCTGAGCGTTCCAGGTGCGCTCCTCCTCATCCAACTCGTCGTTGTCATATGGGTACATCTTGAGGTTGTGGAAAGCGAACTCCTCCTTGATCCTCTCCTTGAAAGCAGCACGCTCCTCCAAAGTCAAAGAGTCGGATTTGGCAATAACAGGGACAACGTTGACGACGTCAGAGAGCTTCTTCAAGACAACGATGTCGATGGGCTTGAGGGCGTGGCCAGATGGCTGGATGAAGAACAAGCAGCAGTGGATACGGGTATCCTGAATATACCTCTCCCTCTGAGCAGTCAACTCTTTCCGAAGGAAAGCAGAGTGTTGATCCTTGATATATTTCACAATGGGGTCCCAGCTATGACCCGTTAGTCGCACTCCTTATGCTTTCTTATTTCTTTTCACGTGCAACATACCATCGATCATTGTTGACTTGATCTCCGTACCCTGGGGTATCAACAATGTTGAGACGTAGACGAACACCATTTTCTTCGATGACTACATATGCGATATCAGTATCCAGAAAAGCGTGAGCTTGGAATGTGATGCATACTGTGAGAAACAGACTGAATCTCAGTGGTAGACCTGACTGGTTCATCAGGTGTAAGTCGTCCCTTGCTGTCGATGAGGTGCGATGCGAAGATGGTGTTGATTAGTGTGGACTTTCCGAGACCCGTTTGGCCTGATATTGTCGTTAGTTTGGGGTCACACTATATATCCTCTACCCGACCACTTAACGTCACACATACCAACACAGATCACGTTAAACTGAAAACCCCTCTTAAGCAGCTTCCGCTGAATTTGTGAGGTGATGCTGTCGAAACCGACATGACTGCGAGGAAACACAGAGGTACTGGCTGCTGTAGTGGACATGATTGCTTATGGTTGTGTAGAGGTTACGCTGGGTCGGGCTTCACAGATCTGGCGGTGATAAAGGGAAAGAGATGAAGAAAGTAAGGATAAGTAGGGGTGACCCTTCAATGTTTTCTCTAGCAATGTGACCCAAAGCCAACGTTTAGCTGGCGAAATTAATGGGGAAACAGGCCTATGATTATCTCTGGAGAAAAAGGGGGTAGGAATTGAAGCCTTTCTTCTTTCGCGTTAATCCAGAAACACGAGCAGCTCTGTATGGTGGAGTTTAATTGGACTCCTTGCACGGTCCATCTTGGCGTTAGAGACCAGGAACGCGCCAAGAATTAAACGTTTTGAAACGCTGCATATTACATCCTGGCTCGGCGAAATTCCAGTCTTCCGATCAGCAAGAGACTGCTGAGACATCTCCGAGGCAGCCCTTCCAAGCCTGCATCCGCGAGTCGCCTACATCGCCCAATATCTTCCTCCTCCTTCCGCAAAGGTCGGCGTGCAAAATGGCGGCAGCATTATTACCATCCGCCCGACAGGGTATCTTCTCGACCCTCCGCTCAGCGCTGGCCGTTCCAGCATTCGTCGTCCCTGCTATCACCCTCAATATCCCGAACTTTCTCCCTGGTATCTGGGAATCGATCCTCCGAGCGGTGCCAAAGAAGAAGCCTACCTACTCCAAGCGGCGTATGCGGCAATTGGCCGGCAAGGCATTGCCTACGCTCATCAACTTGAACAACTGCCCAGGATGTGGGAGGGTGAAGAGGGCGCATACGCTTTGTGAGCATTGCGTCAACTCAATACGAAGCCTGTGGAGGGGTGACCAAAAGAGGGGGAATGAGGAAGCTATGGATTCCACGCTTTAACAGTGTTAGTTTTGCGCAAAGTGGGAGGAGTGGTCGATTGCTATGATATACCTAACGAGGAAGGATAGGACCACAGGCGTGGGCACTTGAGAGCACTCGATGTATTGTATGGAACTGGTCTCGGGGCTCCAGGATTTGTGGCTAGATGAACTAGGCCTGTCTCCCTTGTATATAGAGAATGCACTTAATCTCTCCTGTTGCTGCAACCTTGCCCGCGTGGGGCTATGACATGGGAGTGGGCTGTTGAGCCGCACAAAGTTGACATCGAATGCAAATTACATCATGGGGAAAATTCACCTATGTTAGTACAAGTACAGGCATATTAGAAACACATCACGTTTACATTTTCGTTCCATAGCTGAATGGGACATTTCGTGGATTTGCTCTGAAGACTTGTCAGGAATACAACAAAGTTCACTATAGCCTCACCAAATTACCATACAAGGTAGTCTGGCGGGCACCGGCCTCATACTACATACAAGGATCTTATGCAGATGCACCAGCACGATCTCCCAGCGCCAGCCAGAGACGAGCAAAGCTGCGAACCTCTTAAGCCTCATAAGCTCCCACATCAAGTCTGACGCAGTAACATCCATGGTAGGACTCCCCAATACCATTCACATTACAGTAAGAAAGCTAAGCTAATAGTCTAGAAAAGTCCAAACAATATCTCACTTCACACATTATCGAGGAAGGCATGGCTCCAATGTTGAACCAGCCCGCGGCACGAGCGAAATGCTAATTCGCAATTCACCTAGCTCACTCATCTGACGTATTTGGCCTTGGTGTAACTTCCAAATATGTCCTCTCAGTATCAGGGGAGTCGGCAGTGAAAGTCTGGGATGCGAAAGATCCCGAGCACCCCAAAGTCCATCAGTTCGACGGCGCTCATAGACTGGGGATTCATCATGTGGCAGTCAGTAGCAATGGAAATGTCGCAGCAACTGCAGGCTATGAAGGGGGACTGAAATTGTGGGATTTAGAGAGAATGCAAAAGAAAGGTCAAATTGGTGGGTATTTGATAGTTTCTTTCTGTTATCACTGCTGATCTAGTGGAGATATGTAGAACAGCCCACAGACGGTGATATCTGGGCGGTGTCACTTAACACAACCGGTGATCTTGTATCCTCGACAACCCACGATGGTCGTATAATCATCCGCGATGGAAGGGACTTGAGGAACAAAGTGGGCGAGTACAGTACAAAAGGAAGCTTTGGGCTTTGCATAGATACTGTTAGGGGCCCAAACTCACCAGATCCACACTTAGGCTAATCGTAAACAGTCGGTAGATGGTAAGCTCACGGCTTCAGGTCACGAAAATGGCGGGGTGTATGTCTTCAACAATGAGACCGGCAGGATGTTGCATTCTCTGTCAGGTTCGGAATCTACAATGTCCCATAGCTATCGTCTTCAGTATACTAATGTATAGTTTGAAGGCCTCGTGAAACCAATACGAGCCGTAGCTTTTTCCCCAAAGGGGCGGCTATTAGCAGCGGCAGGTCAATCCAACGTAATTGCACTATATGATGCTGTATCTGGGGAACAGGTCGCCAATCTTACTGGACATAGTGGGTGGATTTTCTCTTTAAGCTGGAGTGAGACTGGGCAGTATCTTCTCAGTGGGTGAGTTTTACCACCCCCAAACAAGGTACGTCATATTAAATGGGTTTAGGTCTTTCGATGGCAAGGCCAAGGTTTGGTCTATTGACCAAAAAACATGCGTGGCCACTCATAGCGAGTCAGAACACGGTTTATTCGCGGTTCGATGGCTTCCTCGAATTGGGATGAACGAGGGATTTGTGACCGCAGGAGCTGGTAAGAATATCGCATTTTATCGGGAGGCAATGGGTGGTTGAGCCTCATGTAAACTTCATGCTAGTATTACTTTTTCAGCAAGCATCTTCAATATCATTCAAGAAATGCAGACGTCTTCTAGAAATTCGTCTCGTACCGCCAGTCTTAACGACCCGGTCCATTAGCCACGCGTGGCGTCATCCGAAACCTTAGTTTAAGAAACCCCTGCACGGCACAGTACAAGCCCCCTTACATTTAACGGTCCAAATACTTAACAACAATCAACACTCATTCATTTCTTTCAACTCACCATTCAACCCACTCTCCTTGAGCTCTTCAGCTTCACCTTTTTACCAGTCGCTCTTTGCCACACATTGTCTTGATCTCTATACACGGAACTTTACAGAACACATACATACACATCTTTAGTCTAATCCAAGCCCACATAACAAATATCCAAAATGTTCAACAAGTCTACTTTCTTCGCTGCTCTCTTTGTGTTGCTCGGGCTCACCCTCCGATTTGCGAGCGCTACTCCTCCAGTACGGTCAAGGCCCCAGTTGCTAGTATATGGTGCTGATTGAGAGTTACAGGCATGTCTTTTGGCTTGTGTGAACGAACAGAAGGAGGTTTACAACTATGAGGACATCTGCAAGTCCAATGTCGCTGATGTTGTCGGCTGCTTAAAGAAAGTGTGCGATTCTACGATGTACGATGACGCTGTCACCAGCTACAAGGCTTCTTGCAAGGAAGCAAACTACAACGTCGGTATGTTTGGTCCACTTCCGAGGAGCGTGAAATAGGAACAAGGCGCTAATTTCAGGCTGCAGTCATCCCAACTACTATACCAAGCTCCACATCTGCTAAGACCACGGGATCTTCCTCCACTCAGACTGGCTCTACTCGTACCTCTGCTCCTACCTCAACTTCTACCTCTACGAGCAGCAACAGCAGCGCTACTGACCGTAAGTTCCACAAAACACCACTTTTGGGGGCAATACTAATCGTCGACTGCATTTACAGAGGCACACGGCGAGAACTCTGCATCCACCGTCTACTACAACAGCATTCTTGCCCTCATTGCTGTCTTTGCCGCCGCTGCTGCATTGTAAAAAGTGACTTCTCCTGGCCGAGATGGGCGTTTTAGATACATTGTTATAGTTTGAATAGATCTACTTCTTAATTTCTTACCATATCCTTTGCATATACTCCGGGATACATCATGGATGCATTTATTAGGCGCATGCCTGTCTACTCTATTAGCTGTGCTTATTATGGCCGTAGACTTTCGCTGTTATTCCCTCTGATATCAAATTGCTCTTATGATTTAACAATTTCTAGCCACGTTCATTGTACACGCAGTTCCAACCGACTTGTTTCACCAAGAAATAAAATAAGAAGCATATATGCAGCAAATAACCACCCCTTCCTTCTGCACTCGATCTCATCTCGCGCTGTTGGTGCGAACGCCAGTAATTTCGCCAACCAAAAACCTAGCCAGCCACCCTCATTAACAATGCGTTGGGAAAAAAAAAAAAAAAAAAAAAAAAAAAATTCAAGGCTGGCTGGAAGGCGTGCCTAGCACTTGAGCGTTACATGTAGCGCCAAATCACGTGAGTAGGTAAAGCGTCGTCACTAAAAAGGAATTCTGATTGACAGTTATGTTTTGCCATATCCATTACCCTGTAATTGGTTTGTGGTATATGTTCCATTACCCTGTAATTGGTTTGTGGTATATGTACGGTTTCCTAACTGTATGTATGGGCCAAGCGCATGTGAGTTGCTAGGTTCCTGGCTTGCATAGAAGAGGTTTATATTCAGAGGGGCGGGCCGGAATCATTGCTTTCGGCTTGGGCTCGGAAGGCTCTGTATCTGGACAATAGGTATACCGGCGCAACTGATCTAGGCGTCGGGCGTTGGGGATCACAGGTAGTCTGGTTGGCACAAGCCCCCCGCCAAACGGGGGATCACAGGAGGGTTCGCGCTGTTTGACCGTCTCCACGAGGCACTGGAGTTGGTGACTTGTGGCCGCTTGGCACTCGGTTGGTAACGGTGCACGGGGGGCACCATTAGATTAGATAGCCCCACCTTTCCTCGTGTGGGGCATCTCAGAGTTCCCCAACGCCAGACTACCAACTGCTTCAAGAATCCCAATTGAGCTCTGCGCCAGGAATGCCATAAACAATCCGGGAATACTTGTCAAACCAAACTCAGCCATTTTACCCTGATCTGGCATCTACCCCTCCTAAGCACCCCACCATGGACCACGAGGCCCTCTCCCACCAAGCCCGCGCCGCCCTTGACTCCCTCACCCAGCAACTCGAGTCTCTCGAGTACGTTTCCATCCCCCACCCATTTTCCCATCCCCTATTTACCTTCCTCCAACTAACAGCCCCCTGCAACACCAAAAAAAGAGCTCAACAATCTGCCCTCCTCACCTCCCTCCGCCTCACCACCGACTCCCTCGCCCCCGCACCCCCCCCCGGCACCCCATCCTCCATTCCAAACTACCACCTTATCTCCCCCATCCTCAGCCTCATCCCGACATACACCGCCAAGCTCGCTCGCCTGCGTAGCGCAATGTCCTCGCAAACCCTCGAGATCACACAGCTCCGGAGGAGAGTCGACGAGGTTAAGCGTGGGCGGCGGAGGAATCTGGAGAGGGTTAGGGAGAGGTGGGAGTGGGAGCGGGAGAGGGATAGGACGGTCTTGAGGGCGAGGATGGTTGGCGCGGCGGCGGGGCCGGGGGAGGAGGTGGACGTGCTTCCTCCGAAAGTTGTGGAGGAGATTGGTAGTGGCGTGGGTGCGTGTGCGGAGGATGTGCTAGCTACGGCCGCAGCGGTAGCATTACCTGGAACACCGGCTGCAGCGACACCCACACCGCCAATGTCACTTGCGGGTGCCCCAGAGGAAAGTGCTATTAGGGTTGTGAAGAGGAAGAAAAAAGTTCGACAGGCTGAGATGCAATGAAATAGACTAGAAAGTTTATTTGGGTGCATTAATGGTCTGGCACTGTTATTTTGCTCAAAATATTCTAGGTGGAGGAAAAGGCGTTTGTTTTCGGAGTTCTCCTTTTTATAATGCTAGGGTCGCACTGGGGAGGTTCTCTCCGGACCCAAATAAAGTGCCTAGTGCCCGGGCACTGAGGCGAGTGTATATTGTCTCATCGCTCAAACTAGTTGTGATCTTATTATGTCATGCCTTATGGGCGCTCGAAAGGGAAAGAAAAACAATGTAACAACCGAACAAAGCGTTAAGTATTTACAAGAAGCTGTGGCCCAACCATACTTTAACTCTTGACAGGAAATGCACACACTCGATATCTTATCCTGGAGATCTCCTCGGCCCAGGTACCCCCGGCTGGCTCGGCGCTCTCAACATGCTAGCCCCTGCCCTTAACTGTGCTGCACCCTTCCTGCTCGGCGTCCCATTCTCCACGCCCCCATACTCACTCGCCCTGTTCCTCCTCGCCCTTTGGCTCTGGCTACTATAACTCTCTCTCTCCCCCCTTTGACTCCCCCTCTGACTTCCCCCATGGCTGCTATAACTCTCCCTCTCCCCTTTCTGACTCCCCCTCTGGCTTCCTCCATGGTTACTCTCTCTTCCACTATCTCTCCCACTGGATATATCTCTTTCCACACTTCCGTGACCTCTCATCCTCTCCTGAGCATCAAAGTACATGGTACTATGCTGTGTGGTTGGCAAACCATGGCCAACACCCAACAGTCCCGATACCGGGCCAGCGGACGAAAGGGACTGAGTGCGCTTGCACATCCGGCGGGAGGAAGTCGACACACTCCTCTGTTCAGTGGACTTGAGTAACTCTCCCGCCAAGTTTTTGACCAGGATAGCTTGGTCTCGTTCAGCGAGTCGCTGGATCACACGGGTCAAGCTATATTCGCGCATGATAGCCTCCTTGCGGCCGGTAGCATCGCAGATGGTGACAAGGATCTTGAGAAGGTTGAGTCGAACGAAAGCTTTGTTGTGGGTCAGCTTTTTGAGAATACGTGAAAACAGTTCGGGGCGAGCCACTACGGAGGCGATTTGGGGACTGAGGCGAAGGAGTTTCTGCAGTGGTTCAAGAAGATTTTCGAAAGCGTTGGCCTTGGAAGTAGTGAAGCATCTAACGAGTGCAGTGCCAAAGGATTCACTGAGAAGCTTCTCCTCCACTCTTCCAGTTTCTTCTTGCAGCCTATAATAAATACTTCGTAAGATGATGTATACTGACTGTGCAGGAGAAATGACTCACCAGACATGAATAGCATCCAAAGCTGTGACTTGCCAGTATGGATCTGACAACAACCCAATGTAGAATTGTAAACCCTGGCTCTGCCACAATATCTTCCGACTGCTTTTGCTGCAATGCGCCATATCACATAGAATGGGCAGGGCAAATTCTTTGAGCGGCCGTTCAGTACTGACAATCTTTTGAAGGATTGGAATAATTCCCATAGATGCCGCTTCTTCTTGCCGTACTTTGCTGAGCTTGCAGAGGTTATACATGGTGTTCAAGATCTGATTCGATATTTCCTAATATGGCATGTTAATTATGTGATGAGAGAATTCGGTATAGTAAGACCACATACCCTGAAGTGTGAACCATTCATGCTTGCCTTTAGGAGATCTGTTAAGACCTCAATCGCATTGGCATTATGGAGGGTCTCTAAAGTTGCCGTGAGCATAGATAGGTTCTTTATAAATTTGAGCATCGTAATTTGGTGTAGCGGTGGAATTTTTTTGAGATCCTTCAGAACCCCTAGGTGAGAGTTAGCGTATTCTCTGTAGTTGGAGATTTAAGGGTTCATACTCCTGAGTACCGAGCGCTCTGCAATTGTTTCTTTCACCTGGTTTTCGGCCTGTGAAAATATATAGAATATATTTACAATTCTCTCTACACACAAGTTCGCTATCTCATCATGCTCATCCACAACATGTACAAGTGCCATTGACAGTGGCTGTAGAACCGAGCTGCGTGCAAAGATCCTACAGAAGTCGTTTTTAGGCGTTGGACCCTGGTTTCTATTAGCCATACACCCACCCACGATAAATGAAAAAAGACACAGCACTCCCATACCTGTAGCTCAAATACACTGCAGATTCCATCAATTCCAGTCACGACCAAATCCCTTTGGGCCTCATAATCCTCCTCCAAAAACTCGACCAAAACACTGAGACCACCACAACTGACAAACATTTGCAAGGTCAAGGTGGAAGTCGAATACATTTGCCGTACGAAAGCAGCTGCCTCGAGTCGGATACTGTATTGATATTTCTTCGAAGCGAATTTAGTGATAATCGGAATACCGCCAACAAAGCAAATATTCTCTTGAACCTCGACGTCTTCGTGCGTAATTGCGTTCACTATCCTTAGGAGTTTTAAGATGACTTCTCGTTTCTTGCAAGTCTCCAAAACTTCCAGGATCGGCAACATTCCGTGAGCATCAATTATGTTACTCTTCATCTCAAAAGACTCCATGAGAATTTCCAACTGCAACAACAAATCAGCACTCGTGCCAGAGAAAGTCAGTCAAACCAAACTCACCAATTGGCTTGTGATACGATCAAGCTCATCTTCCGGTTGGCTGGTTTTCAAGGAATGGACGAGGCTATCCACCTGTGAACATAGCTTTGCATATTTATCTCTGGAAATATTTGCCTCAAGGTCTATGCGCACACTTAGCATTTATGATTCGTACAAAGGAATCAAAATGTAGTACTATATACGTACCCATCTCATCAAACCCCTCCTCCAGCTCAGCAAATGGATCATCATCATCTTCCTCATCCCCCAACTACTCTAATCAGCAAAATAGACCCGGCAATTAGGATGCTGTCGGTACCGGCGTCTTACCCAGGAGTTATTAGATAAACGCGTCTGAAGCCTCAACTCCTCATCCGCACTGACATCAGAATCATATGTCTCAGACACCGCACCTCCTCCAAAGACATCAGAATAATCCTCCTCTCCATCTACTTCAGAGTACTTATGAATCTCAACTGTAGATCGTGACCTCTTCATAGCATTTGGATCATCTTTCTGCAAAGCAGGTCGCTGGTGTTTGTTGCGTCTAAGGCTTCCCGCTGCAGAAGAACTAGCGGAGCGAGGTAGACCCTCCAGATCCGGAGGATGGAATAATCGAGGAGATATTGGAAGGTCTTTCTGGTTTTTCTGAATTTCTACATCCCTTGATGCTTGGTACTTCTGGCTGTGGCCTACTATCATGGTGTCTACTTTCTGGGCAAACATAGCATCATTGGCAACCAGGTCAGAGTAGTCTTCTGTAGTCTCTTCCCTATATCGCATACTGGGCCGAGAGGGAAGTACCAGCTTCTTTTGCTTCTGCGGGATCAGAGGCTTTGGCTGGTTATTTTGCTTTGGTGGTGGACTGGACATTGGTGATTCTGGAAGTTGCTCAAGATCAGAAAAAGAATTTCGCCCCATCGAGTTGCGATTATACACAGGTCGTATTGTTTGCAGTGGATCATCCGGCACCACTGACATTGTCACAGATTAGCAATGGTATGACCTAACACAGATTCAATGCTTACCTTGGGGGCTATGTGATAGGCTTCTCATGGTAGGCTCTGCTTCGAAATCATCATGCCAAGTATCATTTGCGTTGTCTGCAGATGCAAACGCCTTCAGACGCTCCGCAGATAATAGCCCGCCAAAATGATCCTGAGGCTTCATATGTGGTAGCTGTAAAGCACTCGGAGAAATGCAGGTTGCAAAATCATCATCCCAATTGTCATCCACTGGCATATTGTCAGAAATCTCCTGAATATATTCTATAGTAACGTAGTACTCACAATGTTCCGGGGAGATGAGAGCCTCCCTATTGACGTGATTTCTATTCTGTGAAGTCTGATTCCCTCTAACCGGGGTCGAGAACTCATTGTGAGGACGGCGAGCAGTTGGAGCTTGACTACTGTTGCGGCTTGCTTTCTTCAGTTGTGTACCGGTATTTGTTGGGGATTTCACTGCTTCGTTCCATTTCTGATTCCACTTCTGGATATTTTGAACAGCCTCCTCGTATGTTGTACTAGGCGCTTGCACAATAGATTCTGCCCGCTTGGCGCTCACAATCCAAGGGTGCTTCAGTAGCTTACGAGCCGACACTCGGAGGTTAGGATCCTTTTGAAAACATTGCATGAGAAAGTCCCGAACAGCCTATAAAGTAAAATTGTTTAGACTTTCGAATTTTGGGGGCTAAACTGGTGCGAAATTCATACCGGGGAGGCTCCTTCGGGTAACGGAGGATGGTCGTCATTTACTATCCGAAACAAGGCGGGCATTGAAGCCAGCTTGTGATATGGGGGCTTTCCATCTAGTAATTCAATCACTGTACATCCAACACTCCTAAATTCATTGGGTGGTGAGTATAAGAATAAAAATCAATCAAGCAATGAACCCACCAGATATCAGATGCCGTAGAAGCTCCCGCTAATTCGATGACCTCGGGAGCCATCCAATATGGCGTCCCCACAACAGAAGAATCGCTTAATCCTCCCGTCCTAGTCGCAACACCAAAGTCCGCAAGCTTGACTAATCCTTCCTTTGTAGTGAGAATATTGGCACCTTTGATATCCCTATGTATCACACCCTGGTCGTGGAGGTATAGTAGTCCTTGAAGAACCTGTGTCATGTACAGAGACACCAAGTTTTCCGGAAATTTGCCGAAGTTCTTGCAGATGCTGTGGAGGGAGCCATTTTCACAATATCTAATGATTATTAGCCACAGTGCCGAGAACAATACAGGCATTGCACATACTCCATAATAATATACAATGAGTCTGCTGTCTTGACGAAACCTCGATACTTCACAATGTTGGCATGCTACTGGAGAGTTAGCTTTCCTTCGCCTAGTAAATTGACCATTCGGCATTTCCATACATTAAGGTTTTTGAGCAGGTCGATTTCAAGCTGGAGGAGTAATTAGCTACCGTAGCCAACAGAAGCACTCAAAAGTAAAACGCACCATAATAACCCTCAGCTCACTCTTCGGTAAATCAGCAAGTCGCACTTGTTTTACCGCGACCGTCTCTCCCGTCCCCCAATTCAGCGCCCGGTAAACCGAGCCGAAAGCACCTTTCCCCAGACAATCCCCCAATGTCTACCCCACATTATTAGTCCTCGAATCACTGTAAATTCCAAAGCGTCCAGTGAAGCAACTATTAACTCACATAATCCGGTAGCGGCGAAGATCCGTCATCGTTATGATTTCCCTTTGACGGTGTTGCAGTGCTCGGTCGTGTAGGAGTTCGTGGCTGAAGGCCGTTCTGGCCCGGGATGTGTGGGGGAGGCATTCTTTATAACTAAGAGTTCAAACTCGAAGGGTGTTTAATGTCTTAGAAGGTTTCCCAAATGTAAAGAGGCCCCAGCGGTTCATGACATGTGCACCTGTTTCTTCTGAGGCCCACGGGGAGCCAAAGCTGTAGGAAACTCCGCCTTGAATAGCTCTTGTTTCGGTTTGCTCTTTTTGAGATTTTTGTGCTCTTTTTTCTATGTTCTTGAAACTTTTTTGCCGGAGCAGTGTATGTTTCTTGACAGGTGAAAGAGCAGGGATAGTGGGGCTTATCGGGAATTAAAGAGAGCGATATAAGCTGCTGCCACCGGTCATATGCTTTGAGCGAGCTTGAGCTTGCTGATGTTCCTCTACTCCCTCAAGTTATGTTGGTAAACGACCGGGTAACTCGAATTATGCAGAGTACTTGTGCAAAAAAGCAAGATAGCGAACGGACTTGCACAACACCTTCGAAATCGAAATGGTGTTCAACTTGCTGAACGCAAATTGAAGCTGAGAAAAGAACAGTTGGTATACACGCCGCAGTGATGGAACAGGCAAGCAGAGCTAGAAGATGAATGTAAGTAATGTGCAATTTGCACCTGGGCGGATCGGGTTCAGTTGTGCAGTGAGGAGATATAGTACAGTGCGTACAGTCCAATGCGTATTAGCCCTAGCAAGAGGATCGAGCAGCTGCAAGAGATAACAAATGAAGCAGAGTACAGGAGGTACAGGCGGGGCCGTAGGAAGGCGAGGCAGTCTCGCCGCACCAGGTGAGGTAATAGTCGGCCGATATAGGTGAGGTGAAGAGGTAATTAATTGTGTGCAATTGTGTGTTTATGGTGAGCATTCACACATTCCCCATTCCTTCCTCTTCGAAATTAGAAGCACCCCTCGTGGCTACTATTCCCCCAGACGCATGGCATATACCCTCGATCCCATTCGGCGCTCAAATTCCCTCCCCGCATGATATCTTGACCACACATTGGACGCCCTGGAATTGACCTTTTCTGCCGTACTGGGACAGGCATTGTTAGTCCAGCTATGCTACATAGCAGCAGCGCCATGCACTGATGAACGTTAGTCTGGTTGGCACGATGAACGTCGTTCATCATGCTATCGGGATTGAAGTGTACATACAACTCTTCCCCCCCCCCCGCCGGAAGAGATAGTTCAGCCATCCACAAGGGTTGCCGGACCTCTCAAAAACAGAGCCTTAATAAACCTCAGTCATCACACATGTCAAGCAGCTGGTTGTGTGCGCCATAATTCTGGCAGGGGTGCTGGATGTCCAAATCCACGCTGAGCCCCTCCAACATATTTGGTGGTGCAGGTCCCCGAGACGACAGGCCTCACTGTTGTGTAAGCATGCCAAGTCTTGCATAAGCTCCCGCGGCGAACTTTTTCGGGGGCCACCATAATGGCTTTAGGTGCTCGGTATATACCCCCAGATCTCCATCTACATACCCGGCTACATATGTAGCTCTCTGGGCCCTCGCATCCTCATTTGCTCTCCTCGGCGGCGAATTAATTGGATTGGACCAAAATGTGCACATCCTCAGCAACCCCACCACCGCTGCATCGAATCTTGCTAACCTCACCTCATCCATCTCCAGCCCCCCACCAAGATGCTACGAGCCATCCCTCGCAAACCCCTTCCCCGGGTGCTCGAAGAACGAGTTGCCTACGCCAAACGACAAGCGCAAAGAGTCCTCGACCGTAAGCGCGAAAAAGCCCGCCGTTTCGAGCTCAAAACTACACTCGCCAGCCAGGTCGAATACAATCGCGCCCTTAAGAGGCGAAAGATGAAGTCCCGTGCCGATGAAATGGAAGACCGATGGCTTGGCCCCCTTGCTCCCATACGGGCTGCGTCTGAGCATGAGAAGCAGCTCGTTAACTCGATTAGCCAGGACGAACAATCTAGGCCGAAGGTGACAGCTAGAGAGAGGATAAAATACTGGAATATCGTTCCCAAGGATCGGGTGGTTATATTGAAGGGGGCGGACAAGCACAAGATTGGTGTGGTGAAGCAGGTGTTCAAAGACAACAATACGGTGGTTGTAGAGGGGATGAATATGGTGCGTGCACATGGGCCATGATCTACATTGTGATTACTCGTCTTTCTAACAACTGAGATAATGTAAACAGGTCAATATTGAGCTTCCCAAGTATCTCTTGGAAGCCGCAAGAGGACCCGACGATCCAGCCCCTAACTACACCTACTCCCGAGAAATGCCAATTCCCCTCGACGATATCCGCCTCGTATATCCCCTCCCCTGCCCTGAAACCGGCATCCCTACTGACACCATCATCGCTGAGCTTGAAACCGTTGGAGTATACTACGATCGCGAAACCGGCAACCGAGGCTGGAAGCGAGCCGTTAAGGGCGACGGCACTATCATCCCGTGGCCTAAAGGTGATAAGACAGAGCCCGAAACACACGACGCCGATACTCGGAGAATGGATGTTGATCGTGTATCATTCAACCCTACATTGCTGAAGGAACCATTCCCAGGTATGGTTATGGATGAGCTGAGGAATAAATATAGTAAATTTAGGACGAGGCATGATTCGGAGTATCTCGAGAAGTTGTGGGCGAAGGAAAAGGCCAAGGAGGGGCCGGCAATGATTAGAACTCCGCTGCAGGAGCTCAACAGGAAGATCAGGTTGGAGAAGAAGGCGTTGGGAAAGCCGGAGTTGTCGGAGGATATATTGGAGAGGATCGGAAGAGTTATGGCGCAGAACAAACCTACTTTATTGGAGAGGATACGGAAGGCGTCACAACAAGATCAGGGGGGTGCGCCACAACAGGCTCAGCCGAGTGCGTAGAGGAGTGGGGACGAGGGGTATGGCTGTGGGCGTTGAAGGTTGAGGGAGGATGCATTTGATATCGCACCGATCTCGTAATATGCATACCATGTCATGTATATAGCACATTTAGATGGCACGAAAATTGGCGGCTTTTCTCTACACTGTATAAATGGTTCGTACTCTTTACTCACCAGCCGCAATGGTATCTATGCAATCCGAACTAATTTTAATGCAGAAAAAAGTTAGACGCTTGCAAATGCTGCTATACCAAAATCCCATGATACTCCGCCCTGCTGTACCTCTCCTTCAGCCCCGGCCACTGCACAATAAACCTGTCCACCAACCAGTAGAGTATGCTCCCACTTAAACTTAAAGTCTTTACCCTCGCAAACGACTCCACGTAGATCGTCCGAGTTTTTGCTCCCCAGAACTAGACCCTATTATTAGCATTTCTCACTCTTCCCCAGAGCTTATTGGGGAGGGGGACAGTAAACTGACCTTATACCACAAACACGCCCCCACTACCATCACCGCCGACCCCGGCCCATTACACACAACCACATCCACCACCCCTCCTTTACCACCGCCCCCAACCGCAACTAAACACGATAGAAAGCATCGTAAACAGGTTGCGGGAGTGCTGAGCCAGCTCTGCCCGATCTTGCGCGCCCGCGGGATTACTTTGATGGTGAAGGACCCAGGGGATGGGGCACGGGAAACCTCAAAGTCGCGGGCTTTTTGCGCGGAGAGGGAGTCGCCGGAGGAGACGATGTAGGTGCGGTAGGTGAGTTTGGAGAAGTCGACTGTGGAGAGGAGGAGGAGGGCCTCGGAGGTGTGCCCGCCGGAGCCGAGGACGGCGGCGAGGTGCGTGGGGCTTTTGGGTGTGCGGGGGGGCGGGGAGGTGGGGTTGGTGGAGGGGAGGATGGAGAGGAGGCGGAGCTGGATGAATGAGTTAGATGGAACGCAGGACGGGGGAGAATGGACGAATTGAGAGCTTACGAATGCTAGGAAGGAGAGGGCTATTAGGGTTGCGAGCGCAACTATGAGGCTGGACATGGTTTTAAGTTTGCGGGGCGGGATTGCAGCTTGAGTGTGCACAATTACAATTTCAGGGTGCAGCGGCGGGTTGTGTTTTCGTAGCGTTGCCATGCCAACGGAACACCTGTTATCTAGGTACAGTAAGCCCTGCAGAGAGGAGGGTCTCGGTGCAGCAGCGTCGGGGCCTGCATATCTCGTGCAAGAGCCTGCCGGTTTTTGCTGCTGCGGCCATAAGGTATTGGGCCACGACAAGAATCTGATAAGGATCGGGACCGCCACCAGGCGGTGCGAGGCGGTGCGCGGCGGTGCGCCACACGCCGGATTCAACAAGAAAGTTCGGATGGAATTTCTTTCACGGCGCCTGCAGCCAACAACAACACGAGCTCTCGGCTGCCTCCTCCGACTTCTTTACCACCTCCCCCCCAAGAGCATTCAGCCAGGGTCGCAGTTCCAAACGCGCTTCCGACTCCGATATCTCCGGATCACGTACAACTCGGAAAACAAAAAAAATAAATAATAATATTAAAAAAATAATAATATAATATATCTTATCGGATGCAATGATCAAATCCTCATTCGGCCGCCGCCGTCGCCTCACCTGCTTCTTCTGCGGCCACAAAACAAACGTTGTCACAATTGCTTCCGAGCCGGTCACGTCTTTCACTTGTTCTTCCCCATATTGCCAGTCTGTAAACCAGCTTGACAAGGAGGGGAATATCGTCGATTATATCCCCTCCCCCCCACAAACTGTTCCTCCTCCTGCTCCAAGATATGGTCGTCCTGTCAGATCGCCTTCACCAGAGCCGAAACCCTCGCAGCCGGGCCCGGACTCTCCCGTCTTTTGCCGTCGTTGCGAGAAGCACCTAGCAATCAAAAATAACTTACTGTCGGACTATCTGCCTCCAGAGGACCACCCGGATTTCCAGGTGTACTGGGACAAACTGCCAGAGTTCAAGAGACAGCTGGAGGAGAGGTATCCGGAGCCATGTGTGCCTTGTGCTGAAAAGGCTCAGCAGAGGATCAAGCAGGCGAATTACCTTGCCCGGACAGCTATGATCGGGCGGTATTTGAAGCAAGGGCAGAACTTGAGGGCCGCCAGTTATCAAGAACCTTGGGGTTTTTCACGGATATGTGGCCTTATTATATGGGTGTTTCGCGGGATTATCTGGTACGGGCTACATGCGCTGGTGATAGCATGGCATGCGGCTACAATCCTGTACCCGATCCCGCTCCATGATACGGCGGATATAAGTGGTACCTGGGGTCAGTGTATTAAGAAGACGTATGAAGATGGCAAGGTGCATTCAAGCTGTCAAGAGGTCATCTCAGTATTAGCGGGGAGGTTGCTCTGGGTTTGTCCAGTCGTATGGTCCTGGAATTACCGGGCGTTGCAGAATGCCAGGAAGCCGAAGGCAAAATTGACGGGCTATGATGTTTACATGCTATCTGAGTCAATTCTTGTTGTCATGAGACTTGTGTCGTGGGTCTTCCTTACACCAGGGTGGATCAGGTCGGATTTCCCGACGGAGAGGCTGAGGAAATTGAATTTCGTTCTCCTGGTTTTGTCAATTCTGGGGTGGCTGTACTCAATCACGGCGTTGAAGTTAGTCATGCCAACGTCCCTTAACATGAAGGAAGCTGTCTCTCCCTTGGGAGCCAATACCCCGGACGGGACTCCACCGAAGTCTCAGTCCCAATGGAATCAGCAAAAGAACTCAGGAATGGCATATCAAACTCGTGGTCGTGCACCTTCTCCTCCTCGCCAACCATATTTCTCTCCTGCAGCTAAGAAGCAGTCAAACATTTTCCCGCCGATCTCCTCCTTCGAGAGACCAGGAGATTCACTGAATAGCGATAACGTCTTCTCCCGTAGCAGCACTGCCATGCCACCGCAAGTCCCGCGGGGACAACAGTACTCGAACGATGATGTTGATGAAATGGACTGGAATCCCACCTTCCCACAAAAAAAGCTACCAATGCCAAAGAACTACTGGAACCCATTCTCCACTACAGCAACCGCCACAAATAACCCACCAGAACCTGATCCGCGTAATCCTTTCGCCGCCCCAGTACCCGCCGCCCCCAAATCATCCATGTTCCAATCCATCGTCCGGGGACAAGCGCAGCAGCCGCAACAACTGCAAACAAACGCTCCAAGAGATGGGGTACCTACCCCTAGAGAATCATTTTTCAGACCTGCAAATGGCGGTGTTCATGGCATTTCTGGTGGGACAGGGGCGGAGTCGAGGTACCCACCGATGGCAGAGGCGAAGTTCTTTCCGAAGAATGTAGCCGAAGGGGAAGATACCGGGCTGGAAGGGCTGATTAGCGGGGGTTTGAAGCTGGAGGATGAGCCGGAAGTTGTTAGAAATGCTAGGGCAGAGGGTGGTGTGCATCATAGATCACAGGGAGATTCTTGGTGGGAGGTTCTGGGGAGGCTGGTACTTGCGGGGATGGCGTGCACGGTTTATTTCTACCTTGGTGCGCTGCCGACAACTGCAGGGGAGGTAAACCCCGTAGCAATGGTTACGGGCATAGAGGAGCCTCTCATTGGGCCAATTCCGGATCCAAACGTCGAGAATATATTCCTGCGATATGCCGTCTGGGCGAAGATGGGGTCGCTTATAGCGGCCTTTTTGTGTCCAGTGTGGAAATTGATGCGCAAGCAAAGCAACACTCCAGCCTCATATGAACCGTGGGATCTAGGAAAGGTCCTGCTAGCGGCAGAGGGTATGGCAGGGGTAATGTTACTGATTTTTACTGTTGGGGGCACTAATCTGGCCCTGGCGAAGATGTGGGGGAAGATGTATGTTGGCTGGGTGCTCGCCAGGAAAGTTTGGGATACGGTTGTTTTTTTACAGTCTGCTCAGCTATATCCACATCAGACACCACAGGTGGAGCCGGAACCGCCACGGAGGAGGGAGATTTCTCCCGGATTAGGAGAGTGGCCATTACCCCCGGAGCAGAGACATGCGGGGAAGGCGGGGGGTGCGGGAGCGGGAGCGGCGGCAAGTGGGATTAGTAGTAGTGCTGGGAGGACCCCAGCGACGCTGAGGAGGGATGGAAGTAATAATCTGTCAGGGGGGTTCCGGAGGGAAAATAGTGGAGGTATAGGAGGGATGAGTGTGAATGGAGTTCCGGGGATAAGGAGAGATGGGAGTGGGGGCTTGAGTAGGATGGTGAATGATGCTGGGAGGGTTGGTGGGATGGGGATGGGGATGGGGATGGGGGGAAATGGGGGGTTGAGGAGGGAAGCGGGTGGTGGGTTGGGGGGGGTGGCTAATGGGGGATGGGGGAAAGAGTCGAGTTTTCGGAAGGAAAACAGCGGTGGCGGAGGATTTGGGGGGCTGAGTCTAAGTTGAATATATCATCTTCTTTTAAGGTTGATTATGTTAGTCCGTTATTGAGTATTAGGTGTTGAAAAAGTGGGTTGCATTGGGTTTCTTCGACGGTTTACACTTTTTCCCCCTCTTTCCTGTAAGAATATCTGGGTGGGCGTAAGAGTTTGTATTCATAGCTGTTTTCTCTGTTTTATGGGATGGGGTTTAGCGATTTGTATAAAATGCCTAAGTTTCTTTCTTCCATCGTGATTTACTATGTAAGTACCAAGCAGCCTCGCAGGGGCTGACTTGTGCCCTGCGATTTCAAGTTTCGTCTTGGGGGCATGAAATGGGAACGTTGAGGAACTTGCCTTTATGATGGACGCCGAGTTTTCGAGTTTTCAGAGTAATGTCGTGATGGTATGCTAGGGGGGAGCTGGGAAAATTTTTATCATTTAGTCTCCCCCCTTTCGAGTTTTCAGGGTAATTGCAAAAACAAACTTTAGGCTGGTGGGGAGTACCATTTTTTTTTTTTTTGTTTTGGTGCGTCGGGAGTTCAGGGTAAGCTCTGTAAAAATATATATGTTCTGGTCCGTTCCGGGATTCCAGGCCATACCGGTATGGCCCGGGCCGTTCCAGGATTGCCCGGGCCGTTGCGAGTTTGCCGGGCCGTTGCAGAATGAATATATGCGCACTCCAACAACAGTTCTACAATACTACAGCGACACTCTTATACTGCATATAGTAAATGCCAAATTCCAATATTGGTGTTATTTTATAGCGGCCTATTTAATTAAACCAAGAACAAAGGGATAACAACATCAAAATCAGTTTATTAAATCCTTAATATATTTGTATTACACCTTCAAACTCACATCAAACTAGCATTGACTCCAGCGACATATTCCACAAACCTATCAGACTCCTCATATTATCTGATATTTAATCACTTGCGCTTATCCCTTTTATGTTGTTAAGTTACTTGCCCTTTGTTCTTTATTTTATTAGGTAACTAGTTATAACATAACTTTAATATTGGATATACTTCTATTAGGTATTTACTACATATGGTATTAGAGTTGTCGCTGTGGTATTGTAGAAATTATACCCTATTGCTGCGACATTGAAAACCTTTGACCAAAGTTTTAATTCCGCAATGGCCTGGCTGGGCCGTTCTAGAATAGCATATACATTCACACATTATATGCGCACTCCAAGCATATTAATGCAAGCAGATAGTGTAAGTGATTAAACACCAAATAAAGAGACAAATAGAACTTAGTTATGAGGAGTCCAACCTATGCGTAAGTAGCTAGACTATTGTGAATTGTTGCTGCAACCACCAAGCATTGTGTAATTCCTTCTTCAACAGGAAGGTTCAGCAATTAATGGATTGATTAAGTAGAGGATTGAGCAAGCGAAGCAATTTTTTATACCCCTATATTATTTAGTTACTTATGCTCTATCTCTTTATTCTTGTTTAATTAAGTAACTTGTTATAAAGTAACTATAATATTGGATACACTACTATTTTGTATTTACTACGTGCTATATTGGAGTGTCGCTGTAGTATTGTAGAACCGTTGTGGTATTATAGAAGGTCACCGTGGTATTGAAAACTTTTGACCAAAATTTTAATTCCGCAATGGCCTGGGCCGTTGCAGAATCCAGAACATATATATGCTGTATATAAAAGAACTATAGCGATGCAAGAATTTATTATGGCGGAAAAAAAAAAAAAGGGCTGGAGCATACGAAGTTTGATAGAAGTCTTTTTGCTGGGGGCTATAAATACTGGGGGGGGACAGCGGGGCATTATTTGCAATAGACCGCTGTTTGTTGACTGATTAGCTGTTGCTTGAGCCGCAACGCTAATGACCCCAATGAGATCATGCGAAGTATCTCCGTACATTAAGTACGTCTCCCCGCACATTCCCCCATAAACCCCCACCAACTCACCCGCGAAAAAAAGAGATTGAGCATAAATCTTTTACGTCAATATATCTCCTGTGACTGACGGCCCCACTACCAACTATGTCCCACGGCCACCACTCGTGCCACGACGAGCACAACCACGACGGCGGCAGCCTGCACGACCACACGGACGACATAACCCCCGCCACGCACAGCACCCTCTACCAGTACATCGACCACAGCCGCATCCAGACGCTCAACGAAACCACGCCGCACTCCGGCCGGGCCATCGTCGAAAAGCCGTGGGACTCCCGGCTCAGCGCTACCCCGCTGCTCAGGTCGCCCGCCGACGACCCGCAGCTGCTCATGCACATCCCCTTCACGGGCCAGGTCAAGCTCCACTCCATCCTGCTCCGCGCCCCGCCCACCGGAAGCGCCCCCCGCAAGCTCAAGCTATTCAAGAACAGGCTCGACCTCGACTTTGAGCTGGCGTCGGAGCTGGCGCCAACGCAGACCATTGAGCTCCCCCGCGGGGTCGAGCCCTCGCAGCCGGATGCGGATGGCGTGCTGGAGATCGCGGTAAAGAGGGCGCTGTGGACGGCGGTGATATCCGTGACGCTGTTTTTCGTCGATAACTGGGGCTCGCCGAATGATGGGAGTGATGATGGGCATGATGATGAGGATGAGGACGAAGATGAGGACGACCAGGAGGAGCACGACGAGGAGGAAGTGCCAACGGAGATTTCATATTTGGGGTTTAGAGGGGACTGGCTAAGAGCGGGAGGGGTCCCGCTGGGGTTGATGTATGAGAGTGCGGCGAATCCGGCGGATCATAAACCTGTTCACAAGACGGACTGGAAGGGGGGTATTGGGATGGGCCCAGAGAGCGGACATGGGCCGTTGTAGAGATGCTTATGGCTGAGACGGGAAGGGACGGAGTGTGTGTGGAAGGTATACATCACCAATATCCTGCGCTGGGAGCATAAGGAAAGATATGGGTGGGCTATCTTACGAATCGGTAACTGGAAAGGGCGTTCATGTGCGTTATCATGGGGATTATTTCATCTGGCACTTAATTTGCGGATATTACGACTTTTGACTTTTTGCATAAGAAGTTTGCAAAAACGGGAGAGGTCATGTCCTGTTTCTTTCCAACCTACATGCGACACAACAATTTGTTTTTCTGTTCCAAATTACTTAGGCTCCCAAGGTCTTATAAGGTACTCTTAGGTGAAAACAAAATCCAGCCTGCACCCCGGGAAAATTATGCTGTGCATAGCACCCTGTAATTACTAACAAGCCAATCCACAAAGCATATACAAGCCGAAACAATCATGCCACTTGAGAAAAAAAAAAAAAGAAAAAACGCCAAAAACCAAAGTCAAGACAACAGATATAGGCACGGGATCACAAATATAATGATTGTGCAGCAACAATATCTAGATGTGGACGAATGAGTTAGTAATTATTCAAATCTCCGGAAGATTATAGATTATTTTGACGTACCTCTTTTCACTTTGGTCAACGACATCTCAAACTTTTGCTCCAGATCTTCACTACCCATCACCTTAGCAGCAATTGCCATCTGTCGAATCAACTCCTCCAGCCGCCTGAACACACGGATCAAGCTGCCCTCGTACACATCCGTCATTTTACTACCAAAAAAAGTCAGCCACACATCCCCATAGTTGCCAACGTGTTTCAATCCTTACCATATTGTTGCAAACGACGCTCCATGGCACCAAGCATGGACAACATCCATCAATGCATGCTTGAACTTATCAAGATATTCCTCCTCCACAATGTTTAGCTTACTCTCTTGAGAAATCTTGGCTATCAACCGTGCCTGTGCCTGGAGATCCCTGAATGGCTTTGCCAGCTCCTCTTTTAGAGCAGGGGTCTCATGGCTCTTTTCTTCAAAGACGAAGCAACTGAGAAGCGCAGCAATTTGCTCTGGCGTCAACTCATTGAATACTCGGTTAAAGAGCAATTCAGTAAGAAGCAACTCGTCTCCGGTACTGATTTCGCAAGCAACTCTAGCTTTAAGTTGGATAACGTCATTTTCGCTAATGAAGCCAAGACGACGAAGAACTCGTTTTCGACACTTGAGCTCGTCCAATTGCATGATGGAGTGAGCGATTTGGATTTTCTTCTTGACTGCCTTGATCCTGGTGCTAAGATCCACCTTGAAACTATATTTGTTGTACAAGTCAACCAGGCGAGGAGAGTTGTGTAGTGGATTTGCTAATAATTTGGACTCTTGAACTTCGATTTTCTGAGATGACAAAATCAGTTTCAAAGCTCTCCATGGGATTCATAAAAAACTTACCCTTAAGAGCTTCTTAAACGAGTCGTCGGTGATATTCATGTTCTCAATCGGATCTAGTACTGGGACGCCATCAGGGAATCGTTTCCTGACCTCACGGATATTCTTTCTTGCAGTATTTCTCTGATCTTGAGATTTCATGTCCTTTGGCAGGAATATCCGCACTGGTGATATACCCTCGAGGCAAGACAAAAGCACAGGTACAACCTCCATTTTTCCTTCTTCGCCATCTGAAGGTGGGCGTACTCCAGCTGGGAGCTCTTTGTCGACCTTCATCGTGATAGCTGCATCAGGTGAAACATTCAGTAGAATGTCAATGATATACGACTGTTGGGGGGGATAGTCCTCGGCGCCTCCCTTGTTATGCCTCTTGGAGTAATTAACCACTGCACCCCAACCAAAGTCAAATGACTGATGTTTGATTTTCACTAATCGCCCAGGCTGCATAAATTGCAGGCAGTAATTCGGATGATTGATGACGTCACGCATATCCTTGGTATATTGATCTAGTGACTGTCGAAGCCCGTAGTACTCCCGAACGGTACTTTCATCTTCAATCACCAATTGCACTTTCTCATTTTCCAGGTCCTGTAATTCTATTCATTCGTCAGTAGGGCCATAACGAAAAGCATCGAAATATATTTTACCTTTCTCCAGAGTGGAAGCCCCAGCGGTATTCTGGAATTGGAAGAAACACTTCTCCAACATAAAGTCCGGTGATATACCCTCAACTCGCATCAAGTTTAGCATCATATTGTATCCGAGGTAGAACGCAGAGTTAAGGCGATCCTGCTCTCCCTTGACGATATCTCGAGCAACTTGAGGTTCCATCTTCTCATCAATCATGAGGATGACAATACCACGATCGTCCAGCCCTCTTCGCCCAGCTCGACCTGACATCTGTACGAACTCTGAAGGCGATACCCATCGCTGCTCTTTTCCGTCAAACTTGCGAACACTGGTGAAAACCACGGTCTTAGCAGGCATGTTGAGACCAATGGAGAAGGTTTCAGTGGCGAAAAGAACCTTGATAAGACCCTCTTGGAACAAAATCTCAATGACCTCCTTGAGAATTGGCAACAGTCCTGAGTGGTGGACACCAATTCCACGCCGAAGGAGTGGTAAAATGTGTTGTATTTGGGGCAACTGACGGTCCTCCTCTGATAGTGAGCTGATGGCATTATCAAAGACCTTGCCAACCATTTCCTTCTCGGGGTCGTCATTAAAGGACAGTTGGCTCATCTGAAGGGCCAGATTTTCACACTCTCGCTTGCTGAAACTGAAGATGATAACTGGGTTATAGTTTTTCACCATAATCATCTTGACAATCTTGTAGATATCCGAAGGTCCTATGAATTCTCAGTATCAACAACCAATGCAATTTCACAAGATTGCTTACCCTTGTTTCCACCTGTCTTCGTTTTCCACTGCTTCTTTTTGTTTCCCTTTTTGCCCGAGATATCACCAGAGTCCTCGCCCACCTTGTCCTGCAAGCTTGTCATAGCTTTCTGGAAATTATCCTCACGAAATACACCCTTCTCATCAACTACCAGGTGAATTCCATTAGCCCCAGCAGGGAAGAGGTAATGCTGTAAAGGTGTAGGTCGGAAATCTGTGTACACAACGTGGCATGGCTGATTATGTATTTTGGATATCCACTCAGCAAACTGCATTGCATTGGGAATTGTTGCGGACAGGAAGACATAGCGGACTTTATCCGGAAGTAAAATAATAGTTTCTTCCCAAACGACACCACGAGCTGTGAAACGTCAGATAGCTACAAGAGCCTAGTATTGCGTTGCGGCTACATACCTTTGTCCCTCATGTAATGGATCTCATCAAAGATAACCCACTGGACCTCCCTCATGATCTCAGAGCCTCTGTATAACATGGATCGTAGAATCTAGAAACATCAGCCATGTAGCTGAAACAGTTCAGGAACCGAGGTGGCCCTTACCTCCGTCGTCATAACCAAGCAAGTTGCCGAGGGATTGATGGTAACATCACCAGTCATCAGCCCAACGTCTCCGAATTCTCCTAAGAACTCTCGGTACTTTTGATTACTGAGCGCCTTGATTGGACTTGTGTATATGACTCTCTGGCCATCACGCAAACTTTGTGCGATCGCATACTCCGCCACCACAGTTTTTCCAGCACTGGTGTGGGCACTGACGAGCACACTTTCGCCTCTTTCAATCGCATTTACCGAGGTCCTCTGGAAAGGATCGAGTTCAAATCTGTACTTCCTGGCTGGGGGATCTGCTGGAACATGCTCGCTGATGGGTATGTATTTGTAATCTGGTGGAAGAGATACTTGATGCCTGACCTGGTGCTGCACTAGGATGAACTCTCCTTCTGTCGACTGTGACTGCAGCCCGGCCGATGCTGCTACCTCTCGGGTCTGCTCTGTTTCGAATGAGTCGGTTACGATGGGTGCGGCCGAGCCTTCTCGTCGCTGACGTTTTGCAGATGGTTGTGACTGCATTGCTGCTCCATTTGGCACCGAGTCCGAGTCCACCTCGTCATCCATTACCGTATCCGCTGCACTCTCGGCCACAGGCACCGACTGGGCTGGGACCTCATCCTGCCTTTCTGCCCCGTTTGCATTTCTCTTCTTCGTCCTGTCCTTCTTGGGCCTCCTCACTGAGGCATCGGGGCGGGCCCCGTCCTCGTCAAACACATTGAACATATCATCATCAAGCATGATGAGTTCAATTGGGGAAGTGCTGCTGCTCACTCAAAAAGGCGTAGCGACCAAGGCACAGCACAGCAGGTTTTCCGTGTAATAGGTTGCTTGTGGACCAACGCCTGTGTATCTGCTCGCTAGAGAAAGGGTTCTGGGTAGATATGCACTTGCAGCAGCGATTTTTATCTGTCGGCCTTTCAGCGTGGAGCAGACGGTACAAAGCGGGCGTAATCTTGGCGGAAGACACTGCTCACTCCGCCAAGGCCAGTGTTGACGGATCGAGGGCCCTATCTGGGATCGGCTAATCGTTGAATCCGACCGAGCGAAATCTGACAACTACCGTCGTCATCGACCGACATCTCCACTCTTCCACTCCGATCGCCAGCAGTTTGGTGCGTCCACCTCGCCCATCGCCCGTCAGGCAATAGGTCAATTGTACTGACACGTCCCTGAACGCTAGACCCCACACATCATAAAACTGCCCCTCCATCCCCGTTCAGCGATATCAAAAGTAAGTTTTTTCTCCGGCCGCAATTCTCACAGTTCGCCGTACTGACGCACACCATCGCCAGATGCTTTCCAGAGCCGCCGTCCGCGCGCTCGCGGGTGCCCGCCCTGGCGCCACTGTTGGCCGACGAGGTCTCCATGCCACTCCCGCTCGCCTCGGGGGTTACCACTACCCTGAGGGTCCCAGGAGCAACTTGCCATTCAACCCCCTCACCCGCTTCTTCTACTTGAGATACATTGCATTCTGCGGTGAGTTCCCGAAAGAGTATTTCTACGCATCAACAGGGACATTCTCTGACATCCAAAAGCTACTGGGTTCGGGCTTCCCTTCGCCATTGCCGTCTGGCAGCTCAACAAGAGCAAGAGCTAGATGGTCCCCCCCTCAACACTGTGGAAGCAGCTACTATAAGTCTGATAGTGTCCTGGTTTGATTTGTATTGTACATTCATTAAATGTTGGCCTTCTGGCGCCAGATATTCATTGTGTTTCGGTATCTTGCGCGGTTTATTTCACTGGCCGCTCAAAGTGCGAGCCTAGTGAATAGGTGGCCTCCGATCAGGTATATGACTGGAGAGCCGTGTAAATAAAATAAGCAAAAATAGATGGAGATACTGTAGTAATTTTATGCATGTAGACTGCTGCATATGAAATTTTACCGATGTGCTGCACCTTGATGTCACTGCGCTGCGGCTCTTGTCGATTTCCTGCCAATTGAAAATCTGCCGACTTAGATACTTCAAGATATGGCCTAATGCACGAGCGTGCCGAAGGTGGAAGAATGCTACACTCTCTAATTATAAGTATGTTTGATTCAATTCATACTTTTGTTCTGAATAAATACAAAGTAAGTGGGAAGCAAGCAAATGTTAAGCGAGGCACGTGACAGCAGTGGAGGCTGGAGGGGTGGAAGGGAACGGTGTTGAAAGTTACCACTGCAACTTTTTCCACCAGGCGAGTGCAACGCCTAACTCGTTCTTATAAAGCCCAAAATGCGCAATTTGCTTCCTACGCAGAGGGCGCATATTGGTGTCAGCTCGACTGAGGTTCCTGACCTACCCTTGACGGCGACAGCCTGGGATCCAGCGACTGACTCGCTGATATGTACCTTTGGCCCTTCTGAGGTCGAATCCGTGATTGAAGTCAAGCGTCTACAGGTATGGAGTCCCCAGAAGCTCAGGTCTCAAGCCATTGCTTACCCCAGGGCAGAAGCAGGGCCAATTTAGTTATATAACTTCCTTCAACGTCCCTTGCGAGCTCCCGAGCTTGAAATACGACCAAGTCCTCAGCCTCCATTTCTTTGCGGACACCAACACGATATGCATTGTGTTTGCAGGAGGAGATATCGTGGTAGTAGGAGTTGATGAAAACTTCGCTAGTAGAGGGGTGGAAATTGTGGGCTCCGTGGAGGAGGGGATCACCGGGGCAGCTTGGTCGCCGGATGATGAGGTCCTGGCTATCACGACAGTTGCATCCACATTCCTCCTTATGACTAGGAGCTTTGAGAATATAGCGGCCACGACATTTACTGAAGCAGACCTACAGGCATCCAACCATGTCTCGGTGGGTTGGGGAAAGAAAGAGACCCAGTTCCAGGGCAAACGTGCAAAAGCAATGAGGGATCCTACTGTGCCAGAACATGTGGATGAGGGTATACTCAGTGCGGACGATGATGGGAAAGTGACGATAAGCTGGAGGGGAGATGGTTCTTATTTGGCGATGTCGGCAGTGCAAAACGTGGAGGACACGAAGAGGCGAATTATCAGGGTTTACAGTCGTGAGGGTATTCTTGACAGTGTTAGCGAACCCGTTGATAGACTCGAAGGAACACTTAGCTGGCGGCCATCTGGAAACCTCATAGCTAGTATCCAGAGGTTCCCTGATACTAGCAGGGTAGATGTGGTTTTCTTTGAACGCAATGGACTTCGTCACGGAGAATATGCCTTGTCTATTCCAGGGGGCAGCTTTGAAAGCCAGAAAATTTACCAGCTTGCCTGGAATGCAGACTCAACAGTCCTTGCAGTCGTTTTAGAGGGACGAGTACAGCTATGGACAATGGGAAACTACCATTATTACCTCAAGCAAGAAATCATATATGACGCAGAGGGCTCGTTAGATTATGCGCCAGTTGCCGTATGGCATCCTGAGAAGGCTCTTCAGCTCGCACTCAACCTCAAGGATCAGGTAGTGGTACACGAATGGATATGGAATGTGAATCGGGGCACCACTCTATCCCCCAACGACCACGGCATAGTTGCTGTTATTGACGGAGGAAACCTGAAGCTTACTCCTATCCGGTGGGCAAATGTTCCTCCGCCAATTGCTCTACATGATATCTCACTTGACACGACACCAATTGACGTGGCCGTTTCATATACTGAGGGCCTTATAGCCGTCTTGAGAAGCACAGGGCTAGACCTTATTAATTGGTATCCAGGAAAACCTAGGAATGCAAAGAAGCCTGAGCTCACTGCAAATGTCACTAGATTCCAAGCCCTGGAAAGCGTGCGCCAAATAGCCTTCTCTTCTTCCAATCGGCTGGCTGTGCTTTTGGATTCAGTTGGTTGCTGCATCCTGAAGCATTTTGATGTCGACATTAGCTCTTCCACCGTTACGGAGGCTGGAGAGGATATTTTACCGCTTGGGACAACCAAAATTGTTCCAGACGCCCAGTGTGCAGGGGGTGAGCTCTACTACGTAGAGAAATATCGCATAGTCACCTCAATCAATGATCCAAGTACCAACATGGAATTTCCTACTACCTGTCCATGGGTGGAGGTGGCCAAGATTGATGGTCAAGTGAACTATTTTGGTCTCGGTGAAAATGGAAAGCTGTATGCAAATAGTACTTTAATTGCACCAAACTGCACCTCATTCATAGTAACGAATGCACATTTGATATATACCACAACTCAGCACTTTGTTAAATTTGTTCATCTCCAAACGGGAGGAAAAGGTAAGATTTTCTCTAGTGACTTTCAATTCATATATGATGCTAATATTTCTCAGACTTTGAAATACCTACAGATGACCCAACCAGCGATGAACGCTGTCGCAGCATCGAACGAGGTGCAAAGCTTGTGCATGTGATGCCTTCTTCTTTTTCTCTAACTCTACAGATGCCCCGAGGAAATCTGGAGACTATATACCCACGAGCACTGGTAGTAGCTGGCATACGCCGGAGCATTGAAGCCAAAGACTACAAGACTGCGTTTCTGGCTTGTCGCTCCCAGAGAGTAGATCTTAACATCTTACATGACCATGCGCCAGAGCAATTCTTGCAAAATATTGAGTTGTTTATTGACCAAGTGAAGAAAATAGAGCATGTTGACTTGTTCTTGTCACAATTGAGGTATGATTACCCGCTGTGATATCTTGAGTCCAATGTGTGCTGACTTCAGGGTAACAGAGAAGAGGATGTATCTCAAACGATGTACCGCGAGACACTTCCTCGGGCTGATATTCCTCCATTAGCTATGGCTACCAAACCAGAGCCAGCACAAACAGACTCGAAGGTCAACAGGATATGCAATGCATTTTTGGACGTGTTGTTACCATCAAGGCTTTCCACTAAACTCCAAAACATTGTCACTGCTTATGTCTGTAAATCGCCACCAGATCATGATGCGGCCTTGCTCTTAATCGCAAAGTTGCGGGAAGAAGATAGTGAGCTTGTAGAGAAGGCCGTCGAGCATATTTGCTGGTTGGCAGATGCTAATAAGCTATATAACAATGCTCTTGGGCTCTATAATCTGGAGTTAACCCTCTTGGTTGCACAGCAGTCGCAAAAGGTGTCATCTCCGCCCGTTCCTGGATGTATATTCACAAAGGCTTACATGAATTATAGGACCCACGTGAATACCTTCCTTTCCTCCAAGGCCTTGAGGAGCTTGAGCATACCCGCAGGATGTTCGCCATTGATGATCATCTTGGCCGGCATGCGAAGGCACTGGGAAGCTTGGTTGACATGGGAGATGACACGTTCGAGGAAGCAAAGGCATATATCGCTAAACATGCGCTCTACCAGCAGGCTCTTGGACTCTACAGATACAAGGAGGATAAGCAGAAGGTGGTCCCCTCAGGTGCCCCTAGATACCCTGAATCTCCCTAACTATCTTTACAGGAGCTCATGTTCATGTACGCTGCGTATTTGGACGAGCAATCACGGTTCCGCGAAGCCGGTCTCGCATACGAATCCATTCAGCGCTTGCGCCCAGCTCTCCTCGCCTACCGCCGCGCCAATCTCTGGCAACACGCCCTCTCTCTAGCCTTACTCATCCCTATATCTGATTCTGAACTCTCAGACCTATCCGAATCTCTTGCGGACCATCTTATTGAAACAAAAGACTTCTCTTCCGCAGCACAGATCTACCTCGATTACCGTAATGACGTTCCAGAGGCAGCAAGGCTCCTCTGCCGTGGTTCACATTTTGCCGAAGCCATGCGCCTTGTAGCCAAGAGTGGCAAATCGGAGCTGCTGGAGTCGGTAGTGGACGCAGGTCTAATTGAAGCTTTCAGCACTACAATTGAGCTACTCGCAGACTGTAAAGCCCAGGTCCATGCCCAGCTCGGTCGGTTGAGGGAGCTCAGAGCAAAGAAAGAAGAAGACCCACTGGCCTATTTCGAAGGACTGCCAGAAGGTTCCAGTGCTAATATCCCAGACAATATCTCTGTTGCACCCACGGATGCTTCAACTTCTGGGGGAACATTCATGACGAGGTATACAGGCAAGACTGCGGGCACTGCAATGACTGGGGCGACGAGGCGTACAAGTAAGAACAGGAAAAGGGAGGAACGAAAGAGGGCTAGGGGGAAGAAGGGAACAATATATGAGGAAGAGTATTTGGTTAGGTCTCTTGCACGATTGGTGGAGAGGGTTGAGAGTGTGAAAGACGAGATTGGGAGGTTGGTAGAGGGGATGATAAGGCGCGGGATGAGAGAGAGGGCAATAGCAGTGCAGGAAAAGATGGTCGAAATGGGTGGAATACTAAAGGGGTGTGTTGAGGAGGTCTTTTCGGATAAAAGTGCGGCAAATCTGTTCCTCTATGGGACTGGAGGTGGTGATGGCGAGAGGGAAGCTGGCGAGGGTGGGCACGAGCCTGCGAAGGTAGATGGGGAGAAGACAATCCCAGTAGTGAAGGATTTTGAGGGGTTGGCTATTTTGTGATTTATGTCTCTTGGCGGTCAGCTTGTTATAGATGTTCTCTTTTCAAAAGCTATAGGAGTTTGGGCAATTTATGTGAGAATTCCAAAAGGTCTTCTGCATGCCTCGTCCAGATCAATATTAGAAGTATAATGAAACCACAGCACCCGAACGCCATAAAACAAGTGACCAATAGCCAAATATTGTGCAAACGGCTCACATCAACCCCCAACATATCAAATAGCCACGTGCCCCGTTTCAAGGTCCCCCCGCCGCCCTCGTTGAGGCCTTTAACTCCTCAGACTCCCGCCGTAGCTCTTTGATCATGCTCTACAACGGAAAATTAGCAGGATGCGAGTGGACGGGCATGCTGACACTCACTGCCAGAGCTTCAGGATTGACTCCATTTTCGATGAGATGGACGCATAGCGGGAGGGTTGTCCGGTCGAGTTGTGTGTTCTAGCCGCACAAAGACGGTTAGATTTCTGTTTTGGCAGCGGGGCCTGGGGCTACGGTACCAGCAGTGTCGCGACCTCGAGGAGAATGTCGACGGCTTCTCGAGCAGCCTGTTGTTTTCCGCTCGGTCGCTCTGACATCTTGGTGGTGGTATGGTTGTCAGCACGCTGTACTCTACTGCTACGCGTAGGAACTCACAGAAGCTCGCGCCAAGACGGCATGCCGTATTGGATCGAGAAGTCGCGTTCCTTACATAAGCCCACAGCCCACCGCACGTAGCGTGTTGTTTGTGTGCACCAATAACTACCCTCTGGCTGTGCTCTTTCTTGTAGACACTCACATACAACAATACCCGCCATCGCCCAGAGCAGCACAACCTGTCAGCACAAGTACGAGCAGGGCATTGGAAGTTTCTGGTGGCCGGCTTTGAGGACGGTGGAGTACTTTATACACAAACGGGGCTATGGTCTCCTTGATACCGCGCTCAATCCCAGCACCGCCGAGACCCACTGCGCCTGACTATCACCACTATGTAACGTCGCTGCTCCATAGGAGATGGATGAGGGTGTGTGCCTGGGTATTTGGGGTGTGTTTTGTGGAGTCATGGCTGGTGACAACTAAGAGGGGAAAAAGTGAGTAGTTAGACACCTGACACCGTGGGAGGCTACGAGTGATTTAGAAGAGGTGCTGATGATTTTTGGATAGTCTTCTGGTCATTATTTTCGGCGGCCCCGGCGAAGGCAGCGCTCTTGTGGATCGCTATGTTGCCAGTGCTAATCATGAGAGTGCAACTGGTACATTGTGCGTATGTCATTATTCGGGTAGTAGGAGTCTTGCTAACACACAAGATTCATGAGTAGTGGGCACCAGTGTACGATTATCTGCAGCCAGAGATTTCCAACATATAGTCGGTTCCTTCAAAACCTATGCCACGGGATTGTCGTACATGTTCTCGGCGTTTGTCTTTGTATTGACATACATGTACACAAGTGAGGATAAAGATCAACTGTGGATTGTTGTGGAGCCAAAGTGAAGCGAGACTCCCTCCATTGGGTGGATGTGTGCTAACCGAACTGGTTCAACAACAGATTCAGCCATGAGAGATCCCGGTTGAACGAGAGGTACCTCTACCTTATATTCCTATCAATCTGGACTGGCACCATACATACCATTTCTCATCTAGCGACCGACCGGGACCGAATCGACCTTCCGGGAGTCATTATCGTACCAAAAAAGGATAAGGAGGAGGAACTCGCGTTGCAGTCGGAAAAGAAGAAGGATCAGCTCTGGGAACTTTGCAACAAGCAAGGGAACGTGGTACTGCAGAGGGCGTTTAGGCAGAGTGTTATTACAACGCTTACTGGGATGTTTGCGTATTTGCCATTCAGATACATGATGTGGAGGTATACTCTTAGGGTTGCAAGGGTTTTCTATAGGATCAGCAACACACCAGAGCCCTACAACTGGCCTGTCGGATTTATGTTCTATATTAGGACATTCTGGATTACATTCTTGATCTTTTCATTGTGGGAGATTGCGCAGTCCGCGTTCCATGTTTATTTCAGCATGGAGCCGTTGAAGGATGGAAAGATACTTAGCGATTTATCGGTAGATCCGAACGGGACGCTGGTCACTGGGTTCAGGCATAGCCGCAAGCCTTTTACCCAGGCTTGTGCTTTCTGGGAGCTGCTTTACATCACCTTCAATAAGCCCGATCGCAGAAAGTCGATATTCACAGACATCGACCGCCCTATCATTATTTTTGACGAAATAAAGAACGAGTGTCTCGCTGTTCTAGCAAAAGCGAAGCTCTCCATCGAACACAAGGACCAGCCTGTCACTCACACCCCAGCATCGAGCCCTATGAGCTTCACTGAGCTTACCTCCCCGGGTGCGCCCCCACCGATGCAACCGATTGGGTATGACAAAGGTATATTTAAATACCCTTACCAGGAAATGCCCGATTTAGTGCGCCAGTGGCAGACTACAGATGGTTCGCTGTTTGGAGATAAGGTTAGCGCGAAATTGACACCGCATGCACCAGATATTAAAGCAGCGAAGTACCGCATGGGGGAGGAGTTTAATTCGGTGCAGAAGAAGTTCTTGGAGAGTACGGCGGGGAAGCTGTTCAGGCAGACGGTGGAGCGGAAGACGCAGGGGCTGATTCCGAATGTGAAGTTGCAAGTTAACGCAGTTGCTGGTTAGTCCCTTCCCCATTCCTGCTCATCAGGGGTTTCGTTATCTAAATTAAATTTGTAGCTTTGGCAAAACTGTGTATCTGCGCACTCAGCGAAGATGAATATGGCATTGTGAGGAATAGGATTGGTGAAATCCTGGAGGGATTTTTCGATACAATGGATTCTTTGGAGTCGTATATCAAAGCGCCGGGGATTCACTGGACGGATACGGAGTCGGAGAGGGACGAAGAGAAGGTTACTGCGAAGTTGAAAGAGCCTAAAGAGCTGTTGGATTCTTTAGAGCTTGCAGTTAAGGACATTGTGACGTCGTATAGGACGTATTTGAATGATCTCAATTTGAGTGTTAAGGTGGGCAAGAGGGCAAGGCAGGCTCTGGAAAAGTCAGACGCTGCTTAGATGTGGGAGATGAAGGAGGAGCGGGGGGTTTATGGGGGGAAAGGGATGTAGATGCTGATGGTGGGGTTGATGTGTAATGAGTTGGCGCCTAGGGGTGTGAAGGTAATATCCTTTTATCCTACTAGGAATTTATGACTTTCGATGTATCATACTTTTTTTTCAATTTTTTTTCGAGCAGAAGACAAGCAATGTGTGTGTTTTTGTTGCTTGATATGGCTTGTACGAGAGGAGTTCTTGTTGCAGAGAGAAAATAATGCAGGATTGATTGGGCTGGATAAATGAATAAAAAGAATAAAATTCTGGGATCTGTTCATATATTAAGTACATACCGCAATCTAATACAAATAAGACAGACCAATTTATAGTTCTATATATGCCTAGTAGAATGATAAAAGCTGACACGGGAAGAAGAGGAAGAGGAAGAGGATGAAATTATAATATACATATTTACAAGGAAGCGAAAAATTTTCATTACCAGTTACCCTGAACTGATTATAATTGTCATGAGGAACCAAATAGCCCGCTAAAGAACCTCTCTACCCTCATCACCACCCCCTCCACACTATTCAGCTTCGGCCTTACGTCGAGATAAAAGCTCACCGCCTCTGGCCTCCGAGGATCCCGCTTCCCGCTGTAAAAGTCGATCACGTAGTCGATGTTCTGACCGCAACGGTCGATGGTCCAGTCGTGCCGGTCGAAGGGGCGTTGATACCTGTTATATACCTCCAATTAGCATCCCTTACTCCTGTATATGGGGGAATAGAAGCGTACCCGAGTAAAATCATTAGTCTAGCCTTCGGTGTGAGTTTCGTAGAGTCTCCGCGGAACGAAACTAGTTTTGGGCCCCCGCATGCTGCAGCACGGCCGCGGTGGGATTCCCACCACAGGATTTCGGACCACGCGCGCTCGTTGACGGCGTTGTGGATCGGCACGATGGACGACATGTCCGAGGGGTTGGGGGAGTGGTTTTTCTGCTGCATGGCCGCGAAGAATTGCTGCTCCGACGGGTAAATCCAGTGCCCGCTGGACGAAGTGTGGGGGTCGGGGGTTTCGGAGTTGGGAGAGACGGAGGTGGTGGAGGAGCGGGGGATAGAGGAGATTTGGCGGTGGGGGGAGAGGGGGGGGTGGTTTTGTGGGAGAGAGGAGGGGTGCTGCGGGGAGGGTGGGGGGAGGCTGGTGGAGTCGCAGGTTGTGGAGGGTGCTGAGGGGGCGGGGCTCCACTGCTGCTGCTGTTTTGCGGCGGCTTCGAGCCAGGCGGCGCGTATGGTGTGGTCGACGGGGCAGGCGTCGCTGGGGCTGGAGCTGGGTTTCTCTGCCATTGCGGTGCGATGCTGCGGTATATGCTGCGGTGCTGTGTGGATGAAGCTTCTTGGCCGTAGGATCCTGCAGCGGACGACTACCGAATATATAGCGGGGGAACTGTCCCCTTTTCTCTGCTTCTCCGCCAACTTCACAGCTGATTGCGGGTACCCAGCAGGATATACGGTTGATACTATTTCTAGGCTACAGTTGAGTACGTTCCTCTTCCCTAGGAGCCCGAGTGTATTCTTTTACGGCATGGAATTGACAAGAAGGAAAGCCAGGATGTCAGCAACAGATTTCTACGTAGCGAGCACCACCGCTCCCGTCAACATCGCCGTCATCAAGCTCGTTACCCCCTCCTCCCTCCTCTCCCTCCGTTCTCCAATTTTGTCTTATTAACTTATCTATTCCCACAGGTACTGGGGCAAACGTCACACCGCACTCAATCTCCCCACCAACTCCTCCCTTTCCGTGACCCTCTCCCAAGCCGACCTCCGCACCCTCACCACTGCCTGCTGCTCCCCTACCTTCACCCAGAACCGTCTCTGGCTAAACGGGGAGCCACAGGACGTCTCCGGTCCGCGGCAAAGCGCCTGCTTCTCGCACCTCAAAAAGCTCCGGGCAGACCTCGAGGCCGCAGACCCCACCCTCCCAAAGCTATCCCAGTATTTTGTGCATGTAGTCTCTGAGAATAATTTCCCCACCGCTGCAGGCCTCGCGTCGAGTGCAGCTGGCTTCGCGGCGCTTGTACGCGCGATCGCGGATTTATATCGGCTCCCGCAGAGCGAAGGCGAGCTAAGTAAGGTCGCACGCCAGGGAAGTGGGAGCGCGTGCAGGAGTTTATTTGGCGGGTATGTAGCGTGGGAAATGGGCGCGGACGATGAAACCGGGGAGGATTCATACGCAGTACAAGTTGCCCCCGCGAGTCATTGGCCCGAGATGCGTGCTGCGATATTGGTCGTCTCGGATAAGAAGAAGGGTGTCAGCAGCACTGCCGGGATGCAAGCTACGGTTAAGACGAGTACACTTTTCAAGGAACGCGCCGAGAGTGTAGTTCCCAAGAGGATGGAATTGATGAAGAAAGCTATTCTGGAACGGGATTTTGAGACATTTGCAGAGCTCACCATGAGGGATTCGAATGGCTTCCATGCAGTATGTCTTGATACGACGCCGCCGATTTTCTACTTGAATGATGTTTCAAAGAATGTGATTATGGTTGTGGAGGAGTTGAATAGGGTAATAGGGAGGAAGGTGGCGGCATATACGTTTGATGCGGGGCCGAATGCGGTGATTTATTATGAAAAGAGGGTGGAGGAGGTGGTGTTAGGTGTTTTGAAGGATTTGGGGCTGGCGGGAGTGGAGGGGCTCGAGGGAAAGAGGGTGGAGGCGGGTACGCCAGAAGGGTTTAGTGAGAGGCTGGGGGGGGTGTTGAGCACTGGGGTTAGTAGGATTATCTTGACGGGGGTAGGGGAGGGACCAGTGAGTGTGAAGACGCATTTGGTGGGGGGAGATGGGTTGCCGGCTAAGAAGTGAATGGCGTGTTTGTTTGTTTGTTTATCAAAGGTTTCTATGAAGTATAAGATATCATAACTAGTGTAGATAGGTAACCAAGATACCATTGTGTTAAAGTGATTTTATAAACTAGAGTTCAGGGTAAGTGTTAGTTCGTTTGCTTGTTCGTTTGCGGAATCAGACGGGTAGATAGACAACTGAGATACCATTGTGTTCGATTGGATTTGGTGCTTTTAATGCCTCATTGAATGACTCAACGCCCCCACTACTCCCTAACCCTCTCGGACCAAGACCCAAGTATATAAACCCAAGTTTGCCCTTCACTTTCCTTCTTCCTTTCTTCCCCCAACGCACTACAGCACATCGTACTAGCATCCTAACTTTAAGCCTTAACGAATACATACTTTCTACTTACAGTCAAATTTCTTTTATTGAATTTTTTTTTCAGTGAAACATACACAGCACCATCGATGTTAAGCACCTTCAAATGAGGCCAGGACAAGCATAGTACTTGTTTACACTGCTTAGCTCTGGCTCGACGATATGCTTGTGTCGTGCGGAATTAGGTATGTGATGCAAGCAAACTTTTGATATCGGTTGGGCTGAGAAAGGTTATAGCGTATGCCAGTGTGACCGAATCAAACATAATCTAACACACTCTGTGTTTACCCTGAAAACGCTATAGCTACCTACCTGCATACCAATTCAGAGCCAGGTGCAGAGTCTCCTATTTGATTAATCATGATCGGACTTAGTACGTATCCGGTTATACGGATTACATCAGTCTCTCGACTCTCCGAGCGGCTTGTGTAATTACGACTATTCTGCCATAGTCAGTGTATACTATAGCTATACAATTAGCGTTCTATGCATCAAGAAGGAGGTTTAGCAAATTGATGCACCTCACCCATTGCTCCACGTCATAAGGCATCCTGCAAGAGGGCCATTCTATGTGTACGGTATATTACGGACTTCATTCTCATCACCCAATACTGGGCCCACACTCCAAGAACTATCCAATCAATGAAAGACTACCTTGAGGACTTTCACGAGTACAAGAATGTGTTCCTTCGGCTTAGAGCCACAAAGTCAACCAAAAATGCAGCAAAACACCACACTCCCTCGATGTCAGATTTTTGACACTCGCAACGACTGACGACACCAAGCCTATTGGCACTCAGTCGCAAGAGCCAACAGTTTTGACATATGAAGATGACAGTTGCTCAGATCCAGATATAGAATCTGCCACTCAAATGTCATCTGATATGTCATAAGGATTCGAGATCTCTGAGAGGGGCGCTTCAGCCTAGTAGCTCAAGTGATGATAATAAGATGGTTGTGGCTATCGTACGATACTTACAAGTATACATAAGTAGTTGTGAGAGCAACAAATTGTTAACGCACCCGCCGACAGGTGAATTACCCTCAAAAACGCTATAGCTACCTACGCCTAAGGATTCTCTTCGCCTTCCATATTCACCTGTGGTCTCTGCCCCTGCTGTCTTTGGGAACCGCCTGGAGGGCAACAGTGTGGCATCAGTCTTTTCTTCCCCTACAGCATCGGCTACACAGGATGTGGTGGAAATAAGCACGTGCTACCCGAACAACGGACCAGCATCACCATTTGCAGCAGCCTGGAGCACGGTGCCTGGGCTATATATAACCGAGGCCGGTATGGACAATCCACGCCTAACCCCATACACCTTACCCTTCGGATCTCAAATATGTGTAGTTGACATTTGGAATTTTTGGAATCTGGTTTGCTGATGGAGATTTTAGCAATATATTCCACTGTCATTCTGTCCATCGACACTATTACCTGAGAACTTAGTCTCCAGTCAGATGAAAACCTACAAGAGCCTTGTGCCAACAAGACTATCTTAATTGACTCTCGATTACAGTCAAACCTCTATAATTCCATCCTCTATATCCACATAACCTCTCTTATTGCATTAAACACCCATCCCCAATGGTGTTATTATAAAGTTATCTCTGTCCATATAACCTCTCTTATTGCATTAAACACTCATTCATAATAGGGTACAGTCGAGCTTGTCTTACCACATGGCTCCTGTCAGAGGGTTTTTCGATGCAAGAGAGCAGGTTATGCATATGATAGGCAGGTGGCACCGGAGGTCAAAGGATTGTCAAGTTTCCCTGATGCAGTTGTGTCGAATATACGCTTATACTGGATGCACAATCACAAGGTTTGACTGTATTACCCTCAGAAAGTTACCTTAACCTTTCAATACTGTGGCCCAGGCCCTATGCAGTAAGGCGGGTTCGTCCAACAAGTTAGTCTGGTTGGGAGGGTGTTGTGCCAACCAGACTACCAAGTACCAACTACCACCACTCGACCTTACCACAGCTCAAACATTACTTATATTGACAACTCTCCAAGCAAAAATGAACTCTTAACGAACCTCAGAGCTCTATACCTTCAGGTGGGTCTGAAATGCAACGCACCTGTTGGAGCGAAACTATGAAAAAGCACAGTATCAGTGCTCGTTGGTCAACAATCCGAATATTGATTCCTGTTGATGCTCTCGGGGCCCATAGCATTTGCCAGCTTGAGGTCCAATACAAACAGCCATGCCCACCAATCTGCAAACAGCCGGGGTTGAATTCGAATTATCACGGGGTTTTCTTGAATATTGCAATTATCTCAGTTTTTTTTCTAAAACCTTGAATCTAGTTCCTTTGTCTCTTTCCTTTTTATGTTTTGATTTATTTGCTTTTATTTTGATTTACTTTTTTTTTTTTTTTTTTTTTTTCCCTCTCACTTTTTTTTAATTACTTCTTTTTTGTTTACAATTTTAGCTCAATAAGCTTTATGCCACCGTTGACAAGAAGAACGTTCAAGGCGGAGGGCGTTGGGGATGACGATGAGAGTGGTGGGCAAGATTCGAGATTACTATCAAGACCTACGACAGTTGATGGTCGTATATCGTCTTTAGCACTAGCATCTGCCCCTTTTATGCAGTGGTGGGATGAGAAAAGGCATATGGGCTGTACAATAAGAAGCCAATGCACCCCACGACTGACGGAAAGCGAGCAGCTGATATTGATTGTGCCGAATATTCGAAATAACATTGTTTCCTTCTAGATACGGGCGAACGAAAGGATGGGTATCAATTCATGTCATTTGAATACGGAAGAGTCTAAGAAAAACCCGGGTTTGATCGATGACATCTCAAGCGGGGTATACCAGATTGTGTACATATGCCCTGAGCTGATTGATCCAAGGAATAAGGCTTTCATAAAGCTGGCTGATCTTGGTTTCAAAAAGAGCGCATTTGCAATACGACTGTGTGGGCTCGTCATAGATGAGGCGCACCTAGTATATGTATGGAGGCATTTCAGGTTGGTGAAAATCTTCAAATGAGCGGGTCATATTGCGGGTCATATTGCGAGCCTGGGCAATATCTGATACCCTCCAGGGACAATTTAAAATATATGCATCATCAGAACCGGACTCCCTGCGTCGGAAAGGCGACTAATCGAGAATGGTCCTCCAGAATTAAAGAGGCGGCAGAAACAGCTTTAGATAAGATCCTTTAGGATGTTTTGAGAAAGGCACGGGACACTGAAAACGCAACTATAATGGCACAGGCTGCAAATCTGGCCGCGGAGGCACCAAATGCTCATTTTACGCCAGGCGGCTCGCGCCGGAAGGATGGCGGTCCCTGAAAATCCGTCCGACTACTTGGTTAATCCAGGGAGTGGGGTTGAAGTGCAGGATCCAGTGAGCGGTGAATACAGGTGGACCATAAACATTCTTGGTTTCCGAAATTGACAGTGTCACATCGAGTACAAGGAAAATAAAATAGCACTCACGTTTTGAGTTCTGTAAATGATTTTGTGGAGTCAAGGCACAAATGCTGGGAACAATATATATCGGGTCCCATCTTCTCGACTATGGAGGTGTTGACACCTTCTTTGGCTTCGTTCCTGAGCACCGCCGCAATAAAACGCACGTTTGGGAAAGAGCCACTGGTGTCTGCTGCGGAACATTCCGGTACGCATGCAGTGGAATATGGAGATTATTATTGAGGGGACTAGACCAAGGCACGTGGGCTGATGTAAGTCATCTCAATGACCTGCCCAGAATGCAGATGCTGATATATATGTGATAGACTGGTAAAAGTGCAACACATCGAGCTAAACGATTTACCAAATATGAAGAGACTAAGAGACGTTCCGTCCGAGTTACATTCAGAACTGCATATAGACAGTGCCTGTTACCCTGAGATTGCTATGCCACTTCATTGACATAAGAGGAAAACAACGATATTTATTCTTGTTTCCTCGACGTCACTTCAAAAGGGCGTAAGAGGAAAACATCGATATTTATCCTCTTGCCCTTTGCTCTTGGAACTCAAGGAGCAACAAATAAAAACACTCAATTACTCCAAAGCGAGCAACTCGAGAGGCTGGAAGCGATTCTTGAATAATATTCTCTCTCGCCCTCATACTAGTTATACTCTCTGGAAACGCCATTCCCTAGCGAGGGGTGGGGAACTATGGCATTCCCTCTCAGTGACAGAGTCAAGTCTCCTTCACTGCATGACTTCTGTCAGGGGGCCTTTCGATGCAAGAGAGCAGGTTATGCATTTTTGTCGGCAGGTGACATCCAGTAGAGCCCGGAGTACCAGATACTGAAGACGGCGTCGTTGCAACTGGGCTTTGGCTTGTACTTAGATGCAATTAAAGTCAAACTTGTGATTGTGCATCCAGTATAAGGCGCATATCCGGCGGAACTGCGTCAGGAAATATTGACAATCCTTTGATCTACGAGCCCAGACTCAGGTTGGGCAGAAAAGTACGGAGATATCAAGAAGAGCGGGTATTTGTACTAGTATTTCTCGCATCGGAGTGAGTTTCGAATTAGCATGGGGCCACTGTGGGACATGGTGCAAGTGATGAGGAAGGGAGTGAGAGACGGAGTGTAGATTGAGGTTTATTGAAGGAGATGGTAGAGATTCGAGTCAGGTGGAGGAGGTGCCTGGAGGCGAAGGCGGGGATGGGGATCATCGCGGGGTAAAGTATAGTTTGGAAGGTCACAAAGCAGACTATTGAAAGAGCGCTGCAGTGAAGCCGAAGGTGGATGGACCTAGACAGACATATGTATAGCTGAGGAAATGGAAGCCTGGTTTCTTCAGACAGTTGGTTCAAACAGATGTTTCATGACATATAGAGTTGCTTTACTCGATATTTTGTAGCCAGGGTCAATCCTGAAGAACGAGCAATGGGGGAAGAAAATCGTACGCCTTGCCTGCCCATCACATATACGCTTTCCCCTGAGGGATCCGAAGAATGCTATAAGAAGCATGCTTGTATGATAGAAAGGGAAAAAAAAGACCTCACTTCCGCCAAACGAAATTATGCATCTGTCTCTGGTGACATTCACCGAGAGCCTTACGACCCAAATCTCATTTGGGGAGGGGGGGCGCCAACAAATACCTCATCTTGTGAACCCCCCTCTCCACACCACACCCACTATAGGCTAAGATCTCCCATGCTATCCCCAGCCCCCAGAAGATAAAATTATGCCAGGGCTATCATCTAACCGTCCAGCCTGCTGCCCGTCTCATCTCCTACGAGATAATGCATAAAAGCGTGCCTATATAGGCTTATGGACTGTGAACGAAACTACCGTATGGGGCGAAGGGAAGGTTGGCTACTTTACATACTTAATATATATATATTGTTTCTAACATATAACATCCCGTGAATATAAAAATATAGTTCTCTGAACTATCCCGAGTATCAGTATCTAAAGCGACTGGACTGGTGCATCCTCTCGTTACCCTGAACTTACCCATCCATCTCCTGAGCATGCGGCTACTAAAGCACGATTAGGCCCTCACTCACTCCCATAATATACAAGCCACTTCCGGTTTTCAGGATAGAGTCTGTCGCCAAAGTAAAGCGTATTGGAGTGAGTACAGACACAATGGATGATTCGGTTCTCGTGATACCGTTTCCTGTCTGTGAAATGAACAGTTTTCTATAGGGTCAACTAATTTTACTAAAACTACAACTTCTCGAGAGACATTTCCCTGGGGAAAAAAAGCTACAATGACTCGGAAACTGTTATTTCGCACGAAAAGGTTATCATTTGCAGAAGACTGTCATTTGGAACTGTTGCTTCATGGGCAGAGAAGCAATTGTGGTCGCTGCTATTGTTGCTGTGGTGTTTGTGGCTGTAATTGCGATAGCCGTTGCGGAGAATGCCTCTCCATTCTAGGACTAGCAATTTGGAAGCTGTCGAGGGTAGTGGAAATGTTATTCGCTCCCACGAAGACAACCTCGTCATTAGTCTGGTTAGCACTCTCGTCGTCTGAGATGTCAATAGGGCCTGTACTTTGTGCCTGTGGTGCCGCTGCCCCAGGGCTACTACTGGTTACTGCGCGTATCCGTTGGGGTTTGGGCGGGTTCGGTCGTTGTGAAGTTGACAAGACACCCGCTGCTGTTCTAGTCGGGGTAGTTTGTACTTCCGTCGAAGGCTGTATATCAGCAACTGTATTCCCATCGCCCCCAGCTAAAATCGACCTCCCAGCCTTTAGCCTAATATTATTCGCCTCCAATTGTACCACCCTCTCTTTCAACTTCACAATCTCCTCCCCCAATGCTTTGTTCTGCCGCACAACCTCCTGCTCCTCCAACTCCTCCACTCTCTTAGTCAAACTCTTATTCTCACTCATTAGGCCTACTACCTTCCCCCTCAGCGCATCTCCCTCCTTTAATGTTTCCTGTGCCCTTTTCTCCCCAAGCTCTAGCTTCGTCTTCTCCTTCCGCACTCTCTCAATTTCTTCACGCATTGCCTGGATGTTTTCTTGGTACTGTACGATAGTAGTCTCGTATTGCGTCCTGATTGCGCGTTCCTTAAGAACCTCATCTTTGAGCTGTTTAATTTGGAACTGGAGGAGAGGAGAGTCATGAGAGACGGAGTTGGCTTCTTCGCGCATGCGGGCAATGGCAGATTGGGCTTGGGCGAGGAGATGGCGTTCCTTGGTGAGCGTTGTGGAGACGGTACGATAGGCGGATTGTAGGTGGAGGAAGCGGGTGAGAAGGAGGTGGTTGGCGATTATGGCAGATTTAAGGGTGGTGATGTTGGACATGACAGTGGGGAGGTCGAGGGTGGAGAGATCGAATTCGGAAATGGATGAGGATGGTGCCGTGTGGGGCAGTGGGGTAGCTTGATGAGCTGGAGGTGAGGGGGAGGGGGGAGGGGCTGTGGGGGAACTGTCTGGGGCATCTTCGTCAAAGAGCTCATCATACGCGTCGTCGCCCATCTCCTGAGCTGTGTGTTCCATACCGACATCCCTTGGGTCACCATTTCCTTCAAATGTAGCCTCTGTCACATTGTTCTCTTCAAGATTCCCTCCCAAGTCCCCTTCAATGATCCTCCTCATCTCGTCCTCATCCAGGGGAAGTTCATTATCCATATTTGCAAGAAGAGCATCAATATCGATGCCTTCTAATATAGCCGCATCTTGTCCCTTGGACTCGGCTTCTGTGTTATCGACTGGTACCATCCCATCCACTACTTCGGCTGTCGTTCTAATTGGATCTCCATCTCCTGCATCTGCTGCACGAGCCGTCCTCTGGTCTGGCAGCTCCATTGGTCCTTGCACTTTGCCATGGGTTAGTCCGGTCCATGCATGGAGAAGAGGTGATAACAACGTTACCTGGAAAGTGAGCCTGGACCTGCAGATGAGGCCCTGGGGCTGGTGGGTCTGGAATGCTGTATGAGCTTCTGTCGGCGTGGCAAGAAGAGCGGGCTGGATGCAAGAAAATGTATTTTAATAATTACCGCCTGATATCGCACATCGTAAACCTTCTAAGTGGGCGGGTCACACTACCGATTTGCTCGCAGCTGCTGGTAGACACAGAGAGCAAGCGTGATACAACTGCTTTGGAATGATTGCAGATATATACGGAGGGCTATTGGTATCGTTGCATGTGCATTTACATATAGACAGAGATGGAACAGAGATTCAAGGGTGCCGCGTGTCATAAATGCATCTTGTGCACTACAGTATGACGCTGCGTGACGAAGCGACATTGGGGGTCATGACTATGGGCCGCGAGCGAGCGAGTGCCACACAAATTCCTCCAGTGCACGGTTGAATATGCAGCTCCAACTGGGGTCAATCTGCTGCAATCTTCCCTTGTACCCGCGTATGTAGGGATCGAGATCCAGGCACTCCGTTCGACACATCCATTGGCACAGGCGGCCCTGCCCTGGAATCGCTATAATTAGAGCCCGTACCCAATATTGAGGCGTGTGTACTCTGTGCCTAGCATCGCATTCCACATTGCACATACCTGGAGACCGCACAGTGCCAATCTTGCTCGTGCCGTGCAGAGGAGCACGAAAACAGCCTGCTCCGAGCCACGGCGAACGTGGTGCTTGCTGCCTGCGGTTTCAGAGCGCTCCTCTGCTGCTAAAGCGGCCCCGGTTGCCTGTGGTGTAGAAAAATCCGTTCAATTGAACTTTTTGCATCCGGAGACGTTTCCAGGCTGTACCAAAAATATCCCAATTCATACCTGCCCATACCTCCCCCTCCCTCTCCCCCCTCCCCCCCCCCCAAAGACTGTCTGTGAGGCCTGATTATCCCACACGTTACATTTCTATCTGATCGACAAAGCAAATTAAGCTTTTTGACCTGTCGAGCAAATCCCCCGACCTCAGACCCCGCTCTACCTCCCCGGTGTTTACCGCTCCCCTCATACATACATAAGTACATACATATAGTAATCCCGCTCTTGTCCTGAGTATCTCACTCCCGCTTGACAAACATCCGCCCCTCCCCGCCCGCCCAGTCAACGCCCGGCCTCCAATACCACACAGCCAGTTGTTTCCAGTGCATTGCACAAACGCAGCGTGAAGTCGTCCCAGTCGTTTGCCTCGAAAGTGCATCTGGCGAAGAGCGCCAGTCCACGGGGTGCTCGGCTTCCGTCAAATCAGAATTCCCGTATTCCGTCCAGACTCATATATCCTCGCTGTTCCAGCTTTCGTAACCTCAGCTGCGCGTTGACGGACGGCTGTTGCCGGGACGTTAGGAATCTCCGAACGTTACAACACAACACTGGACTCATCTCAGACTCCAGCTCGGCCGCGAGCCATTGCTAAGAAGTCAACCGTTCCTTTCCCTGGACTCCACATGCAGCCGTGATTCTGTTAGTGCAACAATGAATTCCTTAAGCATACTATCGTCTCGGGTAGACAAAGTCATCGGAAGCACGTCTACAACACCAACATCGGAGGCTTACAAGGACATACGGCGTCAGCAGATAACCGGCCCTGAGGCATTACTGCGGCCCGAGGGCTTCGAGTCTACGAGTCCTCTGTCGCTGTCGACGACCGTTAGTGATTTGGCTGTGTCGGAGGTGGATGCAAGTCCTAGTGAATTCGCCGGAGGGGACGAGGTGGGGAATACGCCATCGAAACCGTCTCCGGTGATGGGTATATATCCACGAGTTGCGGAATCATGGCTGAATGCGTACCGATGGGTGGTGATGATGATTATGTTTTGTGCGAGGTGGATTGTCTCTTGCTTTTACGATGAGAGGGGGAAGTTTTGTGTCTATTTACCGGCTTATACCATGTTGCTGGTCATTTCCAACGCTGCTTATTCTCGCACTCAGCAGTCTGCGCCCACTCCTCCTCCTATCCCACCATCTCCGAAGCAACGCCGGTTGTCGACCACAATCAAGAATGCTTTCATGGGTAACTCGGCAGAGGAGGGAGATTCTGCGATTTCAAGCACAACGGCCCTCACCAACCATACACGAACTAGATCTGTGGGAAGCAGCGACTCAGGTGGTGAGGATATAACCCCTCGAAGATCTATACGAATACGGCTATTTAATGAGGATTCAGAAAAGTCATTAAAATCATCAAAATCAACGTCTATCAAATCACCTACCTCCCCATCGAATTCATCGACACTACGACTAACGAAATACCCCCGAAATACTGGACCTCCACGACCTCTATTGGCCAAAAACCCATCACAAAAGACACTGATCTTGGACTTGGATGAGACGCTGATACATTCTTTGTCTAAAGGAGGGAGATTGACCTCGGGCCATATGGTGGAGGTGAAACTGGAGAGGCAGCACCCTATATTGTACTATGTCCACAAGAGGCCTTATTGTGAAGAGTTCCTGCGAAAGGTATGCTTTGGGCCTGGTCATAGTAGGGGGAATATCTTGGGCTAACACTTGGAAGGTTTACAAATGGTACAACCTGGTGATCTTCACAGCTTCCGTTCAAGAATACGCGGACCCAGTCATAGATTGGCTAGAGCAGGACCGAAAATACTTTAAAGGGCGCTACTACAGACAACACTGCACACACCGGAATGGCACTTATATAAAAGATATCAGCTCCATTGAGCCAGATTTGAGCAAAGTTATTATCTTGGATAATTCGCCCATGAGTTATATGTTTCACGAAGGTACCAAGCCATACTCCCATGAAGCGGCATTATGCATCTAACAATGTTCTAGATAATGCCATCCCCATTGAAGGCTGGATTAATGACCCCACAGACATCGGCCTTCTCAACCTCATCCCCTTACTACATGCCCTTCACTACGTCACGGATGTCCGAGCAGTCCTTGCTCTCCGGATGGGTGAAGCGTTTAGCTAGTTGTTTTGGCCTCTACACCCTGCCTGTCTGTCTGTCTTGCGAGAAAGCTTAGATTTTTATAGTCCTTGGCTTGCTGTGTGTCGATTGGGAGTCTGGGTATAAAGGTTTTTTCTTTTGTAATTTTTATTGTGCTTACTGTATTGAGTTGTGCGTTTATGCGTTTTTTTGGCCAGTGTCTATTTTTTTTTATATTCCAACGTGTGATGGATGATCATGGCGTTTCCTTTCTTTCTTTTCTCTTTTTTTTTTCTACTTTGAAAGAGAGAGTCGTGTTGTACTTGAGTAATTGAGTATCTTTGCTACTACATGGAGTGGAATAAGTTATGGAAGAGTGAGGAAATATGATGATAATATCACAAAACCACCTATCTTACCTGGGACGAATCGTGGGATTGATAACAGGATAAAATGCCAAGTTATGAATGGATATACAGTATGCAAATACCCAAACTCCCTATCCATGATCGTTTGAAGTATGTAGAAAGAAAAGAGTTTTTCCGCAGATCATGCCCCCTTGTATTTATACTTCGTTTTCTCCAGATCACTCAGATCTAGGGGTATCATTGCATGACGGATTATTACAGACATTGCGTATACCACTATAGAGAGGCTTCGCCATCAATAGCATGCTCTACCAAGCCTAGGGAGTAAAGAAAGAGGTAGACATACCAAGAGGTAAATATCCGGCCCACGCCTCCAACTCCATTTCATCCCCCTTCGGCCTCTGCAAATACGCCCCCAACCCAACCACCACAGCCAACACCCCATTCAACACCGGCAGGAACCTCTCAATTGGCCCTCCTCCTCCTCCTATACTTATCTTCCCCTCCCCCTCTGCCCCCCCACTAGTTCTGGCCCCCGACACGGGAACAAACTTCACAGTATACGCCGTGATTCCCAAAGACGACAGCGCGAGGACGGATATTAGTGTGGGTTTGCGGAGGAGAATGAGTAAGCTGTAGATGGCTGGGAGGACGAAGAGGAGGGAGAACAGCGTGGAATAGAATTCGTTTGTGGAGGTGTCGGATTGTCGAAGGCGGCGCAGGAGCGCTTCTTGTTCTAGTGAGGTTGGAGTTAGTTTTGGATGGTTGAGTAGAGCAAGAGGAAGTAACCTTCTTCGTCCATGTGACTAGGGAGGGAGTCGGTGTCGGAGTCGGAGGGATAGTGGAGGGCGGTGCGGAGGCGGGCGCGGGCCATTGCTTGGGAGTTTGGCGGGAGAATGGGATATTGATGCTCGTCACACGGTGCTGGTGAGCGAAGTTGTTGTGACGTCGTCGTCATACGTCGGACACATCAAGTTATGTCTTACATTCACCATATACATGTGACCTGCACAACTGAATAACCCCGTGCAAACGGGGCTAGACTGTAAGTAGCCTCGCTTCCTGCGCAACGCAAATCCGTAGGAAATATTCAGGCGCTACATACATACAAAACTCATCCTGTTCTTGGAATACAGCTTCACCGCCGAATTCAACCCGACATTCCATTCCTTGCTCCAGCTCCAGCTCCAGATGCTACCCCCCAGCACCACCCTGTGGCATACATGTACCTATACCTATAACCCATCTAAACTCAAACCTGGTTCCAATTCCATACGATGAGCGTCGACTCGGTTCTCCCAGTGGTGTATGATCCGAAGGCAAGGAAGTGGGTGTCTACGAGGCAGTACGGACAGGGTTACTCTCAAGCACCCCAATTACCCCTACTGAAAGTTGTATACTGATAGTATATCCATGCAGGGACTATTCTCCACCCACTCGGTTCTCCAAAACTTCACATCTCCGCCCCAATTACGTCCGCACTGAGCGGGAAAAATGCAAACGGGGTTGGCACATTACATGTTGATAGGGCGAGGAAATGGAGTCAATATCTCGTTAGCCCAACATTCTCTTCCTTCTCCTTCAACAGAATAATTGATGGGTCTAATGTGTACTGTGTATTGTGGCAGATGCACGACATCCCCGAACTTGCCCCTGCCCTCGACATTCTCCCTGACTTCATCGAAGAATCGCACATCATCACCGCCAGCACGGAGGTGAACGACCCTACTGTGGGGAGGTTGATGGATGTTGGTAGTGCCGCCCTGGCCGACGATGGCGATGGACAGGAAGGGGCTGTGAGGACGTTGATCTATGCTACGGGGCAAGCGGGGAGTGAAGTTGGCATAGGAAGGATTATTGAGGAGGAGTTCAAGATTCGGGGTGAAGATGGGAGGGAACGAGGGGAGGGAGTGAAGTTGATCGCGCCGGGGTTGGATGCGGATAGGCTTGAGGATAAGAAACGGGAGGCGCCGTATAGAGTTGTGGGGAAGGTGAGACAAGTTTGTACTGCGAAGGGGAATAGTCGTGAGTATCCACCCAACGCCTTCCGTCATTAACATAAAATACTGATCCAGGGAAATATCACAGCCCTCCTCGCCATCCGCACCGCCAGCTCCTCCACAATCCTCACGCAAGAATACACCTCTCACATCTCCAAATTCACCGTCACCCCGCTCTTAACCATCCCCGTCTCTGAAACCCCACATTCTGATCTCGCCTTCTCCCCCTACAACCCCCGGTATCTCAGCATCGTTGACGAGCGCGGGGCCTGGTCCGTCAGTGACCTCCACGATAGCCAATCCCCCAAAACCATTGCAACCGGAAACGAGCTAACCAACACCCCCAACGGACACCACTGGAGTAAAATCCATTGGGGTGCAGATGAGAATTCGTTAATCGTATCGAATCGCGCTAGAGTGGGATTATTCGATATTAGGGTAACCCAACTTCCCCCCCAAAAAAAGAATTAAAATAAAATAAAATCATAAACTAACCTAGAAGTGAGATAGGCCCAACACCCCGGCCTCTCCTTCCTCCCTATAAATACCTCAGCCACACGAGACTGGGTTCTCGACACCGCACACCTTCCAACTAGAACTAACCCTCACCACGCAATAATTCTCACCTCCTCCTCTCTACTGTGGATCGACACCCGTATGCCAGGGAAACGGCTCCTCTCGCAAGACCACTTTAGACATAGTGATGATGTTTCACTTAAAATGGAGTTATTCTCCCTCCCAGGAAAGGGAGGGAAGGAGGTTACGGCGTTAGTATACTCGAGAATGAATCTCCTTGTGTCTGCATTTCAGATGGGGTATAGTGAGGGTGAGGGTGCTGGTAAGGGAGTAGTGCCTATGTGGCTTGATAATCCGTATCTGTGGAAGATGGATATGGGTGGGAAGGGGAAGGGAAAAAGTGGGGGGCTGTTGAGTTTAAGTATATTACCTACAAGGATTGGAATGGATGATGATAAGGGTAGTGAATGTAATGGGAGAAAGGTGGTGGGAGTGAGTTGTTGGAGTTATGAGAGGGAAGGGGAAATTAGGAGTCGGATTTACACCTCTGAGGATATGGGAGAGTCGATTCCTATTTATGATTATGATCATGATAATGCACAAGAACCACATACTTGCCTAGTGGGAGAGGGGGATAATGCTGACATGGAGCAACCCCCCTGGAACGACAATAAACCCCGACTTCTACACACCGACCTCTCCCCCCTCTACAAATACATCTTCACAGATACATTCTCCGACCCCACCCTCAAAACCGCAGACGGCGAATCTGCGATTGAGGATTTTGGGACACAGTTACAACAATTACTCCTCACCGAGGACCAAGACGCTGATGGACCAGTTAAGGAAGGGGGTGTAAAAACCCTCTTCGACATCCACCGCCCCCAGCACCTATTTGATGATCTTTCCGGGCTATCAACCTCCCTCAAAACCCTTCTAAGTGAAACAAACGTCAACAAAGATATCGAAGTCACGAGGAACTTGATTCCTATTAGCGAGGGATTTCCTTTCCGCGCAGAGCGGGTGCGTGAAGATGGGGAGGAAGAAGATGATGATAAAGCTGATAATGACATCCTGTCCCTCTACAATCACCTCTTCACGTCCTATGTTGCTCCGCTCCCCCCTGAAGTCCCTACCCGCGTCCGTCTCCACCGTGAGCGGTTAGCACGCATGATCGCCACAGAGCTTTACCTCGCTTCTCATGGCACCCTCACTACCCTAAACCTCACCATCAACCCCGGCCCCACTACCACCACTCCCGAACAAACACCGACACTAACACCAGACGTACAGGAACAACCCCCCCCCCTCTTCGCCACCCTCAAAAAATATACCTCCCTCACAAACCACCCCCCACCCTCAACGCTCCCCTCGTCCCTCTCTCGTATACTCGGTCAGTGGCCTATAGGTGAAGACCCAGAGGATTTCGAATACGAAGCTAATGGGGCGCCTACACCCCAAAAAGCTCGTACTAAATTATCTAGATCTCGATCTCGCGGGGAAAAAGGGATGGCTGGAGCCGGTTGGGAGGGTAAGGAATCTGGATGTGAGGGGGATGCAGGACGGAGGGTATCGATGTTTAGCGGATCTCGGCCAGTAATGTTTGCCGTTAGTGCTGCTACACAACCTACCACGCCCTCTCGCGGATTATATGGTGTAGGGGGAGGGGGGGTACCCCAGACACCCATAACACCAGAAGCGAGGACGCAGAGTCCGGAGAAGATGGGGGGGAGTATGAGTCAGGTTGAGAGGGGGAAGTTTGGGGGCAGGAAGAGGCCGCCGAAGAAGAGGCGGAAGCAGGGGTTTTAAGGTGGGAAGCGAGATGTGGTTGTGGTTTAAGGGGACATAGTGCGATTTCCCTTTTTTGCTCCTGTTGTAGGTAAAATGGATAAGGATATGGGAGTTAATTGGGGGGAGTTAATATTGATAAAATTAGCGTAGATTAGATGCAGGGGGAATAATGTTTTATATCTAATAGCCCAGTCCTGCATCAGTTATGAATAGGCCGGCCTATTGGTAGATTTGAGGTGTTTACCAATAGGTCTTCCTGTTCGTGGACTATGTTACCCTGAACTTGCTTCAAGGGCCACACTGTGAAATGAAAACTTCCGTGCGAGATGCCATGACAAGAGTATTTTTATGATGTATAAGTAGCTACATAAGTAGGCATACCTATTGTGGTGTTTTAGCAACAATATTTCATCAATAGAGAAATGTTTTGATGATGATAATGACGTTACCGCATATCGAGCTCCAGGAATGTGGACTCAAGAACTACATATTGCGTGAAGGTTATAAAAAAAGAAAGAACTAATATCAAACATTAAGCATATATATACACCCTATATATAGCATCCCAAGCCCACGGAAGAGGGAGGGGGGGGTTGCTGAATCAAATCAATTCCATGCCGTTTTCCATCAACGCTGATTTAGTTACATGGTATCTGCTTCTTCTATATATGGAGCTACCGGGCCTGTTTGCAGTCTTTGGAGATAGACCTCTCAGGCCGATTTTACCTTGGCCAGCTGCTGGGCCTTGAGTTCTGCGAGTTCGGAGGATAGTGTTGAGGCCGACTCGGTGGGCGCAGAGATGGCTGGGTTGCTTGGCCCGGGAGGGCGTTCGTTGGCGGTTTCGAGGGAGGGATGGGAGGGAGCTGGGAGGATGGAAGTGGGGGTGCGGGATAGAGGCCCAGCAGAGGATTTGTTTACAATCGTAACCTCCGTCAGCCTATGCAAGTTGCTTGCTAACCCGAACGCGACTTCTAGGCGAGGTCGCCAACCCACGCTCCTCGAGCACAACGCGGTAGTCCCTTGGTAAGGGATTCTCCCTCAACATCACAGATACACAGAAGCTGCAGCCTCAGCTGCAGGCCGCGAGGGCCTGGAATGCTTGTGACATATTGCGGTATTTTGATGAACTGCGGATAGACTCCAAGCAAATGCTCCGAGGAGCATTTTATCCCCTGCCAGTCAAATACCGTGCAATTAAGCAAAACTCCCGTACTTCTAGCACAAGTACCCCGCACCCCGGCGTATGTATACATGTCCCTGGGCCGTTTACGGACATCAGCTGCCCGCAGCCGAAGGTGAGCGCTGCACTGAGGGAAATACGGTATGCTGCCACCTATGCTTTTGTTTTTTTGATCTCTTCTAGACTTTGATAAGGCCCGTATACACTATTGCACAGATAAATATAGCGGGACTGGTTTGCTTATTGGAAATATCAATACCATCCGAACAGTACTAGAAAACTAGGCGCACCAGACGTGCCAAATCAGACTACACTAGACACGGATTCCACGGATTGTATCGTAGAGGCTTGTGCAAACCAGACTACACGGATCCTGTCACCTACAGAAACTGATGGATGCCAGTCTAGTGTACGGGATATACAGTACAGCCCTTCGGCGGTGCGCCGTGCCCTATCATCACCGCCGTGATGGTAGTATTAGGTACCAGAGGAAATAGCGTACTTGCGCATAGCTCAGGGTAACTTCGTGAATTATAGCTAATTTTGAATTAACCACACTCTCATCAAGCTCCACCTTACAATCTCCTTCATCTATATACATGAAACAAAATAACAACAAAAAGGGATGTCCAATAAGGGCTGTATTAAAAATACTTATACCCCCGCATAAAGCACAAAACATTATGAGTATGAGTACCTGATCTTGATGAGCACTTACCTTATTTTAAACGAAAATAAAAGAATATGGACATATGAAAAAAAAACAAAAAAATGCCATGCCCACGTTTACGCCCCATTTATGCTTCGTTCATGTTCTGTTCCGTTCCCACACAACCTCCGCCACCTCCTCTCCTTCTTTCCTCTTCTTCCTCCTCCCCGTCTTTATCTCCTCACCTGCACTTCTAATTCGTAATATCTTCATTCTTGTCTCCACTCCTCCTTCTCCTCTTCCTCTTCCCCGTCCTCAACCTCCTCCACCAGCTCACCAGCTCATCCACCATCACGAAGATTAATAATAATTAAGACGTAAAAAGCGTAAGGCAAAAATAAGAAACGAAAACGAAAACGAAAAATGAGAGAGAAGTCACAAGAGACACTCCGCCCTGTGCTTCTTCCAATCCTGTTTCTGGCATGTCTGCGAACAGTACATGGCCGTCCTACACCTATTACACTTCGTGAGCATCACCACCGGCGAGTCTACCGCCACACCTACTGCTCCCCCCGCCTCTAACCCACAATTCTGACAAACATTATCCTGCACTAAGCTAGTAAACGACTCTCTTGTCGTTAACTCCTGCGCATCCAAGAAAAAGTTCAACCCCTTCACCAGCCCCGTCGTCGTACGTTCGATATAACTAACCGCAAATAAAGGGCTCAGTGCAATCCTCGTAACATGGTGTCTAAACGGCTCCCATTCCTTATGTTTCACAAATTCGTCTTCGACTACGCCAAGTCCACAAGAGCAAAGTGGGGACTGACCCATTGCGATAGAAACAGGGATGCCAGAGACCCGGTATTCGCAGGTGGGGGTATGTTTCCATGTACGACACCGCTCGGCAATTGCGGGCATCATGTCTTTCCACCCAGTAAGTTCGCCTTCGCCGATGCGGATATTGACAATTCCATCTCTGTATATCCGGGATATGCGCCGTGGGTACCGCGCAATAACCTCCTCTGTCAATGGTAGAACGTATGCATCCACGACTGCAGTTTGCGAAGACAAGTCTAGTCGAAGAACCGAGACGAAAATGAGCATATGATTCCCACCATGCTCCGGAGCACAAAGACTAAAAACCCGTTCTGGTTTCCCACTTGGTCCAAGGCCTGCCGCGTAAAGGAATATTGTCTGGATTGACTCTTTCAATTCCATCTTGACATCCATTTGTTCACCATCATTGCGAATTTTCCTCTCCCGGTCGGACCACATATTGCTGACATGTTGATTCACCCATCTGTCGAAATTATTTGTTCGGGAAGTATCTAGCACCGGTAATGTATTTAGTGGAATATAAGGAATATTCCAAACTAAATAACAAGTATTGTCATTTATTACCGGCAAGGTATGTAATGAGTATCCAGCAATATCTGTTGCCACTGATGGGCTAACAAGCAGTTCTATCCACGCCGCTTTTCGAGATACCCGTAACGTATGCACGAGTGTGTTGACAGGATACGGAAACGCCAATCGATGCTTCTTGCAACCTGATATCCCTAGTAAAACTGTACAAGGAGAGTCCTGCTTGATATCCACGGATGATCCCAGCTTCAATGCAGCATGCTCTTTACCCCCGTTATGATAATCCAACCGCATTTTAAACTTGTCAATCTCGTTCATGGAGCTCAGGGTAACCCCAACTTGACCTACTCGAAGCCCAGCATAAGAGGGTGGGATTACTTGCTCAACCAGGAGCACAAGCTCCTCCGGAATTACTCGTGACTTGATACCAGCTCGCTCGGTGCAGACTGTGACATGCGCTGAGTCTGATAGTGATGCTTCGAATATTGTCAGCTGTGGACCTAGGGCAACAGAAAATATAGATAATGTCTGCGAGGTATTCACCAGCTCCAGACATATCTTGATTAAGATTTCCTCCTCCGAATGTAGGATGTGTGATGGCACCCAGAATGATACTATCATATCACTAATTCCTGTCCAGCCTCGTGGATCTTCTTGTATCGTAAAGCTTCTTTTATCCTTCGATAGTGCAGCCTTACCAAAAATCGGTTGTATTGATGCGAATGTGTGATGGGCTTCTTGTGACCGAACGCTAGCGCAGAAGGCAGGCATCCCCATATCTCTACGGTTCATTCGAGTGAATAAGGTGAGGGTTTTTCGGGGTACCGTCAAGACGACACAAGAGATTTCCGGTAACTCCGACGGAATGCTATGTCCTTTGAGGCTACTTCGGAGACCTTCAGACACACCAAAGAAATAAGAGTGTAAAAACAAATCTTGGGTTCCATTCGGCTCCAGCTCCACTGACTTATACGAGCAGAACTTAATCATCATAGCATCCAACACCTTCGCCCAGTTGCATATTGCCCGTGCTTTCACATAACGGAGGAACGCTGCAAACGCTGCACGGGTGAAGTGTTTTGGACCGGAGGTGCTTCTTGTAAACCCTGTTTCGGGATAAACCAAAGGTGTATTCGCTTCATGACTGAACATTCGAAGATAAATATCAGACAAGAGAGCCGCAAGCTCGGCATCAGCAAAAACACATTTCGAGGACAAGAGATACTTTGTAGCAAGAGGATCGCCAAGAACAGGCTCTTTCCAGGGTATTCTTGTATGCAACAGGGAATCTCGGGAATTAGGACTTGAGCCGCTGAGCAGTATTCCCGCTTCATGGAAAGTAGCTTGAGAAGCAATAGCTGTGAGGTGCCCCAGAGGAGCCAGATTTAGTAGGACTGTGACTGTCGTCAGATCTCCAAAAAGAATTTTCGACAGTTCCGAAGTTTCTTCCTCTGAGGAATGTAAAAGTGTTTCGGTGTATATGACTGATGACGGCTTTTTGATAAGTAGCGGCGCAGTGCAAACCAGGATGCTCAATAAGCCTATCTGATCAGATAAATCCGCTGTATCGATAACATCGAATGTGAGTGGTGCGCTCGGAGAAGCCGGACCATCATAGTCGCTGCCATCGAGCTTCAATAGAGTCGTCCGCCACGGTTGGCCGAAACCGAAGGTAAAGTCACGTGATAACTCCACTGCATTTCGTTCCTGTAGGGCCAAGCAGAAACTCGTGGCTTCACCACAGAAGAATCGTATGCTTACAAGATTCGCAGCTGTATGCGCTTTGAAACTCTCACACCAGCTGCTGAACTGGGCCTTGGCCGAAAGCACGACCCTGTTCACCTGCTCCTCTCGTAAATTCAGGCTTGAGATGGGTGAGAGAAGTGACGGGAGAGAAGCTGGCGATGCAGGTGAGGATGGTTCCTCTGGGGTAGGTGCCTTCGATGCAGTGACAACTTTGGTGTAAGAAGTCACGGAATGAAATCCAAGCAAAGGATCTGTTCCATAGTGTACAGAGAAAGCTCCATGGGGAGCAGAAGAGAATGCAAATGTTGGATTCGCATGTTTTGCACATGCCAAATCCCCTTCATCACCGCCGGCAACCCCCGTTTTCCAATACCGTTTCAGTGACAGATCTGAAGCTCGTGTACTTTCCATCCATAACGGTCCTGCAGTTCGACAGCCTGAGATAACTCTTGTTGTCCCCACATAGTTCCTTCTTATCCTTTCCCACCCTTCCTTATATTGTGCTTCATATGCCTTCATTTGGTCCTCACTATAGTCGGCCGTGTCTGCATACTTCATCCAGAAATTCCGCAACTGCTGCAAAGTATCCTTGCTTATCATCCGTAAAACATCCCCATATCCAGTGTCCCTCCATATCGCCTCATCCGTCGAGATTTCAAGCAGCTTCTTTGACTGCTGTTGTAGGAGCTGCAGTGAAGGCTCGTCAAGAAGGAGATGATAGAAGATGTTCCAGTGCAGGTTTGAGTTGTCCTGGCCTGTATTGCGGTCGTCTATTATGAGACTGAATAGGAGTACATTTCGAGCTGCCACGGAGCTAGTGAGCAATTCAGCTTACAGCACCTTGAGATGTACCAGGCAAAGGACAGATCAATGCATACCTAATATAGCAGGCTCACTCTCGCAGCAGGTGAAATTAACTATCCTGGAACCTTTGGTGAAGCCTGGTAATTAGGTACAACACTTGTGCAAGTTCGGGTATGAAGGGAGCCTACAGTCAGGGTCCGAGTTATATAAGGAGAATAGGATATTCCGAGGATCTCCACAGTTCAAAAGAAGAATATTTGCGGACCGTTCGGGGGGGAGATCTTGAGTCAGACATGTTGCGGGTGTCGTGCCAGTCGGATAGAAGAAGTAATTCAGATTGATGTAGGCAGGATGAAGCATGCTTTTGGGAGACCCGACGCCGTCTCCTTTGTGGAAAGCTGGGATCGAGAAGAGGGTTGCTGCCGGTGCGAGATTTTCGTTTTCTCGAGCTGCTGGTCATAGACTACTACTTCCTGTACTTGAGTACCGGGGGTAGAGAGTGAACATGAGACTGGTGTATCTGGTGGGCTCAGTGGTTTACCATACCGCAGTTGACATACATAAATGTAGACTTCCCGCTGCCTTATGTTCACTTTCCGACATACCCTAGTAGAACAGCTGTGGCTAAGATAACTGTGGCTAAGGCAATTGCGAGGGCGCGTTTTGATTATAAATGGGGTCGTGGGTCAGGGCAATTTTTGTGGGTGGTGATGTGCCTGCAGATGAGGCCAGCCCGGTCGGTCCTAGCCGAGCATGATACGGATGCAACCCCTATGGAGTTTGCAGCTTAAATATCTATTTTTCGCATTCACGTCAAAGCACGAGCACTTGCACCTTGACGTGCCAGGGGCGTCGCGCAAAGGCGGAATCGCCATGCGAAAGGACTAGAGCCGAGGATTGGCCGCGATGCAATCTCAGACATATCTTGAGCCAGAGATAAAATTCAAGATGGGCAAAAAAGGAGCAACAGGCAAAACATGCATAATTATAAGATTGTAATTTCCCCCAGCTCAGAAAACGCAGCATAAAAAACGGAAATTAAAAAATCAGTGTCCCTTGCTCTGCTGGGGCTGTCACGGGGTACTTTTGGTCCCAGCTTTCCAATCTTCAGCCTTTGGTTCTGGAACCAACCCATGGTCTTTTTCATCGTCTGAATCACCTAGGCTGAATGGATCGCCATCCAACGGTGTAGGTTCTACGCTCTTGAGTGGTTGCCACTTGCTGGCAGTCGGAGATGGTTGCTTCGCAGGAGTGTTCACAACAGCAGGTGCCGTCGGGCTTCGACGGGGAGAAGGCGCTCGATAGAGGTCATCATCGTCATGCACGTCTTGGAATGAAACCTTGCGTTGACCAGTGGTATTACCGGTAGTGGTTGAAGATTGGAAAAGATTGGGATTGGCAACAGGGCGAGGAGGGCGACGTGGTGGCACTGAATCACCATTAGAAAATTGACGACAAAACATTAGCATTTCCTTCACTGCCTCACCTTCCTCTCGAGAATTATCCCGTAAGTCCAAGTGGGCAAAGTCATCGCTAAAAATTCTGGGGTCTGCATCATAACTGGAGTACCCCGATGGTCCTCCTCTCGATGATCCAGCACGAGGATCGGGTTGAGTCGGAGGAAGCTCCGGGGAAACTAGCTCTCCATCAATTTTCTTCTTCAAGTCCGCCACCCACCTGTTCACCTTGCTCTGTGTTTCAAGGAATCCTTTGCGAATATTCTCCTTGATTACAGGAAGGTCATCTATTCAGACGTTAGAGGCAGCATGAAGGCTCAAAAACGAAAAATCCTACCATCTAGGAAGGAGTGCTCTTTCTCGGAAGTATAGTCATCCTCGCTATCGTTTCTACGGTGAGGCGGCTTGGGCTGGTTCTGAGCGCCACCACGGCCTCCTCCTATGACAGTTAGTACCATTGTTATTTCCCTATGGAATGGCATTACCTCTTGCTCGGTCAGCGTTGTTATAATGCTCAGCAAGTTGTCTTGCATATAGTTCGTCTGCCTCCAGCTGGGTGCGGGGCCTCACGGTGGGCGGTTGGTGGGGTGCCAAATCAATACGGTCTTGATAAACAAGGGCAGGGTTGTAGTCCCTTTGCTGCTGTTGTGGCGGATAACGGGAGTCGACCTGGCCCCATGTTAATGAAAATGGAAATCAAAGTAAGTCGGGTGATTTACTCTTGGCGAGTAAGCCTTTCGGGCAGGTTGAGCTGGGGGAGGAACTGGCTCCTCAGGGACGTAGCTTGGATCGGTCATTGCTAAACATCTTCCTTTTAGTGACCGTGATAAGCTTCATTTCTAGTGGTGCAGCATACCTAGCAAGGCATTGAACGCAGGCTCAATATCCCCCCTTGAAGCGATCAAGATAGCTTTGATTACTCCAGGCTCAACCGTAGGGAAGGCTTCAGCGAGTGTCAGCTCAGCTTGTTGCTGTGGGGACAATGGTCTTGGTGGCTTTGCTGGTGGGTCCTCCACTGTGAGGGAGGCAGCTGCTTGCGGGGCAGCTGATATTTCTGAAGCTGGCTCATGGGTGTGTTCTTCGAATAATGGCGATACAGGTGACACTGTGTGGAATTCCGATTCCCTTGAGGAGCCAGTGTCGGCAGCGTCTGTCTGGGGCGAACTGTTAACTCTGGAGTCACCAAAAGCCGCAAGTGGCTCACTTTTATATCTGCTGGCCTCGGTTTCTCTGATGACATGATGCTTAAATGTAAAGGTCGCACTGTATTCACAAGATGCAAGTCTCCCTGCTATTCTTGATCTCTTCGCACCCCGCTTATAGATGGTATGATGAGGGTGTGTATGAGGTGCTTCAAATATCTTTACTTGAGAACTGGTTGTATATCCTTGTCAAATGACATGTACCAAGTCTAGCTGTGCACTGCCACATTGTGCCGCCACGGGACCGCCTTCATGTACACTGACTTGGTCAACCGCCAAGAGTTCGAAGAATGGTTCCACCCAAAAGTTTCACTGTTCGAGTAGCTCTCCAATACACCCAAAGATGAATTCACACCTTATACCTGCGTTCTTACGGTGCCTGTGCGCACAGCCCGTGCAGCGGGCGCACCACGTCGCCACACTCAGCACCTCATTCTCCACAACCTCCAAAGCCTTCGCCCTTGGTCGACCATCCCAAGAGAAAACCGATGGATATCTCCTCGAATCGTCCCAGGCCGCCGCGCTAATACGGAAGCAATTGCCCGTGCGCACTGGTGTTGTAGCAACCAAAATAGGCATGACTGCTATCTACCTGCCTACCGGCGAGAGGATACCATGTACAGTACTACAACTCGACAGGGTCCAGGTTATGGGGGTAAAGAGAGCCGATAAGCACGCATATTGGGCGGTACAGGTTGGGGCTGGATACAGAAAGTCGGAGAATATCACTAAGCCGATGTTGGGTCATTTCTATTCCTGTGGTGTTAGTCCAAAGAGCAATATTGTGGAATTCAGGGTCAAGGGAGAAGAAGGGCTATTACCGCCCGGAACGGTCCTTAAGCCAGATCACTTTGTCGAGGGACAGTATGTCGACGTACGGGCGAATACCAAGGGGAAAGGTTTTGCTGGTGTATGGCCTCATTCCAGAGGAATACATTCACACGGTAGACTGACAGTTTATATTATAGGGTATGAAACGCCACGGTTTCGCAGGACAACCTGCGTCCCATGGTAACTCTTTGACCCACCGAGCTATGGGTTCTGCTGGTCAGTCGCAAGGTGGTGGTTCCCGTGTTCTTCCAGGTAAGCGAATGCCTGGAAGGATGGGTGGGCAACAGCACACAGTACAGAATTTGAAGGTTCTCCAAGTGAATAACGAGCTGAGCACTGTTATAGTAGCGGGTAAGTGATGGCCTCGATTAACAATGCAAAGATCATACTCACATGTGCAATAAATAGGTGCAGTTAGTGGTCCCAATGGTGGAAGAGTAATGATTCAGGATGCGATTAAGAAACCCCCGAAATTCTAAAAATTTCCTTCAACATCTTGAATCTGATTTATGTTATAAAGGAGATGAAAACACATTAGAAACAAGCATTGCTACCCAAGTAAAGTGATATGTCCACGATACTATATTAAGTTGTACAACCCGTCATCAATTGCTTTCACATCCAAGATTATTGTGTGAATTATCGTGACGAGTATTTCCCAGAACATTATGAGATGTAAGAGACCAATGCTTTTCCACTATCCCCACTCCCTACAATAGATCATCATCTGCCATATCACTAGGCTTGATGAGTCCTCCGACCTTAGACGCACGTTCCCTCTCTGCCGCAGCCCGACGCTCAAGTTCTAACTCCCTATCCTCAGCAAACATTTCTGAGTTGTCTCCGGAGAATTCTTTAAGCTGTATCAAAAAGTCGCGGAGGTTTAGTTTGAAACGTATAAGGTCCCCATGCAGCGTAAATAAACCATCGACGAACACCCTGACTTGGGCACTGTATAGATTGTTAGATGTTCCCCTTAGATTTGTAAAACTAGCAAGAAAGACTTACGGTTGCAGATGAGAGAACGCATTTTGTAACAAAGAAGCCACGTAACCACGTAAAAATTCTGAGTTGGAAGTCCCAACTGGAGCCTGGTCCGGAGTGTATAGAGGTGCTTGAATCTTGCCAGACTCAACGAAATGGAACATCCGAGAAAGTAACATGGCCTGATTCTTGAAACCTATCGAAAATCTGTTCAGGAAAGTGAACGTAAATTACGTGGATGAGATATCTAACCTGCTTTGTGATCGGTATCGGTGAGAACAAAAAAAATGTCTTGAAGGATAGGTATGAAAAATTGTTGGAAGAAAGCACTCGAGGTTCTTGGATCAGTCTCCGCAATGTTGTTAATGAGCTCGATGCACATATTCAACCCGGCACCCTCCACTTCGCGGTTGTCATGTTTACTAGCCCAAAGACAAGCATCAATAACAAATTTGAATTGCCTAGCATCAAGCTTGAGGAGAGCTAAAAGGATATATTAGACACAAGTGATACAGCATGTCGGACCTATCGACTTACCTGGGAAGCAGTTGAGATTTATGGATCTCAGCAGCTTGAAAAATTCAACACGGTGCTCAGGGTACTCTGAAAAGTCTTTGTTAATCATATCCAATGTGCATTCAAACACATTTTCCATGATGACAGGAACTTTATCTTCCATCAATGTCTGAGTGTTTCATTAGCATATTCCTCACCCTGCCAAGGTCCTCAAAACGTACTCGTAGCTTGCTAATGATTGTCGACATAACATTAAGAACTTCAGGATCGCGGGCATCTGGCACGTTACGATTATAGTCCACCAGAACCGCTTCCAGAAGAGGTGGCACTATGTTGTTTGCAACCATCTCTAAATCTTCGGCCTTTTGTACATACGTATCGACGAGCTTCAGGATTTCTTTCTTAATAGTACGCAGACCACGGACACGGGGCATCTTCGTAGCAACGGGGCCTAACCACATTAAAGGTCTCTTCCAATTTTTTTCACTATGGTTGCACTTACCGATTTGGATCACATTATCTGAAATCAACTGACTGACTGCTCGGTACATCGACAGCATATCCATATAGATACGGCTGATTTGTGGGTAGAAATAACTTCCGATGGAAGTACAAGCAGAGACATTAGTTTTCATGACATTCCCTATGACTTTGACAGTTTCAGGATTATCCAAGAATTTGGGATCGCGATTCGCCTCAACAATTATATGGTCCCACTAATAAACGATATAGTTAATACCTTTCTCGAGTTCAAAATCTTGTTTCTCCACTTACTGCAGTGTTAGGAAGAGCCATCAATTCCTGGATCAGCCGTTCTTGAATTGTCTTTTGGCCTTGAGCACTAATCATATAACCGCAAGCCTCATAGAACGTGTGCACCTGTTGGGGTGACAGGTCACAGGTAATTTTCTGCATATTCCGTACAATCTCGTCGATAAATGGTTCACCTTCCCCTGGCTGAAGAACAACAAAATGACGCTTGCATTTGTTCGCAATCTTAATGAACGTATCGCAAGCCATGTCCTGCACACCTTTGGGAGTGTTAGCTATATCGAAATCGTAAACTCGCAAAAAAAAAAACTTGCCTTCATGGGTTTCATGCATGAACTCGAAAAGCTTATTAACAACTGTCTTCAGGAACTTCCAGTGTGCTTTTAGGAAACGTGGATACTGGCCCACGATGTACATTATGTTGGATGCTACCACTGCTTTGTTGTCCTTTCCACGCTTCATTTCGGTCAACCCCAAGAGATCTTTGATGACTGTGACCAAGAACCTCTTCTCAGTCTCTTCATTCATCGCACCAGATATAGACCCAATAGCCCAGCAAAGAGTATTGCAGTTTGCCCACGACCATTCAGTCCCGTCTACTTGCCGCGCCAGTTTCTCAGACATGATGTTTTCTGTATCAGTAACATCAAGATGGGTCAAGTAAACAAGGCACTCCCTTGTTGCTTTATAGAGCTGGATAGTGTCGCTCTCCTTCACAAACTCTCGCACAATTTCACCCTCGTCATTCTCAACAATGAGGACCTAGAGGACATGTGAGTAAAATATGTCACGTGATTAAACTTTTTCCAGACTCAGATCTTTTACCTCTTCTGGTCTAACCATACGTTCTATCATCACTTGCCTCAGGTTGGAAAGGACTTCACTGTACAGGTGCTTTCGCAATGGATATTGTGAGAGCATCTGTGACGTGAGACCCCCGCCATTATTGGTACCTATATTAATACCCATGTTCAATAACGGACTAATATCTGTGATAGGCAATGCTTGCTGTTCTTCGTACAGCTCCTGGACCAGTTTATTCCAATACTCCAGACAGATCTTGAAAATCTCACGATCCTCAATTTGTGATATTCGGATGAGATAGAAGTGGGAGTGTGTTAGGATCTCTTTATTGGGAAGACTCTCGATGAGCTGGGGGAGCGGGATTTAGCCTATACCATTATCTTCTGTGAATGGAATACGGAACCAACCTTGAGGTGAGGAGTAAAGAAATTGCAGAGAAACATTGCAAGATTCTGTATGAATTCTTGATCTCTAGTATTACTGGTCTGGTAAACCTTTCGCAGGTCTGTTGTCATCGGAATGATGTTTGAGACTGTAGTCATGACATTGGTAAACATTGTAGTGAGTTTCTCATCGTATTGAAACTGCCCAACTTGTAAGCCACCGATTTCAGTCAGGCACTTAAGTGTCACATTGCGGAATGCTGGCTGTTCCAGGAAACGGGCTCGTAGAGTCTCTATGATTGAAGTCTCGAAAATATATCCCAGTGGAATCCAGTTCAAAAACCGAAGTAAAGTTTCCAGGGTGGCTAGAATAAGACTTGGTTGTTCGGCCATCTGGAGAACCTCCGAGCAGAGTTGAAAAATAGATGAGAACTCAGCACACATCGTCGTCTTCAGGTTCTTGGTCTTTGTTTGAGTCATTTGCTCCGCAGAAAAGTCGAACACCTCCTCCGAGAGTAACCGGAGAATAACCATGTTGTTTTCACAGATTGACAAATTCGTCCGACACGAGCTGATGATTTCCGAGATGAAGTCGGGCCAGTCATGAGGCCACTCTTGCTTCAAAATTGATACCAGAACAAGGTTGAGTTTATTAATTAAGGTCCGCTCCTTGTGCAAACTCTCTTCCGTGGAGGAGCCTTGAATGATAAACCCAACGACGAAGTTCCGTATACCTGAAAGCCCAGGTTAGACCAGGAAACATCTCTTGCTTGTGAGAAACGAACCTTGCCGTTGTTCTTTTGGTAGCACTTTCCACCTCGTCTGAATAACATTATCAAGTACCTGTAATCCAAGGTCTAGTATTGTCAGTCCATACTTCCAACAAAACCAGACTTTTCAAACGCACATTTTGTGTTTGAGTAGGTCGCAGTTTCCAGTATCTTGTCAACCATTATCCAAGAATCCGGATTCTCAGTGAACTAGCAGGATTCTGTAAGCAAAACCACCCCCTTATGGATGAAGGCGAGCTAGTATACGGACCTGGGTGAGAAGCTGCTGCGCAGCTTTTTGCTATAGACATTCCGGCTTAGCAAAGATCTTACCGTGAACAAGGCGTGTTCTTACCTCCGGGCCGCCATGGCCTTCATAGAAATTACGAACAGCCGTGTCAAGCTCCTCAATCGTGAGTGCTGCCATTTTAATTCCAAACTACCTGATGAATCAACTTATCGAGTACCCAACGCTGGGGATGGGAGGAGTGCCGTGAATTGTACAGATATTGGATGATTATGGCGTTTTTAAGCTTGTCGATCGCTTACGTATTGTCCACCGTGCACAAAAATGGTGCTGCTGTGCTCCCGACTTGTGTGCTAGAGAGGATTCTAGGTATGACGATGGGAAGCAATGATGGTTGTCTTTGTGAGGGGACAAAAGAGGCGGCGGGGTGATTAGGATTATTACTAAGTTTATGCCCTTGGCAACCTCCACGTCTCTTCCAGAATCCAAACAAATCTTACTGCAATTGGAACGCAATATGGACACTCAACAGAAGATAAAATAAATCTATAAAAAGAATGATAGACACAATTTTTGTCCTCCTCACTCGGGCTCCACCTCACTATGCTGTAGCTATGTTAGTAATAATTACATACTTAAGAATATAATAGATCAAAGGAGATGTATCTAATCCAAGTCCAAGAGTAATTGCTTAAAGCCCTAACCAAATAATCAGTCTGGGCATTAGATCAGATAGCGATGCATTCAAATATTGCAATCTAATTAACACAATGCGGAGTTGACTCTAAGTTCCGGCTCTGGAGTCTTCTAATTGACTAATTGACTAATTGACTGGCCGACGGTTGGTAGAGAGGCAAAGAGGTAACCTAGCCATATAATCTGATGACCGATGATAGATCCCCGAATAAGGTAACTGATTGGGACCTGAACAGGCATACTGGGGAGCATTGGGGTCAACATGCTTGTTCTTGTTGCATATGTCGTATGTTTGCTTGCCTCGAGTCTCCGCCAGAGTCACATGATCACCCGGAAAGTGAAGAAACGAAACATTATTGAGGAAAGCTAATAATTGGGCACGTAGGATGGATTGCTAGTAATGCTTCAGTGCTCTGGAACCAGTAAATTATGATACTTATGCACAATCATGGGACGGGTAATGAAGACATATAACGTCACGCTGGTCAGCGATTTTGCGAGAAAATGAGGGTTGACTGCCTCTTAATCCTTCTCATGCATGGTAAATCGAGTGATTTCGACAAGTTTTTGTTTTTTTGCGATTCTATAGGATGCAGATTTTGAACAACCCGCAGTTTTCCCTCGTTCCGTACTTCCAACCGACCTTCAGTTTCTAGGCTTTGAGCTGGGGTGTGCCTGAACCAATGGGTTGCTAACCCTAGATAGGCGAGATGGCAGCTGTGAACTAGGGACAAAGCCGTGAGATATCACAAATTTGCCCCTGTAGATGCAGGCGCATAACCAGGAGTCCATGTTGAGAGATCTCCAGGAACGAAAGACGACCTGCGGAAATTGCAAATAAAGTTCTTGGCAGCCCTTCATTTAGTACTGCCATCGACCCCCTGCACGCTCATCTCTTCTCACGCGCTGGAAGCGTGGACCTCGTCTCGCTCGGTAGGTAGTGCAGTCTCGTGCGGTGGCACCGTGGGCAGGCACCAAAAAGGATCCGAACCGTAGTCAAGCAATAGTCTGGCGAGTCAAGCAATTGCATCGCGGATGCTTAATTCTTGACTGCTTCTTAGGCAGGCAGGCAAGAAAGAAGCGAAGATAAGCTGACCATCTTCATCTTGGGTTATTGGGACGTGCCCCTGGAATATGAGAGTTTCGCTGCTCCCAAAGTGCGAGACTAGACGTTCTGCAACCTAGTCTCGAGCCGTTCCATCGTAGCACGGAACTAGCGCCACCCAAGTGCTTGTGTGGCTTTCCGAAGGGGTCGGCCTCTCACCCAAGTCTCCTCCGCCCCTCCGAACGCACTCCTTCATCCCATTCTATCCCATCTATCCCATCCCTACCCTACCTCTTTCCGCCCTCCCTCCCTCTTCTCCTCTCTTCCACCACACAGTCATTCTTTCGGTTTTGTGACGATACTTCACTCTCCCAACGTGACCTCGTCCGTCCTGTCTCTGTCCATCACGCTCCTTTCGCTACAGTTTGCCTGTTTGTTTACCTCTGCCACGCCAACATCCTCCCTTGTTTCCCGACAGTACCTTCAATTGGCCCTGGCTCCCTACATCCGACATCAGCAAACCTTCTAGTTTGTTTTGATCACAACGCTCGCTCTCTAGCCCCTTACGTTGGTCACTTGGGATAATACCTCACTACAGTCTTTCCTTCGCTCGTTCCTGTCAGTCACAGCGTCAAATATTGTGCTAATAGTATCTGGGCTGTCTTTCTCCTCAGTGGGAGAATAATTTTGTTGTCTACAGTCAGATTTGCCGCCAAATTTGTTCTTTGTTTGCTAGTATTCTTGACAGTCTCAAAGTGTGAGGGTTCATCTTTCTCCTATACCTTATGTTTTCGTCGTGCTAAACACAACTGTTAGCATTAGGCTCGGCACAGTTAGCATTGTTCCAACATGCACCGAAAAAGGCACACACACCATTCCAACCACCACGTGTGGGCCCATAAGGAGGAAAGGAGTGCCAAGCATAACGAGCATGCATTGCCAGTCAATTTGGGGCTTCGAGACTTTCCCACTGCGACGGAAGCAGAGACTATCACCATTGCACGACGTGCTGCTTCCAGTAGTAAATGCGCCCCTGATGATACCTCTCCACAATGCGAGAAACCAGCAGCGACTACCAGCGGCTCCCTCCCCATTATTCTTGGCTCCGCGTAAGTTGGCTTTAAATTCCTTTTTTTAACGCTTTTTAACCAAGTCATACAGTATTCCGATCGTTATTGCTTGCATTGTTTTGTATTTTCTTCATCGTCGACACATGAAGAGATTGAGAATGGAAGAAATTCATGATAAAACAAAGAGTATGGATTTCGGTATGGGCTTCGGTGCTGGTGCTGGTGCGCGCAAGGCAAATGCAGAAAAGTCAGGCAAGGGACACAAGGGCCACCAACTTTCGATGGATTTGGATCTTAACAATCCATATGTTCTTCCGGGTACACTTCGTGGATCCCGTGAAAGTCTGTCATCTTTGGGCAAAGGACTGGATGCTGGTGATCCTCGTTATGGACTACGGCCTGGAACCTCTCACTCGCGGCCTGGAACATCTCATTCACAAATGGGTGGACCCAGTGCCGGAGCAAAGAGCTACGCGCCATCCCATCATTCTAACTTGGCACACTCAAAGGCAAGAGAATCCTCAATATATACAGCCTCCATTAGGAACGAGGACGACAGCCCCAATGGATCAACAACTTCAATGTCTGATGAGTTGCTGAAGAAGGCACAGGGGATGGCAATGTCATCACCTCCTCCCCCAAGGTCTCCCACTACTGCCCGTATCCAAACCAATGCTCCTGAGCTCAGAATCCCATCACCTCCACCTACCGCTGTCATCAGGCCTGCAAGCCCCAGCATGCGACCGGGATTGCCATCTGCGTTGCAACCAGGGGGTGCAAGGGACTCTACTCTCAGTAGCCACCAGCTTCCCCCTATTTCCACAGACACGGCGTCCAAGCTCGACTTTGAATTCAACCTGACGGTATCAGCGCCTCAAGTCCCTGAAACTGTCAAAGCCGAAGTTTGGCCTCATTCGGATGCTAGTAATTACGATGATGATGTGAATAATGGATTTCAATTCAGGCTCTCCACTGCCTCTGAAAATGAGGTTACCGAACCTGCTCCTCGCAAAGTCACTCGTGATACTCTTGCACCAGGCGCATATGACAACCGACGTCTTTCAATGGGATTCAGGCCACTGCCACCTGATGGAACGCCTGATGAAAGTGCAGAGGAGCGTGCAACTCGCATTAGGTCTTTCTACAAGGAATATTTCGACGACAGCAACGGAGACAGTGATCGTCAGAGCTTCTACCCACCAGCTGGTGGTTATTACGAAGATATCACCGATGCATACATGCCATCTACATACCAAGATGACTCTGCTCCAGTCTATGATCACGCATCAGGCAACTTCGTGGTGCCAGGTGCAAGACCATTCGCTGAGCCGCCCACTCGACGAGCAATGACTCCTCCTCCTAGAATGCAGCATGGGTATGAAGGCCCACGTGCAGGATCATCTGCGAGCAATAGGATGCCTCCTACAGGTCCCCGCTCCTTCACATCACAGGGCATGCATGGACCTCAACCTCGCGGACCTCCAAGGAGACCAATGCCACCTCCTACCCCTCTCAAGAACATCCCGAGTCCAGCCCATCTTGGAGAGGATGCTTTCTCTAATCCTATCGCATTCGCTCCAAGGGTCAAGGTTCAGGATATTGTGACTGGTAGAGACTCGCCAAGCCTTCGACCAGGCGAGCGCCCTTACTCTCCTCATGTTCCAGTCCACACACCATTGGCATCGGCGTTTGATGATCTTCCATCTTTGATGGCTCCACATTCCCTCAGGAAATCAGGAACCTTCACTGCGCTCGACTTTGCGCCACCAAAGAAGTTCAAAAATGATGATGGTATGGGAAGTGATGCAGGAAGTGTGAGAAGCGGTAAGAGTCAGTTGAATCCTCAGAATATCAATGCCATTCGTGCTGGTGCATACCGTGTCTCGAGGATTCCTCAGGATGTTGTCCCGTTGAAGGATGATATGGCTGCTCATCTTAAGCCCACCATGGACTTGTCAACACGATACTAGTCAGTCAAGTATCAGATAGTGAAGGATCGATGGAGAGCTCGGCTCATGACCATTTCTTAATGTTTTTGTACAAATCAATCGATACTGATTCCTGGGATCGCGGCGGCGGTCAAGAGAGAAACTTGGATTTCCAAAAATAACTACCCCGTCGGAGGGAATGGACATTTAGTGAAGAGGAGGGGAGTGACGAGGAAGGAAGTAATACTGTTTTGTTTTGATTCATGGTCTCGGCTACTTGGAAGGATTACGGTTGGGAGATGGAAATCGCCAGCCAATTTGATTGATCGGTTGGGACTCTCTCTTACGATTTGTTAATTGACGTGATTAGTACATCTTTCTGGAATATTGTTTCTTGAGTTCAGTCTGACATGAGTCTTCGACTTTCCTCTTTTGTGTACAGTGACTACTAGTACAGAGCTTCTCTTGGTGGGTGCGTTGAGTGTCTTTTATTTACTTGCTTTTTTTAGTCTACTTGCTTGCATACCAGATTTGTTGCTTTTTTCTATTACCCCTCGGCCTGTGCTATGTAGTTATAGTAAGCTCTTGGAATTTTTTTTGCTGTTCATACTTATGACATGGCCATTGGTGATGTTTTCACGCTGAGATTGCTGTGGATGAAGATTTTTCTGTAGTGTTCGATAGTATATGCGTCTTTAGCTAGATAGGAGTAATATAGAATTTCCTTTTTTAATCTTTTGATAACAAGGGAGTTGCGGGGAAATGAAGAACGACGCATGGTCACAAATTTTTTTTTCAGTTGTAGAAGCCTAAGTATGGTGGACTGTCATGTTCAATTTTTATGCTTGATTTCAGTCGGCAGCTAGAGATTACGTGTAGGGTCTTTACCTGTGATCTTACTGCTTATGGTTTATGTAACCGATTTTCGTCTTTGAGATGTGTAGTCCAAATCCAGTCTAATAGAGTCACTTTTTAACTTTAATGTCTCTAGCATTGGGGGCGCCTGCTCTATTCAGTCGACCTGCTGCTGCGCCTGACTGCGATTGGGTGATGCTCCAGACTTCAGGGTAAGTGAGGCATAGCCAAACGAATAGCTGAGTGATATAAGCATCAGATCTCACCTTGTTCTTGGCGCCAATGCAACCCGCCCATCGCAGACGTCCCGACGTATAGAGTTCCCCCGTGGAGCACTTTGAATTTTTGCGAGCACCTTCTGGAGGGAATATTAATACTAACCTCTTGTCGCTATCCCCAATTCTGCGAAGCGCGCTCGCTCCATTTCAACGCTGGCAGCCTGTCAACTGCCCCATACCTGTCCTGTGCAGTTAAAGCTTGGATCAAATGTCAATAGGAATACTTTGTACCACGACGAGGCCAAAAATCTTGTCGCATGCGGCCGGCTGGTCTCACTACACGGAGTCCAAGTAGCTAATTCTGATCTCCCTCATCTTACCGCACCCTTAGCCCCAACCAGACATTTACCTTCACTTTACCCCCTCCCCCAACCCCCACAGGTCCCACGGCGCCAGCCACACACATCCTCAGATGCTTCGCCCTCTTTCTCTCTTGTCCCTCCTTCTACTCTTTCGTTTCTCGAGCAGCAGGCACATAGGAAACCTCTCACCTGATCGCTCTCTCCTATCGGATCTAGTGCATAGTATATCCACAGTGTGCGCAGGGTGCTTTCCTTTTTCCTCTTTGGCGCTTGATCTCCCTCATCGCTGCTTAGTCGCTCGTTTTAAGTACTTCTCGACGCATTTGTTTGCAGTCTATTCATACATACATACCTTTGTCGGTCCAGTTCATACCTCTCGCTTCGGTGGCGGCTTTTGGATTAAACGGTGCCTGAAACCTAAGTTTTCGTGCCTGCCGTTGAAGGCATTCTGCAATTTGCAATTATTTCTCGAATTCGTAGTATGACCTTTGCTTAACCCACGGACCCTATTAGCTATCTGTACCACTCAGACATTGGTATCCTGTGGGTAGCGAAGTTTGCGCGTGATTTTCTTGACATCATGAGCACAGGCAATTCGACAGGTGCGTGTTTTGATCAGAGCGCATATAAGCGATTTCTTAAAATTGAGCTGACCGCAGGTATAGTAATCGGCACTACGGCGATCAGCTCGGAGTCGTTGACAAGACCGCCGGAGCCAACAAAGGGCACATCTTTCATCGAGACAACAACTAGCTCCCCGTCTTTGACAACAGAATCTATACCGACGTCAACGGCCGCCACCTCTCCACCTCCTCCACCCCCACCTCCGCCGACATCGACACCCAAATCGACACCAACATCGACACCAACATCGACACCGATATCGACACCGACAGCTAGTGCCACTACCACTACCGTTGGTGTTATTGAGAGTACTACTATTAATGGCACCCCGACAACGGTGACTGTCACAGTCACATCAACAAATTTATCAGCGCCATCCAATCCGACTAGCGACACCTACTCTGCTACTACCAGTACAGGCACAGTCCAGACAGGGGGCGCGAATACTAGTCACAGCGTTGGGGGTGGATTGAGTGGGGGTGCTCTCATCGCCATTGCCGTTATTGTCCCAGTTGTGATTCTTGCGGTGTTAGCAGTTGGTCTGGTGTTGTACTTCAAGAGGCGCAAGACTAACCGCAATGTTCCACCAAAGGGGCCTGTGGCCAGTGGAATCATTGGGGGCGGTGGACCACCACTCGATAGCGACCGCGGTGGTGTCTACGAGATGAATGAAACTGATAGTGCAGGATATAGGGGATGGGGGTCGACCGTTAGAAATCCAAAGTCAACAGTGGCAGGTAGCTCTGGGTATCCAATTTCATCTGTAGGAAAGACGGTTTCAGACGGTGGATATAGCAATCCTGCTAGCGCTAGTCCTCCTGGGTATACGGGGAACATGAGCGAATTGTATGGTGGAGTTAATGCGCCGGCATCTCCAGTGTTCCCCGATTCTGCAGGGTTACTTGCAGTGGACAGAGCGGCACCATCTCCGGTATTCACGGAATCCAGTACAATTGGAGCAATTCCGACTTTCGACTCGCATAATTCGGGGGGGCTCAATCGAGGAATTTCCAATGCATCGTCCAATTATTCTGCCATGACACACTCGGATCAGTCAGATCTTGATCAGCGACAATCCCAGCAATATTATGGACCAGATGCGCAGGATTATGATGCTGCTTATTTCTCCAGCGGGCCGAATATGTACTATGATGATACATCCAACCCACCACCCGTGATCAGAGATGTTCAGGCGAGGCGCAATACTCGAATCGAGACGCCGACGAGTGCACATTTACCCCAGCATGGAAGCAGCGGCATTGCACGAAATTTCTAAGACTTGACAGATGTAGCGTCCTATATATGGAAAATATGTCCAGAAGCATGATTTTTGTATTATTCTTAGTTAACTGGCGGGGTTTGCCCTTACATACACAGCAGTAATGTCTTTGTTATCTATTTCATGGTGGGATTTTGTCAGGGGGATATAGTAAGCTCCCGGTAATAGGTGGGTATTCTGTTTTTAACCTTTCTTGTAACCTCGCAGGGGGGATAAGATGCTTGATATACTTTGAGATTGGTGTCAGGGACCTTGATAGCGGGGGTAATACCACGTGGGCTGTCCAGATCGAGGACCGGGTAGTTGGGTGTCCATTTAGCAAGGCCAGGGGGCGCAATTGATTTCTTTTTTCTGTCTGTACCCTAACCCGTGCCGAACGAAATCGATACTGCCATAGACTCGTGTGTGTCATTGTTTACCTGTGGCTGGCAGGAGGCACGAGACCAATTAGCAGGTTTGAACAACGAAACCTTTGACCGGCGGCCCGTTGGACAAGTGAGGTGGATTCACGGACGGCCTCCCAGGGACGCCACTTCGCAATTGCGCGCAATCAAAGCCCCAGATCCCACGCCCCACAATTCAGGCATCCGAAGCAGCTCCCGTCCCGGAGCGAGTGGAATGCTCCCCGTGCCCCTAATGTATGGCAGCTGTGGGCTCCAGCAGCTGTGTACATGTACGCGTCCTTGACTCCTTGACTCCTTGACTCCAGCAAATGGTGCCCATGCAGCACAGCTCGTGTGGAAAAGCCCACTCTCATGTTTGATATCGTATTAGCTGTAGCCCGCAAGGGACAGCAAGGGACTTGAAGTTTCGTTCTCCCAATCCCGGCGAGCGGACCCATGCAACCGAATATGCCAGTGATACGACTGTGCATGAAGCTGCTGCTTCCACGGCACTTTTCTGGACGTTTTAGAGGATCGACGGGGCCCGCGTGGGGTTTTCTTGGGCCCTCATTGGCGGGGCACAACGTTGTAGCATCGTGCTATAGCATCACGACAACACTCTGCGAATGCTACACATCGCAGGCTAAGACAAGTAGCCAGAATTACAGAATAGCTAGAACCACCGGCAGCCGGCCGGCCCTGTGGAGTGAAAAGTCCACCATGTGTAGCATGTGTGAAAGGCTGTGGTGAGCGCGCGTTAACATTTCCGATTGCATTTTGTAGTACCCACGCACTCGTTCTCCTCCGATCGCCAATCCTCAGTGAGCAAGCAGTACCCCGCCGCCGTATGCCTGAGCCCCCGAAGGCTTGCCGGCTCTGTCAGCAGAGCGTGCCTGCCAACCAGGACGCAGGACGCAAGACCCCTCCCAACCTGCTGCCCGCCCACCATAGGTACAGACCCTGCCCACTCTCCCCCCTCCTCTTCATATCCCCGCTCCCCCGGCTCCCTCTCGTTGTCCAAACGTCCACAACAGCACCCCACCACCCCTCCAGCCCATCGGATCGCAGAGAGCAGTCAGGCAATCCGCAACTGCAACGAGAGCGGCATTCCCGGGAATCAGACTTTACCAGGAATCTGGATCTCCGTCACTCAGTCCACATAGCCGCGGAGAAATATCTTCTCAGAAACAAGCACACACTTAACAGCGGCCCGCCCTGAACCTTTTTCGTTTTCGTGACTGCTATGTAAGAGGCCTTGCTGGGAGTGACACACCATGTCCTCCCTCCCACTCAGGCTCCGGACGGTGTCTGATAACAACGGTCTCTCACTGACTCCTGCCTTCAACAGGAAGTTCGGCAAGTATATCGCCAAGCAGTCTTTGGACATACCTGAATATGCTGCCAGTCTCGTCAATTACAAGGCCCTCAAGAAAGTAAGCTGCAAACCCAATCCTATGATCCACACATCTCCAAAGAAGTTGGGAAAACGGGTGGCATACCATGGCTCAAACAGGACTGACGGCAGTGGGATTTTCACGAAGTAGCTCATAAAATCACTTGCGGCCTCGAGAGTTACTTCTGCTGCCCAAGCAGCATCAAGTGGGATCAGCAATGCACCCGGGACCGAACCCCATGACCCTCAGGCAACGCTACAAGCTAACAAGGCTACATTCTTCTTCCGGCTGGTATGTTCCCTCTGCTTTGGGGTGCGGCGCAGATGTTTGAGCTAACGGCGAGTGCAGGAGCGAGAGCTGGAGAAAGTGAATGCCTTCTATCTACAAAAAGAAGCAGAGGTAGGGATCTCTTGCATTCAATTGTGGTTCCGAATACCGAGCTCACTGTAGCGGGGTAGCTCAAATTACGATTGAAAACGCTTCTTGATAAGAAGAAGGCTATGCAATCGCGGAGCGGGGGGGCCAATAACAAGGTTTCTGCAACATACATTACTCTCCAAGAAGGATTCCTGCTGTTTCAGGTGGATTTGAACAAGCTTCAGGTACGTTGCAATCCTAGTCCTGAGAGAGGCCGTATGTCGCCATTGACTGGAATAGCAATTTGTGGATCTCAATGCTACAGCATTCTCTAAAATCTTGAAAAAGGTAAGCAATGCCCAACTCTGGTTCTGACAGGAACTGACCTTTACTACTTTAGTGGGACAAATCATCAAAGGTATAACCTCCAGTCAGTCGAAACATTGTTCAAACACTCACCCAAGGAAGTAGTCAAGGACGAAGGAGCTCTATCTTTCACGTGCAGTCGAGGTTCAGCCATGTTTCAATCGTGATGTGATCACAGAGCTGTCAGATTTAGCGACAACAGGCGCACTAGAGCTAGAGGCATGGGGCGAAGGGGAGAATATCGCCTTCGCACAGAAACCTGCTGAACGGATGATAGGCGAGGCCGAAGAGCCAGATACGGATGGCGAGATTCTGAAAGCGGTAATTGTAGACAATACTGCGATTCTTCAAGAGTGGTTATCGCGGCTTCAGGCTTCTCCAGACGCTCGGGATAGGATAACACGAGTTTTCCTCGCTGCGATTCCCGAGGCCTCGGATCAAGCCCTTCAGATGTTCGTTCAATGTGGCTTGATCAACTGGCGGGCTGAAGACGAGATAAACGAGCGAAATTGTCTGCATGAGGCGGCAATTGCTGGGAAATACAACGTTCTTGAACTTGGACTTGTCGGTGGTGCTGACCCAAATGAAACTGATGTTTATGGTCGGAATCCTCTCCATTACGCCTGTATGCACGGACGCCTCGATATGATTCAAAAACTTGTCACTGGAACTTCTGCTGCTGCGATAAATGTGATGGACCACGACAACTACACCCCGCTTATCCACGCCATCAATAACAATCAACCACTCACAGTCAGGCAACTTATCGCATCCGGAGCTCGTGTGGAGGCCAACGGGGAACAAAACCATGTCCCACTAAACCTTGCTTGCCAAAAAGGATTGGTTGAGATCACCGAACTTCTACTCCAACAGCGCCCTCGGATACAGGTAGATGCGGGAGGGCTGTATCCCCAGCATCACGTAGCCCGGTCAGGGCACTCGGCGAAAATCCTTCTCATGCTTAAGGACTACGGTGCAAACATTGATGAAGTTGACAAACTGAATCAATGGACAGCCGTGTTTCATGCTGCAAGCGAAGGGCATGTTGAATGCCTCAAGGCTTTATTAGAGTGGGGTGCGAAGGTCGACATTATGGACGAGAATGGACTGTCTGCAATGTACTATGCTGCATGGGAGGGTCATTTGGAGTGTATGCAAATGCTTTCTGCAGTACGCCCCGGCCTGGGAGTCATGGGCATCAAGGCAGCCAAGTCCTCTCCATCACCAACGCCAGTTGAAAACCAAATGGCGATCGACTCGGATGGCATTCCTGACCTATCTCTTCCACCACCAATCATACCATTGCGCCGATATGGACACAACTTCTTGGACAAGAAGACTTTGGTCCAATTGGTCCTACAGGAGCACGGAGCAAAACCTATTCAGTTTTTCCAAGAGAACAAATACCCTATTGCTAGACTTACCATATCCTCGAAATCCACGGATATTATACCACGCAATGTTATGCTTCCCCTCAGTGACGATTCGAAATCCCTCGCCTTCCAGGTCGACGCTATAGAGTCATTCGTGATTGATTTCGACATATTCCCCACTTTCGGGTCAAAGTTTGTTGCTCGAACGGTTGCGCTCCCAAGTACCTTCACAACAACAGATGCTGGTCACTGCACGCTTCCACTCTTCGATCCCCGTTTACGAGCAATCGGAAAGCTGTCATTTGATTATCAAATAATAAAGCCGTTCCAGGGAGTTCCGCTAGAGATAGCACATTTTGCTACATATTGGAAGGCGACCACTAAGATTGAATCACATGCCGGTGCACGTATTACGGGTTCATCCTTATCGGGAGAGTATGTGCGGCTGTTTGTCCAGCTGACCAGTGACTTGGTACCAGTCTTGTACCCGCACTGGACAGTGAAAGTCGCGGGCCTGGATGTTCCCATCTCGAGTATCACTGCTCCGCAGTTCATTTCTATTGGCGTACAGAACGGCATGTATCAGCAACGACAGAATTTGAGCGCCGTGAAGTCCGCCGTGGAAGCTTATGGTTTACTGGGTTCATTGTTCCTTACCCTGGAGGAGGCGTTGAAGCTGTTACCGTTAAATATTCACGTCGATCTAAACATCGCATACCCCAGTGGCGGGGAAAACTATGCTAGGGTGATTCCGCAGTCTGACCTAAATAGTAGTGTCGACTCGGTATTGTCTGTCGTGTTTGAAAGCGCAAGGGCACTGAGGAGGGCGGGTCCGGAGAGTGCGAGGGGTGTGATGTTCTCATCGTATAATATGAATATATGTACGGCATTGAACTGGAAGCAGCCAAATTGTAAGTTTCTATGATGGTGACCTATTTTCCTAAGGAGCGGATGGAGCTAATTCATGACTGATTGTAGATCCGGTCTTTTATTGCAATGACCTGGGTAATGAGCCTATTTGCGACCCGGTGGGTGTTGGGTTTGCGCCTAGAAGAAGCGTATCTATCAAGGAGGCGGTGGCGTTTGCTTCGAGTAACAACTTGATGGGAATAATATGCTCTTCGAAGCTTTTGGTAGGATCCTTCATTTTCCTTGACTAATCGAATATTCCTAACTTGTATGACCTTAGGCATTGGTCCCTGCCCTCATCCAGAGCGTAAAGGAAGCGGGATTAGTCGTCGTAGCGCATACATGTGACGATTCAGTTTTTAGACAAGCGGGTGTAGATGGGGTGCTTAGAAAAGAGGGGATTTTGAAGTTTGAGGAAACGATTGATATATGAAGTACCTTTTTCTTTTTCTTTTCTTTTTTTTCTTCTACCCCACTCGGTTAATTATGCTTTTTTGTACATTCTTGTCTTTATGGATTTAAGTCTTACTGTGGTTTTTTCTTTTGGTTTTGTTATTATGTATGGTACGATACATTGGTTTGATCTTGTGCTCGTGGCTCTAGAGGCGTATTACTTAGTAGGTTCGGTGGGATGGCGTGCTTGGAGATGGCCACTTTCAAAGGCGTACGTGAATTTCTGGATGAAGGCCTGTTTGTATAAACCTAGGCCCGCTGAGACGAAAGGGGTGGAATTGCGTGGCTTTAGTTTTGATGGGAGATGATTTGATCTCTACAACCTCCTTTTTCTTACTGGGTTTGGATGGATTACTTTATAGTTATAATGGTCACATACCTTCTGCTGAAATGTTTGGTGTTGACAGGGGGCTGTATGATAGCTCTTCTTCACATGGTATATATACCCCAACTATCACCTACAGTTCATCTGCTTTCATCAAAACAGCAGATATCATTAACCCCACCCTCAGTGTAACAAACCCTAACCTCGAATCCTGCGTATCACACACACCCCTCCCCCACCTCCCCACCTCCACCTCCCTCTCTTACTTTTTACTCCCTTTCACCTCCTGGTTAACCAGCTCCACAAACCCCCCTCTCATCTCCTTCAAAAACCCTCCAAAGCCCCTGCTCCCGTTCAACCTCTCCACCACACCGCCCACCCACTCTTCTTTCAATCTCGGCCTACACATTACAACCTCGTACTCCCTCCCGCCCAGGCTCACCACAAAGCTAAACTCTCTCTCCCAATCGCGCTCATCGATATGCGTGAATACAATCTTAAGGTGGTCTGCCACCCCCGCGCCTTCTATGCGCAAGCCAAGGTTACTTTCCCAGAAGTTGAGCTCGGGCGTGTTGTGGGTGGAGAGGGCGGTGAGGTGGTTGCGCTGATTGAGGTGGTGCTGTCGGAGGGAGGTGAGGTTGGACGTTAGAGTGGCGTGGTGTGTGGCTAGTGAGTGCTGGGTGGTGAGGAGGGTGGTGTGTGTGCGGGTCATGGTGGTGATGGTGGATTGAGCGTCGGCGACTTCGGTGGATTCGCGGTGGAATTCTGTAAGGAGCGTTAGCAGCGATTATTGTTTATGGGGCTGGGGGTCTGGTAAATTTATGTTTGGGGGAAGGGGCTTATGTATGTGTTGTGGAAGGTGGGGGGGAGGGCGCAACATACGCTCTTTTACCTCCCTCTCCTTCTCCTTATAGTACTCCATCTGCGAACGCATCTCTCTCGCAGTCTCTTTATCCCCCGCCACGTTCCTTGCAAACTCGTTTTTCTCCTCGAGCAGCGTGCGCCGCCTATTTTCGATGAACTCGTCGAACCGCAGGGTGAAGCGGTTCATTTTGTCCCGGAATTCGTCGAAGCCGAAGTTCACGGTGGGGAGGGTCAGGGCCGGGTTCATGTGGTGACTGGGTTGGGGGGGAATGGTGGTTGAGGGGGAGGAGGGGCGGTCGAAGGTTGAGTGTGTGCTGGTTGGGAGGGGGGGAGCGGTGCGGGAGAGCCGGGATTTGGACATTGCTAAGGGGGAGAAGTGAGTTTCTGTAGGTATAGGGGGAAGGAGGCAAGGGAAGACGTGGGGACATTGGGGGGGGGGTATCAATGAACAATGTCCACCGCGGAGGCTGCGTTGCAAGAGGATGTCACGGAATAGCGGAAGTCGCTGTAATTAAGGAATAAATAAAGAAATAGCCTGCAGCATGCATAGAAGCAGATTGCATACCTTTCCCCGCCACTGACGACGGCTTTGCATCAGGATTGACGGCCAACCTCCTCATGGGCTCTTCGATCTCCACCAGCCCTTGCTCACAGCCGCCGTCCACGGTCTTCTTGCACCTTTGTTCATCATTGGTGCTGGTATGGCTAGTGGTATTGGCCTTCTTTGGCTTCTGCATATCTAGAGCTCTCGCTCTATCATCCTCGGGGGGAGCATCTGCGCTGGCAGGCGCCTGTTTCGAGCGTCTTGCAGCATGCACGGCCTTTTTACCATGCAAGCCTGGACTCTGCTCCTGAGCTGCCTGTGCAGCTGTTGGCCTTGAGCTTTGTTTGCTCGTTGCAGCGGCTTTTGCATCACGCTCTGCATCAGCTCTTGCATTTTTGTTTGATGCACCACCGCCGCCACCCCTCTCTGTCCTTGGCCGCAGCCCCTGCCGCTTCTCGGATGGCTTTCCTTGCTCCGCAGATGGCATGGATGTGATATTGCGCTCTATTGGTCGCGTTTGAGTTGGGTTTGGCTTGGTGTGGTTGAACCTCGAGTGGTGTGTGTGGGGCTGGCAGGCTGGGTGGACGCGAGCAGTTGCTACGGCAACGGCGGAAACATCCGCATGAGTAAGCGGATGCATCAATCTTTATGCATCGCATGAATCTCGAGTGGAGAATTCACAACTGTACTCGACAAACGTTTCACGACCTGCCCGGCGGACGAACAAAACAGCCCAACGCACAAGTCGCCAAATCCCCCAATCCCCCAATCCCAGCTCAAGGGGGGGATATTCCGCCCGTATCCCAGCCGCCAGGCCATACTCGGCCTTACCAACCACCGCCCTCTCCCTGTAGCACTCCACCATGTCCGCCGCCGATGTCCGCGATGTCCTCGAGCTCCCCGGCCCTTCTCAGACCGACACCTCCGTGCGCCGCCCCCCCGCAAAGAAGCAAAAGACCGTTGAGAAGCGTCCTGGTACCATCATCACTTTCCTTTCTTCCAGAACACCAGCTAACAAGTAACCCTCATGGCCAGATGGCATAACCCGCGAGCTCTACGCCCTCCTCGGGGAACACCCTCCCCCCGTCTCGCTCTCCCTAAAGCCTCACTTTAAGGAACGCCCCCGCTGGCTCGAAAAGGCGAAGCCCTGGGAGCAGCGAGCGTTTGTTAATCCGGCAAGGGGTGACGGGTTGGTGCTGAGGCATTGGGTGGCGAAGAGGGGGCTGAATGAGAATAGAGAGATGATGAATGTAGAAAAAGCAGAGGGAGATGGGAAGGAAGATACTACCATGACTGGGACTGGTGATGGTGCTGCATGTTGGGGGAGTGATGTGAATGCGAGCGGGGATCTAATGCAACTCGACGAACCCCCCTCGGATACAGACTACCACTTTGCCAAATTCAATATCAAACCCAACATCCTCCGATACACTGACGCTGAATACGCACTCATCACCAACACCAAACCCAAATCCTTACAAGATCCCAATACCACTACCGCTACTTCCACCGCCGTCGAAGTAAAAGCAGACCCTGAAGCCGAAGAAATCGAGCCCGAAGGCTGGACCCGCTCCGAAACAGACTATCTCTTCTCCCTCTGTGAGGAATATGACCTTCGGTTCCCCATCATCCACGACCGATACAATTACCTCCCCCCTAGCAACCCCAATCAACCCCCATCACAACCACCACCTCGCTCCCTCGAAGACCTCAAATATCGCTACTACTCCATCACGCAATCCCTCCTTTCCCACCGCACCCCCATCCACCTAATGACGCCCCAGGAACACCAGCATTACACCCTCCACTCATTCGACCGCGCGCGCGAAGTGTCTAGAAAACGGATCGCAGAAACCCTCTTCAACCGCACGCCCGACGAGATCAAAGAAGAAGAGTTCCTGCTTGCGGAAATGAAACGGATCATAGCAAATCAGGAGAAACTGCTGGAAGAACGGCAGGACCTCTGGAATAGACTTGATGCCCCCGCGAGCGCGGGTAGTATTGCGGCGTATATGGGGAGTGTGGGGCTGGGGAATTTGGGGCTGTTGGTGGGCGTGGGGGAGAAGGGGAAGAAGAGGAAGAGTATTGCGGGGGGTATGGCGAATATAGATACTTCCTCCGCTGCGGTAGGTGCGGCAGCTAGTGGTGGTAGTGGCGGGCAGGTGGGTACACCAAACACTGCAGCACCTACACCAACGATATCGAGACTAGAGAAAAAACATAGCCATTCCCACAGTATCTCCTCCGCCTCTGGTGCTACCTTACGAGATTTAAAGGACCTCAACAATACCATTCCCTCCACCCCATCCGCCACTCCACAATCCTCTACCTTCCCCCCACCATCTGCCGCGCGCCCCCTCTCCCCCCAGTCCCAAGCACACTACGGCGTGTCCTACCCGACGGAGAAACTCAGTTCGGGTGTATACCTCCGCAGCAGCAAGATTGGGACTGTCAAGGGTGCGAGTCAGCCGAAGGTCCAGGCGGCACTGAATGAGCTCGGCGTGCCGGTGAAGTTGGTTATGAGCACGGAGAAGACGTGTAAGAGGATGGAGGGGCTGAATTCGGTTGTGGGGATGGTATTGGATGCGAGGAGGCTGCTGGAGAAGCTGGAGGGAGAGTTGCGGGTTGAGAGGGGGAGGTTGGAGAGTTTGGGGTAGGGAGTGGTGCTGGTGTGTAGGGGAAAGAGTTATATTATCTGTCTGGTCTAGTCTGCCCTTTTAGAATGTGGCTCTCGGCCTTGAGTTTTTGTTTTTTCTTACGTTACTGTTACCTCCACTACCACCACCACTACTACCACCTCTTCTTGTTCTTATGATCTTAGTTTACTTGTTTTGCGCGATAACTACTGAGTCGTATATCTCCTTCCCCATCCTATCTGTCTCTAGGTTTCAGGCGTTCATTTTTTTTTTTTTTGGTTTTTTTTCTTTTTCTCACAGTCATACATAAATTTGCTACTTTGAATTTTGATTCACCATTTTCAAAACATAATTGCCATTAAAATGACTTGATACCTTCATTAACTTCATAGCCGGCGTTATAATGTCAGGCTCGATGAGGGCAATCTTGGTTCATAGCTATCAAGATTCCAGGCATCCAGGAATCTGATTGTTTTCGTACATAGCAGCGCGATTTCAGACTGATCTTTTTTTTTTTTGTTATAAAGGTCCATCATCCACTTTCACTTCACGTGTCGAAATCCGCAGTGCTGTTTCTGTAATATATATATTTGAAAAAGCTTGAAAAACATCCATCATTACAAGTACACAATACAGATTTCCAACCCATTATCCATCAACGCTAATGCGCTACCTAAGACGGCTTCAAATCTTCCCCAATCCTCAAATAATCCTTGCCCAACATTCAACCTTCAATCCCCAATTCAATCCTCATATTAATACATCCAGATATCAAAATGAGTTACGAGAATGAGGATATCAAATCCCAAAAAAATTCCAAATCAAAATCAAAACAGAAGCATGGAAGCGTTAATAGAAACGAAAACATGAAACAAAACAAGCAGCACGTTTGAGCATGGTATTGAAGGAAACCATTCGATTGGATTCCTTACGTTAGTAATATCAAACTTGGAAAACTAGAACCCACAACACCTCAAGCCCAACTTTTTGATCCATCATGAGAGAGTAGACAACCACACCACACCCTCTATGGGCCTTTCGGAGAAATTAACACTTTATGCATCGTCATATCCACATATTAGTCTTGATCATCACCTCCACCCACTCCCTATGATGACTCCGCGGGCTTTGCTGCCTCCTCTGTGGTCGCGGCTTGTGCATCCGCAGGTGCAGCTGGAGCTGGAGGCTCCTTCCCCACCATGACGTCCTTTGCCTTCGCCTCCTTCTCTTTCTTAGTTTCCTTCTTGGTCTCCTTCTTCTCTTCCTCTGCAGCCTCAATCCCTACCGCTTTCCTCGCGGCGTCCAAGCCTGTCTTGGGCTGCACGCTTTTCAACTCCTTAATAATCTTTCCCTCCTTTTGCACGACGATCACACTACGAATAGTTCCCGCCTTGGCACTCTTGATACCGAGCTTTTCATGGAACACGTATGTAGGATCACTGAGGAGGGGGTAACCAAGGTTTTGTTTGGTCTTGAATTTGGCATTGTCAGCGTGAGAGTCCCCAGAGAGACCGTAAATAAGGTAACCGGCATCCTTGAACTGGGCGTAGTTATCACGGAGAGCGCAAGCTTGTGTTGTGCCTATGACGCGTCAAGAGTTAGATATTAACACGTGGATATATGGATATATGTTTAAGTCTTTCGGCAATGGATCTATAGGGGTTTATATGGGCTTAGAAACGCGGAATGATATACTTACATCCTTGGGTGCTGGCTCTGGTATATGAGAAGAGAACGATACCCTTCTCAGAAGCATCGAGGAGAGCGCCAAAAGTAGTCTTTGTGCCATCATCCAGTGTGATCTCGGGGAGTTCAGTGGGAAGAGCATCTCCAGCCTTCAACTTTGCAACCGCATCAGCCTTAGCAGCTTTGGCATCAGCTTTCGCGTCTGCATCCTTGGTAGCTTTAGTAGCGGCCTTTGCACGTCCGGTTTTCGCTGCAGGGGCAGTGGTGGCAGCGGTGGACGCGCCTGCAGCAGGCTCCTTAGTATCTAGAGCCTCGGGCTTTGCAGCCTCAGCTGGCTTCACCTCTGGCTCTGGGGCCTTTTCAGGGGCAGGAGCGGGAACGGGAGCAGCCTCCTTCTTCTCTACGGCCTTTTTGGTCTCCTTCTTTGCAGCTGCCTTCTTAGCAGGCGCGACTGTCTTTTTGGTCTCCTCTGCTTTAGGAGCAGCCTTCTTTTTCGCAGGGGCAGTCTTGGTCTTTTTCGCGGGCGCGGGGGCTGGGGGCTGGGCTGGCGCCTTACGCTTGCGCAATTCCATAGGCATGGTGGTAAGAGTGTGTGTTAAAGTGGGTAGAGTTGAAAGAGTAGATGGCTGCGCGTGTGGGGAGCGCAATATAAAAAAGAGACGTAGTATTTACTTCAGGTAAAGGCAACAAGCAGACAGGGGAAGGAATGTTCAATGAACACAGACAGTGGGTAATGGGTATTTATGATAATGAGAGGAGGCAGAGTGAGGAAGAGAGATCTGGATGGAAACTTGGGGGAGGGGTTGGTTTTATGTAGGTGGGCAGTGGTGCCTGTGGTTAGGTTTAGGATAAGAGGGAGGAATGGAGAGCTAACGGAACAGGGCAACACTCAACACACAACGACGAACGCAGGTTACGGGTGCAAAAAATAGCGGTAAAAAGGAATCTATAGGGGAACACAGCTTAAGGGAGGGGTAATCAGCGAGGGAAAATAAATCACAAAAATGGGGGAAGGCGCGGTAGGAACAATTGAATGGAGCCCTTTATTTTTTTCGCTTGGGTTTGGGGGAAAGAAATCGAAAGAAGCAGGCACGTAGGTAAGAAAAGGGCAGCGGGATTCAATAATAGTGTGGTGTCAGTGCAAGTGCTGGGTTGCCGGAGTTTAAGCTCAGGTGAAGGAGCAGCAGCACCACAGCAACACGTTTTCCCTGTGAAGCTGCCCAATCCCCGCGCTGACGCAGGAGGCGCGAAAAGAAAAGTAAACAGAAAGGATATCTCAATGAAAGCACAGGCTGGGCTGCGTGACCTGCCTATGAACGGGGTACGCACAAGAGACGAAAAAGGACAGCAGTGGGGCGGGCTGCGGTGGATTCAGCAACATGTAAATATGTGCGAAACAGCGCTGTTGCTACATACCTTGCGTGCCTGACTTGCTCTACCTATGTACCTCGCCCACGGCGGCCGGGAGTGAGGTGCTGTGTTTTGGTAATTTAGCAGCGATCTGGCAGTTATTGCCTAGGCCTGGGCCTGCCGGAGCGAGAAGCAGCCAGAGACCAGCAAGCCACTCAGTAGCAGCTGTCCAGGGCAGAACAATACGCAGCTGCTGTTGATGAAACACGAGCCTGCAGACGAGTTAATGCCATAGCTACTTGTGAACAGCTGCTCACCCGCCGATACACTTTTGGAGTCTGCGAATCTAAATGGGGGCTGCGTCCTAAGATTATAATGACCAAGGCAATGCCCCCAGCATCTGTGTGGGCACAGTGCGGGAGAAACCAAGACCGTGGACCAGTCCTTGTCAGATGGAGATGCTGGTAGGAGTTTAGGAAGCACGGAGCGTTGATAGCCGGGAGGGAGGATCGGAAGGAGGGGGATGGCTGCTAAACGCGGAGAAGGATGCTGCAATTGAGCATTCTTCAAGAGAGCTCTGGGCCCGCTGGGTACCTGCCTCTCCCTAGGAGGGTGCTAGGTACATACCTACTGTACTAGCTACGGCAATTCTGCCAGTGTAGACAGAGGAGGGCAGACACACCGCAGCACGCAAAACTGCAGGTCGACCCAGGCATAGAGCACGAAAATTAGAAACGCCCAATTGCAAGCTCCACAGTTGACCGTTCCAACCTGGAGAACATTTGGTGAACACTATTTTGCAGTTTTGAGTATGCCTGGCAGATAGTTTCGTGCGCTTTCGGCTTTCAAATCCACACTGCGAGGTCAGGGAAGTGGAAGCAAAGGCTGAGAAACTATCGGTCGTTTGAGTTGGGTGCTGCACTGCAGGCTGCCTGAAGTATGTCCCTTCTGACTTCTCGGTTTTTGCCCTGTTGCTCCAAGTCTCTAGCTTGCGACCGATTTTTCGCACATTATTCCCTACTATCCTTTATCTGCCCTCCCTTCTGATAGCTTTCAACAGGAAAAAAGGGATTGACCAATAAGTAAAGTAGCTCTTGGGGGATGGATAAGACTCCGTTGATATCTCCAGGGTACAGCTCCTTACTAAGTACTGTCTCTGCACAGGGATACTTCGAAACTGCAAAAAGCATAAACGGGCCGTCAATTTGTGCATCAGAAATACCATCAATCAACACTGCATATATAAACGAAAAAGGGAAAGTTCTGATTCGCAACATTAAGGGCCGGGCCTTATTTTCTCGGGCCAGTAAGCTAACCAGGGGGGTAAGCATGCGAAGCGAACTTTTCTGGAGCCCGTCCGGAGCGGTTTCATTGGACGAGCATTAGCACGTAACACGACACAATGACATAGGCTTGGCCTGTGATGTCTGATATTTAGATACATATAAAAAATATAAAAAAAGAAGGATCGAAGAAAATACTTGGAAAGAAAGAAGGGGCCCGTAGAGTCTGAGTTGTGAATGGCTATAATAAAACGGATAAATATAAAGAACTAAGCTGAGTCGTTGGTTGAGAGGGATAAGCCGGAAAACGCAATCTGATTCGATAAGAGCGTCTACTGAGGCCTGAATATTAGCATTGGCACAGGAAACGTAAAAAAGGTTGATACAATGACTCGAGTCACAAAGACAAGAAGGCCTGACTACAAAGGAGTATAATCTAAGAGCAACAGAATATGTAGTTCCTATGAGCACGAGCACAAAACACAAGCTCCATCCTCAGCAGACACTTTTCCTGCCATCATCGCGATGGGGATTGGTAGTTGGGCTGGAGGCTTTGGGGCCCTGGGCCCTGCGCTATCTTGGGCCCTGTTCATGTGCTGTCTGTTTCTGTTAATTGTTCTTGTCGACGCTGCATCTGCTGTATCCGAAGACAATCGGTTTGGTTTGCTGCTCTTGGCGCTGTCGCAATAACGTAGGACAGACGAAAAAAATACACCCCGTTTTTTCCCACCCAAGCGCTAGGGAAGAAGGAACTTCCCCCCGCCTCCGTCGTTCAACTTCCTGCTCATAAACCTGCGTTCATACGCTCTTTTGTAGCTTCATCTTCAATTTTTATTGCTGAGCCGGCTAATTGCCGATTCTATCACCTCTTTAACTGAATCCAACCAACCAAATTCACCTTTATACAGTCACACGACACAAGATGAAGGTCTTCGAGTCAAATTGCATCTTTAACTACTCATGGGAAGATGTGTCGCTTGCCAACTGGAGGAAGTACTGTGCTTGGAACACCAAGAGCACTCATGTCATCGCCGTGGACACCTTATCTCGGTCGGTGGATTTAGAAACTGGAATTGTACGGAACCCCCGCCCCTAGCTGTCTTCACTGGGCTGTTTGATGCTAACATGACCTCTTTGCAGCTCATAACTGAACGCCTCATCACCTGCAAACAAGCAGCCCCTAGATGGCTCAAGTCCATCTTCGGCACTGAAGAGTCATACGTCCGGGAAATCTCCTATGTTGACCCAGTAGCCAAGACAGTCACCATGAAATCCATGAATCTCACCTTCAACAACCTCCTCAATGTTCAGGAGACCGTACAATACGTCCCAGACCCAGAGTGCCCAGCAGAGAGGACACTCTTCAAGCAGGACGCCAAGATAACAGCATACGGAGCATTCACCAGGCTCCGCAATGCTATTGAGGATTTCTCGGTTGACAGGTTTCACCAGAATGCAATCAAAGGGCGAGAAGGATTCGAGGCTGTTCTTCAAATGTCACAGAAAGCATTCAAAGAGCTGCGGGAAGGAACCATGCAAGAGGCAGCCATGCAGACAGCATGATCTATGATCTAAATCTGGTTCAAAATGGGAGGATATGTTTCACATTTCCAATTTGCAGAGAGATTTCTCTCCAGTAGGCACATCATATCCAAAATAGACGATCGCTTCTCTGTTGCCTCCTGCTCCTGGTTCTTATTTCGTCTTGTATCTTTTGTTTCTTGTATAGATTTTCTTATGTTGCTCTCGTTTTCTTTACAGGCTCTCATGGCGTTTGGTCTACATAAAACTTTTGGGGGCAAAAATTTCTTTCTTCCGCATTATAACCATTCATTGATAGCCTATCGGATTCTTGAATTTTTGCGTTTGAGTATACAAATCGAGCGTTTTGCTACTTGGGTTTTACGCACTTCTGAGAACGAAGGAAAGAAGGGACGACGGGGTCTGACGGACGACATATATGGTTTTCATTGAGCGAATGGGAGTGAGGTCGGCTTCAGCCTTGGGCCAGAACAACCAACAAACCGTGCATATGCTGTTTCCATCATATTCCATAATATCAAAACAGAGCTGGCCTGTCAGATTCCAGTCAGCTCTGGCCGTTGTTATGAGACCCAGTAAGGCCCAGGTTAAAGCTGGGTTCGAGGGTAAGCGGAGCCGGTTAAGCCGGAGCTGGTGAAAGAGGGTCTCTATTGCGTTATTGTGGCGATACAAGTTTTCTCACCTTTTTACGATGTATATGAAAGAAAGAACACCAAGTTTCTGATTCTGATTAGATTTTTCTTCTCTTACTTCCTCCTCTGATCACTATTCATAGATCAGAAATTTCTCCACTCTGTACTCTCCAGAGATACAATGTCTGTTAGACTGCCTTATAGTCAATATATGGAATCCAGACATCAAAGGAGAAAGCATGCATAGTATGCATGAGCAATGAGATGATATTTTTAGTCTCACTTGATCGCGAAATAAATATCCATTCATCTCCATATTACCCATAGTGCCCTATACATTTTGCTAAGCACAGATTCCATACATTCACCTCCCCCCCCTTCTCGTCCCCCATCCCTAATCATATTTACACCCCATACCCCAACCTTCAATTTCTATCCCCACTGCTGCCCCCTTCCTGCACCTCCTTCGGGAATGGCTCCACAACCCCCTCCTCCGGTCCCCTCACAAGCAAATCTACCACCCTCCCATCCTTTAACCGCAGCTCCCACCTCTCCGTCTCAAAGAGCCCCAGCCTGCTCTTCCTCGTACTCCTAAACCTCATCACCCCATGCCCTTTGGTTCCCTTCACGCCATACTCTATATCGATCCTCCCATGGAACTGGTCCAGTTCGCCTTTGATCCACGGGAGGCGGGAGCTAAACTGTATCTCGTCACCCAGAAGCTCGCGGGCGGCGGCGTGGGACCGCAGGGCGAAGAGCGTGCTGGTTGTCACGGAGGAATGCGTCTTCTGGTAGTTGAAGATCAGGAGCGTGCTAGCGCCGAGAGTGAGCAGGAAGAGAGGAAAGGTGAGGTAGAGAGTGCGCCGGGAGGTGCGGAGGTCTATTAATGTATGGGGGGTCTAGTTAGTTGAGGGTATTAGAGGGAAGGGGGGGAAGGAGAGTTGGTGGGTTTACCGGGAAGTGCGCGGTCGGAGCGGCGCTCAAGGAGTGGGCCTTGTCCGGCTTTTGGTGCGGCGATGAGGGTCCTGCGGGAGATGTGCTGGAGGGCTGTTTTTGAAGCTCCTGCTCCTCCCCGGAGGAGATGTTGTGTGGTGATGGGGAATGTGCTGCGAAAGCTCATAGTGAGGCTCTGGAGATTAAACGGTGGTGTATGATGGCTCTATTCTATAGCCACTCCGTGAATTGAGTACCTAGTTATTGGCGGGGTGAATGTTGCTTCGTTTTGTGTTTTTTGTTTCGTGGTGGGCGCCGTAATAATATTATGTACATCATAGCTGCTTCCAACGGCCGCTGTTAGTTAGAGAAAGATCCCACGCTCGGCATTACTCGATCCCGTGCAAGTATTTGCTTTGAACTTTGTACTAATGGAATATCTCCCGGAATCTGAAAACTTTGCCTTTTATTCACCCTAATGCACAACTCAATAGACCTATAATATTCCCACTCCCACCATTTCACATCACATCCCTTCATGGCTTACCAATCTCTTTTCTTCTTAGGGTAACTACAAATTAAAGCCCCCCAGCACAACTTCCAGCGAGTACACAAAACAAGAAACCTAGACCTAAAACCCAGCTCCGGATCCCAGAACAATAAATGAAGGACAAAAAGTTCCCCCTCCCCCGGGCCACCGTCGAAGCTACAAAGTCGTAATATAATTATGATCTTCATACAGAACAAAGCACAACAAAACACAACAGGGTGAGATGTGGGTGACATGTAACTGGACAATGATGTGAAGGTGCCCAGGAGCAACGCGTGTGATCTAAGGATCACTATCTGTAAACATAGACCAACAGGACAGAGAATTGAGAGTGAATTGATAGACAAGAAATCAGAAAAACATGAACCCTAAAGACGGGAACAAGAGAAGTTGCTGCAAACCCACTCATCGTTTGTATTTCCTTCAGGAGGAAAGAACGATAATAAAAAAATAAGCTGGCTGCTATGATAACGTCGTGACATCATGGGAAACATGAAGAGAGGGCTCGCTTACCTCCTAGCATAAAGCAAAAGGGAAACCCAGTACTAGATACAAGAAGAGAAAATCTAGGGACATAAAAAAGTACATAGGAGGATAAGAGCGGTTTAGTCCTGAGGAAAGGTGTGGGCATTTGAGTGTTGTTGAAATTTTGTGAGGTCACTCCGTTTTCCAGTGACTCGTAACTGACGATTCACCATCGACATCCCCTAATGTGAGCTCCACCCCATACAATATCACTGCTCGTGTTAGTACATCAACGGCAACCCACAGAGTAAGGGGCAACCCACTTGTTGTCCCTATATTTATCCATCTCCACAGGTGTCCTTCCATCGGCAGGGACAGTTTAAAGCCAGCAATGCTCGGCACACCCGCCTCCATCATTGCGAAGTGCTGCATAAGCAAATGCGTGTACACTCCTACCAATATGCTAGGGCTATACTGGCTCAACAGACTCACAAACCTCGAGCTGGCTTCTTCATCGTCCATTGCCGGTGACTGCTCAATTCCTCTTGCGCCATTCTCGCGCACTGCGGGAATAATCCTTGTTGATGAGTAAAATACGAAAAGACGGTACGCCAAAGATATGATAACTGAAGGTGTGACAGCTGTAAAGACGCCCACAATAAAGGAGAAGACGTGCGTAATGGTCATGGGCACAAAGTAAGCTAGAGAAGAAGCAAGCTGTGCATAAGACTCCATGATAATTGGCGGGAAAGGAGGGAATTCTGCCTTTGCAGGAGGAGGTTCTGGTACTGGATGGTTTGGCTTGTAGTCTGTAAAACTGTGACAACATGTTAGAACTTTTCTTGTTCTTACTTGCCCTACTCCTTATCAAACTTACATCTGGTAGATGCACAGCACAATGTATGAAAACTAGAATACACGTCAGCATTTGCAAATTCAAATTTGTTCCATTTATAACTCACAAGTAATGAGGATTCAACCGGGTTGCCCTTCCCAGAGCCAATGCCATATGCACAGAGGAAGATGGCACATGTAACACTGATTCCAATTAAAGATGCATCGAGATTTCCAATATCAGGAAATGTAGTTATTCTCCAAAGAAAATATACGGCTATCGATATGATCGAGCCAGATGTGATGAGGAGTGCAATCTAGAATCGATCAGAACTGCACACAGAGTTATAAAGTCTGGGCCATACCATCCAGCTATCCGACTTGTTCCTATTGACCAACCATCGAGAAATCTGACCAAACGTTTGGATAACAAGCAGCGTGCAAAACCCCTCCAACAATTGGAACATCGGGGTTGACCACTTGAGAAACCAACTCCACCAGCCTAAGGCAAGCCTCTCCCCCCATGTATGCTCCATAGCTACAGATTCTGAACCGTTCCTCAGAAATCCACCCCCATTCTCTGCTCCCTTCGGCGGTGACCATTGGTCCAGGCAATAAATCAACAGAGCCGGTATCACTACGTACTGGAACAGTCCAACAACCCTCACGAGGAACCTGGCAAATCCACTGCTTGATGAAGTGACTATCCGTAACGTTGAGAGGCAGAAATAAAACCCCGCCAGCGCCATCGAGAATGCCAGGCCACACTCTTTACCTCCAACATCAAAAGCCAGTGGTATCGAGAGGATAACCAATAGCAAGAACATGATCCCGGAACCCATCCGAGCAAAGAGCCATAGTAGGCCCATCAGTGCAAATATCTGTACGGCAGCTCAAACCTCGAGCCTCCGTAGCTGCCTAGGTGTCTAGTTGCTGTGAGATTGAATGGACCAAACAAACCGAAGTGTGCGATCGGACAGATTGGCCAGAGAGATGAGATGCCTATCCCTTGACGGTGCACGTGGGGTGTATGGGAGCTCTCGGAGCTGTCGCGTGTTGAAGCCTGGGATCCAAGCTTGCACTCTGAGGTGGGGAGGAAAGTGAAGAAGTGGGGATGGTGGAAAAGACAGAAGATAACGATAAAAAAAATACTGCCTTTGGGAGGCCGAGCCCGGCGGTAAATCCTTCGTGGGGTCCCTTCCGCAATGTGTACCCTAGAATCCGGCTGATCTGACGGGGGAGTTACACTGGAGAAGGTTTGGGCGGGATCACAAGCATATATATTTGCTTCAAAATAGTATGGTCAGTATGAGATTATTGATTAGAGCAGATGGCGTGTGTACAGATTGGCGGTGGAGGTTTGTAGGGCAGCGGGAATCATAAAATGGTTTCACGATTTATGACTGCACTGGCGTCTCTTTTCCCTTGCCGACTGCACAAGTAACCTACACACATACGCACACAGGACTCATCATCTGCACGCAGCATGTGGTTTCTACCTGTTGTTTGGATACGCATAGCGTGTAGATCACCACACAAAAAATCCTGGCTGGCACCAGCGGTCTCAATGCACATCCAGCGACAGGGGCGGCAAGGAAGAAGCACGATACCCATATTTGACAGTCAGAGTAGGGCACAGTCACAGCCGTGAGCATGACTGTTCACTCAGGTACTTTTGAAGAGAGAAGGGTCATGGAATTCGTGAGTAAACATTCATTATGATCAGCCCCGAGAGCCTAAGGGGAGCCACGTGACGAGATGAGATGGGCAAGATTGGATTAGATAAGATAAACTATTGGTTACACAAAAAGTTGCAACTCTCTTTAGGGTGGTAAACAACTAAATTGCAATATTCACAGCTGTACGAGTACTCAGCTATCGCGAGGCTAGGACTTTCCTGACTTCACTGGCCTTAACTGTTTCATCCACAATGCCGCCTTCTCGCACCGGAAAACCTCACTCGCTTACCTCCCAGCTCGACACAAAGGTTCTCGGCCTCGTTCGACGGTACATTGACGATGCTGTGGATGAGGGGATTTTCCACAAAAAGATAGGTACATTGAGCCTAGGAACATCACAGCTATACCAATACGTAGTATTGGCCGGCGATGGGCCCCTCCAGCGCACAAAGAAGGCCCTTGTTGAAAAGAGCATCGAGCGGGCCATCGAGGTGATCAATGCAGAGCAAGAAAAGCCAGCAAAGAAGGGCAAGAAAGCATCCAAGGAGCCAAGAGAGCCTGGAGGTGAATTTGATGACGATGGGGAGGGAATTGTGATGGACAGTGATTTCGAGGGCGTTGATATTGGAGATTTGGTGGAGATTAAGGTGAGAACACACTTCACCCTAGAGAGACGAGTGAAGATTAATTGGGAAGAATTGGTGGGATAGGATACGAACGCAGCAAATAAGCGAATAACGGAAATATGGGGTATAAAAAGGGCACAATCGGTAGATCGGGATACCCCACCACCTCCTACAACTTCCTCCACCAGGGCCACCTCGGTAGCACCGATAACAACCCTCAGGCCCATACACAAGAACACTGCAACCATGCTCCCACCGACAGAAGCTACAAACGGCGATGCAGCAGCCAGCGCCTCTCCCAAAAAGCGAAAGGAGAAGTCATCCTCAAGCAAAGAAGGGAAGGAGGGGTCGTCGACGAAACGCCGGAAAGGTTTGGCTCCATCTGTCCATCCTATCAATCATACTCCACATCACACATGGATCATTTCTGATATTACAAAGTAGGGGACAAGGGCGAATCCCGAGCACCTCCCAGCAACCTATCTCTAGCCGACCTCGGTGGCCTCGACGACGTCATTAGCGACATCCTCGAACTCATCGGCCTACCATTAACACATCCTGAAGTATACACCCACACCGGTGTACCCCCCCCTCGAGGTGTTCTTCTCCATGGGCCCCCCGGCTGCGGTAAAACCATGATCGCCAATGCTATCGCCGGCGAAATCGGCCTCCCATTTATCTCCGTATCCGCGCCATCCATCGTATCCGGCATGTCCGGTGAATCAGAGAAGCAATTACGCGATCTATTTGATGAAGCACGAGATAAAGCTCCATGCATTCTATTTCTAGACGAGATTGATGCTATCACTCCTAAAAGGGAAAGTGCACAACGGGAAATGGAGAGGAGGATTGTAGCACAGATGTTGACTTGTATGGATGATTTGACTTTAGAGAAGACAGCTGGGAAACCAGTTATGATCATTGGAGCTACGAATCGTCCGGATAGCTTGGATCCTGCGCTGAGGAGAGCTGGGAGGTTCGACCGAGAGATTTGTCTGGGAGTGCCAGATGAGGCTGGGCGGGAAAAGTTAGTTACCCTCAACTTACATCAAGAAATATTTTGCACGACACTAACTTGCCTCTACTGGAGCATTGAAGGATTCTAAAAGTTCTCTCTAAAAAACTGCGGTTATCAGGAGACTTTGATTTCCGCAAGTTAGCTAAGATGACGCCTGGCTTCGTCGGTGCGGACCTAAACGCCCTCACAGCAGCGGCGGGTGTATGTGCCATAAAACGGATATTCCACACTCTCAAAGATATCGTACCCTTAGCAGCAATAGCAGACGCAGTTGAAATTGGAGATACTCCAGTTTCGGTAAACCCCGCAGAGGAGACACTCGCCCCCACATTACAACCCGACCCCGACTGCTCTACCATGGACCTTGATATCACAGACCAACAACTCACCACCCTCGTCAATACATCTACGCTCACCTCCCCACCAACAACGCGTAATACCCCAACCGCAACCACCTCCACCGATCCCCGCGTAACCACCCTCCACCACTTCCTCACTTCCTTCCCTTCCCCCCTCACCCCCACGCAACTTGCTCCCCTCTCCATAACGCTCAACGACTTCCTCACCGCCCTCCCCAAAATCCAACCCTCGTCCAAACGTGAAGGCTTCGCCACCGTCCCCGACGTAACCTGGGCTGATATCGGCGCTCTGCACTCCATCCGCGTCGAGCTGCAAATGGCCATCGTCCAACCCATCAAACACCCTGAACTCTACGCCTCGGTAGGAATCACCGCCCCCACGGGGGTCCTCCTCTGGGGGCCTCCTGGCTGTGGAAAAACTCTCCTAGCAAAAGCAATTGCAAATGAGAGTAAAGCGAACTTTATCTCTGTCCGGGGACCGGAGTTGCTCAATAAATACGTTGGTGAGAGTGAGCGCGCGGTTAGGCAGGTATTTACTCGCGCGAGAGCGAGTACTCCCTGCGTTATCTTCTTTGATGAACTCGACGCCCTCGTCCCACCTAGGGGTGATACACTTTCAGACGCGTCGAGCAGAGTGGTGAATACCCTCCTAACAGAACTCGACGGCCTCTCAGACCGCTCAGGGGTCTACGTCGTAGGCGCCACAAACCGCCCGGACGCAATCGACCCTGCTATGCTCCGCCCCGGACGCCTAGATAAACCCCTCCTCATCGACCTCCCCACCCCAGACGAGAGAGTCGAGATCATCCGTACGCTGATCAGTAGGAATAAAACACCTATAGGGGTGGATGTGGATGTGGTTGCGTTGGGGAAGGATGATAGGTGTGAGGGATTCTCGGGGGCGGACTTAGCTGCGCTGGTGAGGGAGGCGGCGACAGGGGCGTTGAGGGGGGCGTTGTTTGGGGGGATTAGGGAGGGGCTGGAGCCAGGAGTGGAGGAGGTGAGGGGAGCGGGAAAGATTAAGGTTAGGATGTCGGATTTTGAGAGGGCGTGGGGGCAGGTGAAGCCGAGTGTGTCGAGGAAGCAGGCGGGGCAGTATAAAGTGTTGGCCAATAGGTTTGGAAGTTAGATGGAATGGACAGGTCTTTTATTGGTTGTTCAAAAGCGGTGATTTTTGTTTGGATTCTTAGTTGCGGGGTTTGGTTGGCTTTATGTCTTTACTATATATTAAATAATGAACATCGAAGGTGATATCGAAAGGTGGACGCGATCACGTGCCTCCCTTGTTTGCTTAATATTAAGATTACCGACACCATGACCCGGCGCTAGCAGAAATTTGCTTAAGGCGGGATTTACTCTATAGGTGAAACGGCACATTATTTGGACGGAGTATAAGTCCCGTAGCACTTAGCGCTGGGTCAAACGGAATATGTACCTAGCCACAGGGCAAGAGTCAACAAACGGAACCTGTCCCGAAGTTGTTCTTTGCAACAACAATCTTCTTAAGCAAGCACAGATCATTGATAGGAGGTAGCCTGGTTAGCACGATAGGTAGAGCAAATCCACAAAATAGAAAAAGAACAAGATTATTATTAAGTAGTACTCGTAAGTTATCTTGAGCAATTGCAAGCCATGCACAATATATGTACATTATCACATCCTTCAAACATAAAGCTATCACGTATCGGGTCATGTGGCCCACCCCAATCAATTAAACTATCAAACATCAAAACTTACAACACCAGCCCAGCAACAGCAGCCGCCGCAACCATAAATCCAGCTGGGGCCAGCATGCTACCCGCATTACCAGTCGACTGGCTCCTTGAGGTGGTGGAAGTTTCAGTTTCGTTGTCACGTGAGGTATCGGTTGTGGTAGAGGTCTCAGTGTTTGATGGGGCGGTTGTGTCAGTGCCAGTGCTAGTAGCACCAGTGGTGGTTGGGGTTGCGACGGGGACGGAGGAGGGGGATTCCTCCTTGTCACCACCGGCGGAGACACACCAGGAGGAGACAATGGACTAGAAGATCCGGGCGGTTAGCTTGTTTGCCTTGGGGAGACTAGGAGAAGTGATGGACTAGAAGTAGTGGAACTCACCTGTTGAGAGCCCAGGCCTGGATCCTGGGGGCAGAGAGCGTAGCAGTTATTGAGGATAACTTTGTTGGTCCTGCAGAGACACTGAGGGTTGTTAAGGGGGCAGCCGTCGACGTACTTCTGCATGTCCTGCTTGCAGAGGTCGAATTGCCTACATTCAGTCAATTCTCATGCCCTATCCACGTCACCATCTACAATATTTACCAGAGGGTACTTACAACTGGGAATCACACTTATAGGCTCCCATTACACCCCCAACAATAGCAGCCACAGCAACGAAAAAGTACTTTGCAAGCATCTTGATTTCTCGGAATTAAACGTGTAAAGAGACGCGGAAGCGAGTGTGGGGTACTTTGGTACGACCTCAGGGAACGAACGGACGGTTGGGATTTGTGGGAATGGGAACGAGCGCGTGGAGAGGAAAGGATTGAACGAAAGGAAAGCTGGGGCTGGGACCTTTAAATCCGCGAACACAACACGGAACGGTTGGACAGGAGAAGTGGCTGACAAAAGAATTCATGGGCTGGTAAAGGTTTCCGCGGCCCCATGCCAGAATAGGATGGGGGTCGCACAAAAAATCGGCTGGCTTGATTGGTCAGAACTGCAATGGCTAAATTGATGGGCGGTTCATCTTCTGATCGGGCGAGGGTCATACAGGGTGCTCTGGGTAAATTTATCTTTTCCCTTAAACAGAGTTGAGAACTTATATTTGGGTAACAGGCCATTGACTGGCAGTCAGTACCTGACAGCGAGCGAGAGCCACTTGAATACATTGATGTGCTCTACATACATATACAACTCCTATCATGGAGCAACACGACCAGCATTGTCCAAGGCTATGTAGGTTGCGTGAGTGTATGTCGTGTCATTGGGAATCTGCAAAGCACTGACATATAAATATGCCAAATGGACTTGTCCACGGACATCAGTCGTTCGAGGTTCATGTTACACGACCGGAAGCCTGCGCTCACAGCTGATCGAGTCACTGATTCGGCCAATCTCTTCTATAATTCGTAGATTGATTGACTCAGGTACCATACGTACTTTATATCCAATCTTGAGACACGAGACTACCACCACATCCCCTTAATTCAACGTTGGCAATCCCCCACTCTTGCTGCGATTCCACCTGTCGTTTTTCGATCAACAGCACCTAGACAAGCCATTGTCGAACCGCTAGATACGATATAGCACACAGCATACAGAACAAAAAACGTCAAGCAAAAAAAACAAAAAGAAAAAAACACAGTATTATCGTAAGTTACGCAGTAAACGTAGAAAAGCTAACCATTGCAGGAGGAATACATTCAACAATTACACACACAAAAGCTACTCCTGTCCAAATCCCATGGTTTCCTCCACGGCCAATGATAGCTTGTTTTGTAAGACATCAAATGAACGGTAGGATGGTAGGTCCAGGCGGTTGAAACTAAATATAAAAAATTAGCACAAGGATTGAACCCGCATGGAGTAAAATGCACGACGTACCAAGTGTGTGACTTTGGTAGCTGATTAACTTCACCCGCTTTCTCAATGGTAAATCTACGAGGACCATCGCTTCCTTGAAGATCTTTGAAACCATTGACTGGTATACGGGAGGTACCAGTAGTGAATTGTAATAGCCGAGACTTTTGCTCGGCATCCCATCCTCGGACACACTGAGACAAACTGTTAGTTCCGAAAACTATTGCAGGTACATGAGAGAAGACTTACCTTCCAGAAATTCACAATAACCTCATCACTTTCAGTGTAGCCTCTATAATCGGTATGCTTCTTCCAGTCATCGACATCGATATCCGCAATACCACCAATCAAGAGTTCTAGCTCTCGCTCGTCGAACACGCTAATCAACTCCGGTGGGATCAAATCCTCAAAACCAGACAGGAAAGCGTTAAATTGCTCTGATACTCGTTTCTGGATTCTCCATTCTGTGATAAGTCTGTACTAGGAATTAGCAATAGCATTATCTGAAGCATGAAGCGACTACGTACTCGACATATTCCCGTTTATTCTCGTTAGTGACTTCAATATTCCGTCCATTTTCCTTGAGGTCAACAGTTACAGTTTCTCCAAAACGATTGTCGTCAGTAGAGAAGGTGAGGTCGAGAATGTCAGTGATATCATTCTCCCTAAAATCTATTATTAGTAAGAACTCACAAAAGAATTGTAATCAGATGACGTACAAGGTCCACGTAAGATTCCTATGGAAGTCTGCGTCGACTCCCTCCATATCTGCCAGGGACACCTTCTTCCCGAGAATCATCTTGTAGAATGCCCCAATAAAGAAAGCGTCAAGGAATCTCCTATGGAAGATAGCGAGCCCAACCACACGCCCAATGAACCTGAAGAAATTCAAATGCTCAGGGTTGATGCCAGAATGAGGGTTGATCTGGAGAGTATAGTTGTCATGCGCCGAGTATTCGAAAAGGCAGTAGAAAGGATTAAACATCTCGTGAGATAACAGGAAGAAAAATTCTCTGTATTCATAGATTAGCTTCGTAGATTCTGGTTGCACTCTTCAATTCTCACCTTGACAGTCCACCATAATCAAGACCGTCTTCACCTTCAAACTTCACCATCAGTCTCTTTTTCAACTCTTGAGGAGATTGCCGCATAATTTCCGCATACGAGTCTTCGAAAATGTGGTCTCTTCGAACTTTGACAGGTACCTGGCCTGGCATGATCCTCAACGCGGGCTGAGATCGGAAGTAAATCAACTTCCTTCTAAAGTCGCGTTTATACTGAGGAACATTCTGGTCGAGCGAGGACGGTAATCTTGGATCATCCCATGTTGTAGTCTTAGTATTGTGGTCGACAAAGTACACACGAGCTGTATTCGTGAGACGCATCTCCCATCCACTTGGTAGGGGACCTAGAGCTGACGGCAGATGTTGCACGGTGGAAGAGTTATTATTGGCACCATAGACGCGGACGAACTGGTTTCTCCGCGGGTCTACCCATGTTGTGGTTCGAGTATTGTGATCAACAAAGTAAGGCCTACCCTCTGGGGTGTGCCTCTGCTCCCAGCCCGCTGGTAACTCACCTGTACCTGTGACGGGAGTGACTCCAGATGAAATAGCCGCCGCCGCTTGAGGTGCCACTTCGTGCTGGGGCTGAACTGGCGCTGGAGTCGGTGAATTTGCTCCGGTACGGTCCTCCGGAAGCATTCGGTTTTGGTGACGTTGCCTTTCAAGATCAGTATTGGCTGCCAGAGCTGATCGCTGATCATTTTCCGAAAAGCCAGCTGAGGGTCTCGTCCATGTAGTTGTCCTTGTGTTGTGGTCGACGTAGTAGATTCTTCCCAGATTGTCTTGCCTTCTCTCCCAACCGGTAGGTAATCGTCCTTGATTGTCTTCAAATGTGCTCAGAGCTCTAGCTGCTCCATTTGTAGTAGGATGCTGTTGCTGCTGCTGGTGGGGATGTGAATGGGTCATCGGAACGTTTTGAGGAACCGAGTGGACGCTTGCTGAAGCTCGAGCAGCCACTATCGAGTTGCTTACCATGGACACCTGGGACTGTCCTTGGTCGGGGTTGTAAAGAGTGGATGGAGCGGGGGAGGCTGGTCCTACTGATGGGCCTGCGGGGATGGTGAGGGGTGGTCTGTGTGCCGACTGTCCAGGTGGTCGTATTGGTGTCTCGATATTTGTATTAAGTTGTATTACCAGTTTGCCATGGACCACAAGGTTGTCGTTGGACTTTTTCAAATCCCGTGTAAGTGTTTCTACGATGACAGAATTAGCTGGTAAGAGATAGAATTATACCATGGGTGGAGCTTAAGTGACGAACCATCGCCGCCGCCGAGCTCAATGTCTATCACATCTCCGACACGAATATTAATAACACCAAGGAAGCCTTGGTCCTTTTTTTTGAACTTTTTCTGATCAAATATCTGCACAGCTATTATACTCGATTCCGTCACCGAGCTAGCGCTCTGTTAGTATCCGCTAATGAGCTACTCAGGCTGGAGAGCTGAGCGATTTTGCGTACATATCGAAACTCTCATTCCAGTATGGATTCAACGTTCTCCGTACAACTAAGGTAGTATGAGTCTGCTCACCGTCGACGGTCACCACCGCAAATGGATCAGGAAGCCCTGGCACTCAGTGTGAATACAAGTCCCTTCCACCACGGAGTTACTATACATACTGAAGACATCTCGTTTGTGAAGACCATCAGCAGCGACCACTGTGGAGACAGAATCAGCAACATTTACTATACCTCACAAGTGCTGTTAGATATACCTGTGAGCCTAATCTTGCGTGCGCCTCTATTCATGCCCCGATCACTTAGCAAAGTCCCATTAATTACCAAAAAACTCGGTCAGTTGTTACATACGATGGACCTGCATTAGCCATTGTCTTGAATTGCCGATGTCGTCGATATGTAGCTTTGCAATCGAAAGGGCGTTTAGAGGTAGGGTCCTGTGTTTGATAGCAGCCTCACAACAGACTTATGCCGCTTTCCAGTCGTACTTCGAGCCGAGTCGGTAGCGGTGGCAGTGTTCGGAGTTTTGTCTTAGGCGAAGTCGACGGTCCTGGATTAAAAGAAAGCCGGCCGGGAGGCGGAGACTTGAGGATGTCCTGGGGATTTCGAAGTTTTTTTCCTGGTCCTCTTTTCTCCTTGTTTTCTCTGCTTCCTGGAGCGAATAAGAATGCCGGTGCTCGAATGAAGTCTCAAGAACTTTACGCTGGCGGGAAGAGCTTGGTCAGGCAATAGCTGCTAGACGTAGTGTTAGATGGAGCGCTACTTGCAATGAGTCCCACGAGTTGGGGATTCGTAGCCTGACGCCGCACGAAGCCTCTTAGTATCGTAGATGTGGGTTGTTGTGGCGGATGGCGGCGGAGCCTTGGAATACTAGCGCTGCTGAATATTCGGAATGCTCAGTGCATATGTCAAGTAATTATTATGGAACGCTTACAGGACCTATATATTTAGAAAAAATAGGTTGCCTTCGAGAGACCGTCGCGTTTGTATCCAGGGGTACATGTACCTATGTATATGTAATTCCAACTCTTTCATGGTGCACGACCCGGTTGCGGTGGTTACGTATCGTCAATACGCCAAGCCAATTCAGGGTAATCCTCTCAATCGGTCAACATCAACCCCTCTTAGATGCTCTGGGACTCGGACGATATGAGACTAGTTCAAATCTATGTTAGTATACATCCCTAACTCTCCCAGTCTCGCATCAGCCGTTTGATACCGGGATTTTATTGCTTAAGGAGCCTGTTCTCGGTATGAAATGATGATCGTAGCTTATGAGTACTATTATGACATGAGAGTTCAGCTTTATCCGGCAACGTCCAGCGACCAGACTAGGCGACACTTGCTGCTGGAAAATATCCGAGCGATGCAATATATCAAGTATGCAATATAACCCAACTTCCAAATCAAAGAAGCTAGGAAGCCACTGCCTTACAAATACGGGAAAGCCTCCTTCAAAATCTCCTTCAAAATCTCCTTCAAAATCTCCTTCAAAATCTCTTTCAAAATCTCTTTCAAAATCTCCTTCAAAATCTCCTTCAAAATCTCCTTCAAAATCTCCTTCAAAATCTCCTTCATATCAGAACCCCAACAGGTCCTTCCTCAAGTAACACCAATGGAGTTTGTTGAGGTGGACCAGTAACTAGGCCATTTCCCTCCGCTCCTCCAGGCCTTAGCCCCTTCCCTGGTACTTGGGATCCGGTTCCCCCAAAAAAAGAAAAAAAGTATCCATCGAATAACCCTTTGACCAATGAACTCAGCAAAGCACTAAGAGCCATGGGACTGCGGTGGGGCATGCGGGCTATTGTAGGTCTTGTTTAGCAGTTCGTATGATCCCCAGGCAAGCAACTACAGGACCATTTACCTCAACTCCGGTAGTAAACGTGCAGGTATAACTAGGCAACGTGTATCTTGGGTAAATACCCAGGTACATGACTGGTGTATGGAACTCTTATGCTTTAACTGTGACCCGGGCCCTACTGTCAGCTGCATTTTGCATACTGAACATCTCTCTGGTACTAACGTTCTAACCCGCATGAACATGAACAATGTCCAGTAGATAAGGTACGCAGAGTGAGTAAGGAATCTAATCCAGTAGTGTAGCTGCTAGCAATATGTATTACCCCTGAGATAGAAACAGATCTAGTTTGTAAAGCCCTTTAATCGAATTCGTGTGGATTTTAGGGCAAGGGTGGAGAGCGTTTGAGGTGAGGGCTTTGGGATCTGCAAGTAAATAAGATGAAAGAATCGGACTACAGTAAAAGTAGGTTCAGAGATGAATGCTGGGCCTGCATAGCTAAGGGTGCTCAGCACGCAGATTTAGGAGTTCTCACTCTATGACTTGTTTCTCTGGACTGTGGCTGGTGTCTGGATCTCCTGCGGCTGACCTTCGCTAGTATTAGCAAAACGCTCCCCGAGCTAACTTCATATCAAGTGGAAGGAGTTTAGGTACTCCGTATGATTGAGATATATTCCGAGACCGAAATCTAGGACATTAGTTCCGGGACAAGGCTGTAAGTGCCACTTTTCATCAAAAACCAACACTATAGATTCTACTGATATCCAGTAAGTAGATACAAACTACGAAAGACAACAAATTAGACTTAGAAATGATAGTTCTTGAGCTCGTATTTCCTCGGCAGGAAGCCCTAGAAAATTGGGACGCTACGGAGTCATACAAATCCGTATGGGAAAGGTACTTGGCAACCAACCCTGCAAAGTTTTGGATTTTTCAGGACATTTTCCATTTACAGTGCACTTAAAGGGCATGACCCTTGAGTCCTCAATAGAAACTAAATCTAAGGCTCTTGATGAACTTAATTCATAGTGCTGATGAATATTAATATGTTCGCAAAGTTAGCATGTTTTATTATAAAAACGGCTTTAGGCGAAGACTCATGGCACAGAACTATACTTAGACCCTTGTGAATAGAGTCTACCGTTATGTTTGTGAGATGCACTGCAATTAGACCTTCGGCAAGAGCTAAGTAGGCACTGTAAGCAGCACATCAAAGCTTCATTGGAGGCAGAGGAGCGGAGACAATTGCAGGTTTATCAATATCAATGTAGACACCGGTTAGAACTACTTAAACTATTGGATTTCAGCTGCAAGTAATGGCTACCTGAATAGGAAATGGGCCGAAACTAGCTCTTTGAAGCACTAGCTGAGACACTGGGTAGGTAGACTTAAAGCGGTAAGGGTTCAGAAGTCTTGAGCAGATCTGCAAAGGAATATTTAGATCTGCTGTCTTAGGATGACTTCACAGGAATCAAGAAACTGCTCACAGTGCAGGGGTCCGATAGCTAGAGGCCCCGGATCTCGACGTGCTGAAGGAGCCGCATTTACAATTGAGAGCCCTATTGGCTAGGTGGTTATACTAACTGCTTCACGCTAGGCGACCAGGAAAGTGCTAACAGTATTCATAACTATGCATGATGGCTCTTCGGCGCTCGAATGCTAGATAGTAGCCGTTCCATAGGAATTATAGTACAAATGCAACTTTTCTGCTATTTCATGATAAACTCTTCAACCCGACAGCTTCCTAACAACAAAGCCAGACCTAATTATGGTGCGAGTTAAGTTGTGAATACAAGAAATTGTTGTATCTCGCTCAATGAAAGTGAGCAAAGAATGACCAGGCCCCTCTAGTAAATCCTCTTACGTGGCCGTTAGAGAATCCCTTTAGTATGGAGCATATCCTCTGGCGCGTCCCCTGTAGCCACCTCTGTATCCACCACGTGGGGGAAAGCCTCCCCGTCCGCCATATAGGGCGGGTGCATAGCCACCCCTGCTGCCGCCAAAGCCGCCTCGACCACCGCGACCACCGCCTCGTCCACGCTGCATCCCTGGAATATTGGTACGCTTTGGTACAACCTAATCATATATATGGCGGTAGTCAGTATATGTCAGTATTCAGTATATGCCAACCCTTAGAACATCGCAAGAACGAACCTTGAGTGACCGCCCTCTGAACACACTCTCGTTAAGAACGAGTGCTTGAGCTACTAGGCTTGGTTCCGTGAATTCTACGTAGGCGTAGCTATTCCAAGCACCAACAATTCAGCTTAGATGTTGAGAATCAGTGAGAGCGGGTTGCCTTACCCTTTGGGATGTCCAGTGAATTTATCCAGTAGGATGGTTACTCGATTGATTGAGCCGCAGCTCTGGAAATGCGCCTGTATCTCCTCCGGCGAAGCACCATAGTCTACGTTGCCAACAAAGACACTTCGAGCATCTATGTCTTCCCGATCCTCGCGTAAATCGTTCCCTTCCTTGTCGAGGGTAGCCTGCATTTCTCGCAATTTTGCAGCCTCTGCTTCCATTTCTGCAACTCTTCGCTTCATGGCCGAAATCTCCTCCTATTACCACAGCCCCAACGTTTTTTAAATCAGCTCTTGAATCTTTCTCTTTTGCCCATTGCCCATGATTCCTCCCTCACTTGGATCCAACAAGCCACAGAAGAACTTGGAGTTGTCGCAATACCTCATCGTTACCCTCCTCTTCATGAGTCTCGAAATGCTCTTCCTTCGGTTGGTGTTCTGTGTCAGCCATATTGGGATTCTATCCTATATACCGTGAGCATGAGCTTATGCCCAAAGTGAAACAAAGTGAAATCTCGTGAAATTGAGTGACTAAGCGCGGTCCTTACCTTGAATTGTGATATTGGTGATTTCAGTATGGCAATGAGGATAGGAACGGTTATGCTCGAGATGTTGTAAGAGGATGTGAGAGACGCGTGGACGTGAAAGTTACAGAAACGCAGGTAAGATGAAAGGTTATGCCGCCAAGTCAGCTAGCAGTATTATGTCATCCGTATCACGTGAGGAAGTAGATGACTTATTCGAACATATGATAGGCCTCAACGTCAGTCACCGAATACTAAGGTCACAATTGTCTCATTCCCCAAAGTGTCAGAGCACGAATGCCGTTGAACACCTTCTTGCTAGCCTATAAGCACTGATAAACTCCGACCAGTATACCCACGGTATGCCATGGTAAGGACAATGCGTTGATTATTGTTGCGTTGTTCATGAAATACCCTCATTGTTTTCACTAAATGTATACCAAGATATACCCGTTACACCAGCTTTTCTCTATTATCGCCGGGTGGATATACCTACCTTCCATGATATAATTAGGTTACTTGCATGTTGGAACTCAAATTTTGTGTGGAATACGATATATACGAGGTGATGGTGTTCTACTCTACTGCAGCCATGCGAGTCAAAACGTGCTACATACGCACTCCGATACAATGGTCGGCAAGGCAAGAAGTTCCTGAGCCAGGTATAGTAATTGGTGCCGGGCCGCTCCTTGTCACCCGGATTCGACAAAGGACTCTGTGAGTGCGTCCAGACTTGAAGTGCGTATGGATGTTCGTCACAGTCACGATTCTAGCATGGTTTCAGAATTTTATCGATAATGTTCAGACTATGGATGCTCGCCACGTATGCATTCAGGGAAGTATACCTAGTTCACAAGGGTCTTAATTTTCTTGCTGCGCGATTTGACAAAGTTGCCGATGACGAGATATCAACTTCTGCGTGGCATTGCGATGGTGAGAAGAACAGGTCTGAGCACATCAGGATTACCATTAACCACAAAAAAAATCTTGGTGAAGAAAAGGAAAAATCGGAATTCAAGTCAACGTTGAGGTCCTCAGATTTGGAGTCTTGGCCCATTGGCTTAAAAAAAAGGAATCTCCGTGCCTGGGGGGAAATTGTTGGAAAATGGCAACCAGCTATTATTGGCTAGTTTCGTCGCTTGTGGAAACATGGCGACCAGCTATTATTGGCTAGTTTCATCAAATCTGCCGAGCACATCATTTGAGAATTCAGGTACCAATTCTGCCCCTGGGCCAACAGCCCAGTGAGAGAGCGTCGCTGACAGAGATGAGATACTACCCTTGTCCCAGCACAGCCAGCAGGAGAAAATGAGAACGACAGGGGAAAGCTGCCACAAACAGGAAAATCCAGCGCTGAGAGGGCGAAAATTTGCCCAATGGGCCCAAGCAGATGCAACTACCCCAGGCGATTCAGGTACCATGGAGTTACCCAATATTCGCCTAGCAGGCGGGTCAGCCCTTTCGTCTCTAGTGTGAACTGGCCCACTTTGGTCCCAGAGAGATTAAAAGCTCCCGTGCCCGCCTCAGGTGTCGCTCGTCTCTTCCACCCCTTCCACAACTTCTTCCCCACCCTGCACTCCTTGCACTCGTTGCCTTTGCGCATCACCGACTGCTCTTCAGCACCACTGACCTAACAAGCCGAACGGCCATTCTATCCTTTGAGCTATATAACTTTCGCGGGATTGCTGTCTCTGAACGAATCTTCTGCTTCGCGTACTGAATTGACGATAAGCTACAATATACGAAATACTCTCATTATCCTTCAATCCCTACTACAACAAATCAACATGAAGTCCTTCAGCAGTATCCTTACTATTGGAGCATTGCTTGCCTTTGCTAGTAGTGTAGTAGCCGCCCCAGTACCAGACGCTGTCCCTGTACCAGCCATGCGTACCGAGTATGTGTGGCACACCGTCTATCATACTAAAATCGTTGGGGTCACCAAAACCGAGTGGGTAGATCCCGCTACTACTACAACTACCAGAACAAAGCCAACGACAACAACAACGACGACGACGACAACAACTGACGAGGAGGCTACTACAACAATGACCACATCTTCCACAACCACTTCGACAACTACCAGCATTATAGACAAGAAAACTGAGAAGAAATATCCTCCCACTACCACCACTACTACCTCCACCACCACCACCTCTACAACCACCAGCCCAACCACGACGGAGGAGAGGACCACAGCCATAGATGTCCCAACACCGACACAACTAGAGCCCACTATTCCTGACATCGAAGTTAAAGTCGTAACTACGACCCAAGAGTCAACCCCAGCTCCATCGCCAAAGTCACAGTCTTCTAGCAAGGAATCATGGGAAGGCGACGCTACATACTATGATCCCGGGGTGGGCTCTTGCGGGAACACAAACGGACCCGGGGATATGATTGCTGCGATCTCATATCTGGTCATGGATCCCCTGAACCCAGGCAATCCCAACAACAACCCAATCTGTGGTAAACAGATTAGGTGCACCAGAGACGGGCTAAAGGAGACCATAATCACGGTGGTTGACAGATGCCCAGTTTGCGTATGTTTCCATCTCTTGAAAAAAGTATACATTTTACTAACCCCCTCTTTAGAAAGCAGGAGACTTGGACCTCTCACCGGCTGCTTATGCTGCTCTTGGCGGTACTATCGCTGAAGGCCGCTTCAAGATCCAGTGCAGCTGGGTTTAGACATTACAATAGCCGTAGGTTATGCTTGATGCATCACTATCTATATTTTACCCGCTTAACTTATTTCCCTTCAGTTTGACGTTTGATTAGCAATTTTCTTTCATATACAAAGGTTAACTTTCTCATTTTTGGATTTCCTTGGTTTGGAGAGGGAGATGGCACTCTGCTTGCAGAAAGGCCATGGTATTTGCGATATTGCGCGAGGCTTGAATGGGGTCTGGAAATCCTAAGTGGATAGAAAAGATGCATTGGTCATCTTGGCATCTTCTTGCTTGGTTTGGCTGGGTTCGGTGTTTTTAGACTTGGATTGGTAACTTATGTTTCGTCTGTGTGGTGGGCGCGAAATGGTACCCTCTTGGGGGACGATCGATCCCAAGGACGGAGAATGGTTTGGGTACGAGAATAGATGTTACGCATCTAACCTTCATGCATTGTCCTATGATTCCCCTTGTGCAACGATGTGCATTTTATTCTATATTAAATACCCCTATTTAATTAGTACGCGGTAAATCAAATACAACGACTAACCTCGAACCATCCCGTGATATCCTTCGTAAGCTACCGCTATTAAACGACTAGAACTAAATGAAATGCGCTCAGAGGGTCTTGGCATGAGACTACTAAATGATAATGAACTTACCGTTCTCTTCTCCCCCAACCACGCAATATACACTCTACCACCATAGAATAGTCTTCCATCCATCTCTTTTTGTTTGTTGTCATTTTATCAAATACTACCTGAAAACCCTGAAAACTCTTTGCTACCATAGCTCAGCATTCGCCAGTCTTGTCGTGTCGTAACCAAACCATACACAACGCCTCCACCATTGTTGTCCCCAATATCCTTCATTGATAGCAAACAATAATGTTTCATGTACGTTTTAAGGGCTCGAGCTGGATGCATGTCGAAGACTAAGGAACTGGTCTATGACCTACTAACGCGACATATCTGATCGAGGGGCTATCCTGGGGACAATACAGACTATACCGAAGCCAGCATCAACGATTTAGTTTATGCCATCGTCAATCCGGTAATATCCAAATTTATTTTATGCCAGCAGAAGCAGCAAGCGGGACGCAAGATGATATGTTTGTTAAGGGAGGAGGAAGTCATTGCCATGGATGGCGAGACTTGTAGGAAGGCGGAATTTGTTTGTCAAAGACCTCATCGGACCGACAATAAAAGGCGCCTATGTGTTTGTTGTGGTGGAGGCGAATTGAGCATAGTCTCAACTGGAATCGATTCGCTGTATAATAAGTTTATTGTGAAGCCTAGTCTTGCCTCGGCTTGTTCCAACGTCATGTTGGAATATGAAGTCTTATACCTTGTATTGGTCTTTCTCTTCTTTGTCTCAATGTTGTTGTCAGGCATTGTATCGTGAAGCCCTGCTGACCGATCAATAAATAGTCTGGTTGGCACAACACCCTCCAAAGGAGTCAATAAATATTTAACTGGTATCCGTAAACGGAAACTCACCGTTTCACCTACACTAGTTGACTGGGCGATGCCGGACATGGAATACCGTGTCCTGCTCTTTGGCATAGAAATTTCTTAGTCTGGTCTTAAGAGGTTGTGCAACCAGACTAGGAATTTCTATGGAGGTGGGTAACAAAAAAGTCTGGTTGGTACTGTAACAAAGTTACGCTTACGGGGGCGAGGGGTCACGCAATCAGACTATTGGGGATCATATCATAAGTGGCTTCGGCACCAAACGTGACCCCCCTAAGTTTATTCTTCACCACAAGGCCTCGCCCTAGTCTGGTTGCATGACCCCTAGGAGATTCGCCCCAATACTTCGTATGGATAGTCTGGTTGGCACAGCACCCTCCGTAGGAACGTGGTCTGGTTGTATGACCTAGTCGTATGGGGTAGTCTGGTTGTACTGCGAGAGGTAGTGCAACCAGACTAGGGGCTCCCCACTAAAATAATTAGCAAAAACTCGTACCTCCGAAACTTCACATCCCTTGTACCGATACAAAACAAATACTTTTTAAAAAAAATACTACCTTGCATTATTGAACCATTCGCCAAAACTTTCCTATAGTTACAAACCCGTAAATGCACCCTTCACACGTCTCTTCCATCCCTCAGGACTGCTTTAATGCTTCTCTGGAACAAGATCTCTGGGATTCTGCAACCTAGACATACTTCTTTTCCGTTATTGAGATCACATCTATCACAACAAATTCCTCCCTGTCAGCTGTTGCAGAGTCCATGGCAATGACCTCCTTCTCCCTTCGTAAACAAATGTTGTGTCCTGTCTCTTTTTTGAATGATGTCAATATAGGTCCCATAATGTATAGAATGAATTCATTGACGTTGGCTTCTGTGAAATCTGTTGTACTCGACATAGGATAGCCTTCGAACTAAATATAATCCATGGTGTGGTTATAAACCTTCTCTTTAACTTGCTTGATGATATCCTCTCTAAGTTTAACCCCACTGTCGGAGCATTGCCTTTACCGGCATTGTATGACACTCTAATACCTCAAATGTGATAACTAGTCTTTCCTCTGCTGCTTCGTTGGATATACTCGAATACAAAATCATGCAATCGGTCTTTCTGTTCTTCGCATTGTTGGCCTTCTGCCGTACTCTCTTCCTCAGTCTTCCCGTTACCCATCTTAGTAAATCCTGCCGACTTATCAGTTAACTCGTATCCGTAAATAGATAACTCAAACTGCTTGACACTCTAGCGATGGCTTCCTATGTCCTTGCATTAGCGTTAAACGTGACCCCCTTACCTAATCCCCCTTCTACTGACTCATCTAGAGGCTTGTGCCAACCAGACTAGACTCATGTTTAACATTCTTTCTCCTGGCTTCGCCTAGTCTCATGCCAAGAACCCCTGGCCCTCCCTCCCCCACCCTTAGCAACTCTTCCTCTTTGACGTAACCTCAATTACTTACGTAAACAACCTAGTATGTACTCCACAAATCTCTTCTCCAATCTCCTTTCCTCACTGATCACCTTAACATAGTTCTATGTGACCCGGACCTCTCTTTTGTACTCGGATAGCTCCGTGATAAGCAGGATCCCCAGCATAGCCAGAAAGTTGCCTTCTGTTACCGAACTATTCTGTATCATTCCTCCAGAGCGACTTCCGGCGATGCACTTGTTTCGATCCTATGAACGGTCAATCGGCATCGTTGAACGTGGGCAATGGCCTCCTTTAGAGGTCGTTGTGCCAACCAGACTAGGCCTCCTTATACTATACTTATACACCCCTGTGCAACATATCTTCTTATATTATATCTTGTCCCCCGCAATTGTGCTCGAATATTGGTTCTAGCTCCCCTCGTTCACGAATATAGACTATCTGAAATACTATCTCAAAAGCTCGTCCGACAAGATGTGGATTATTCGGGTCTCGGCATACCGGATCAAGCACTCTTCCGTCCAGTCCTAAATAATCTACATCAAAGACGACGACCTTGTAACTGTCCTGCTACTTCGTCAGTATAAATATTCATATAAATTCAGTCAATAAATAACAGACATCTGGATTCACTGATATCGTGTATTGATCAAACATCTAATGAATGTTCGACTGAAGCAACATCTCATTCTGTAATGAATTGATCTTCGACACTCCATTTGTGTCATTCATATCCGTAATCCATCTCCCGTATCCCCACTAAATCCATAGATTCTCCGCATTTAACGGAAAAAGATTCGCTGCTTCGAAACCCATCCACGCTCCTCCACGATCAACTCTCAATCTTGGATTCACGATTCCAGAAATAACACATCTTCCATCCCGAGCACGAGTGAAAGAAACGAAATCCGTACCGCTAGTTGCGAACTACTCCGTTTCATTTTTGGGGATATTTTTTGAATCTAAACAAAATCAATGTAATTTTGAGTTCGCTGGGGGTCTGCTTATTTATTAATATAAATAATCGATTTTTCATATAGTGAAAAATGGATTACAAAAATATGGATTAGAATTCTTCTCGCCCCTTTTACCCTGACCCGAGGCAGTTTCCGTCCAAGTAAAGTTTAAGTTTAGGCAAAGTAAAGTAGCATAGGTGAAGAGAATGGTTGCGTGTGGTTTAGGGTTGTTTCTTAGTATTTCAAAATGTTCAATTAACAAATCAGGAGCTCAAGTACAGTTATGTCAGGTTGTCCGGTACAATTTTGTCCGGGTTTTTATTACAGAATCAAGAGTTTTTTGGGGTATAAAATTAATATATTTCAGTAGCAAAACCTCCATCTCTGCCTGATACGTTATGAGACATGATATCATTCACATTAAGATGACCTACCCATTCATTAGCATCAATCAGCACCATCAATCAGCACAACTCAGCACAACTCAGCACTTACTATCGCAATAGACATCACACTATCCGGCCTCCAGTCTAGTATTTGTCCTCGTAACTGACCCGAACCTCTTGAACTCGAATAGGCTTCTCCGTAATAAGCAGGATCCCTAGAAAATTGGCTTCTCTTACCGAACCATTCTGAATCATTCCCCCCAGAGCAACCTCCGGCGATGTCGCATCGTAAGACTGAAAGTTTCGACCCAACGAACGGTCAATCGGCATTGTTGAAAGTTGGCGATGGTTTCCTTTGTAAACGTGAACCCATTCCTAATTGTTAAAAATATTCCTTCTCGCCATGGATCGGGCTTCGCCCCCCTATGCTTCGCATGGGGAGGGCCCCTCACCAATATTAGAATAATTCGTCTGATTCATTATACATCCCTTGTACTGATACATTTTCAAGCACCTCTTTTACTCAACTCCTATTCGCCAAACTGAACTGCTTATCATTGAAAGATGCAAGAAATGGGTACTATTACGGCTTTATTACGACCGGACAGATTTGGCAAATGTTGAGCTACGAGGGGCATCATTTAAGATGACACGAGAAATTACGATGATATCAATGAGATAGATGAAGACAAAGAGTCGTTGGATGAAGGACTGTTCGGTTATTGTGGATTGTATTGTCGTGGCGTTGAGCAACGGAGGGATTGTGACAAATGAGGTGGTTGTCGGAAAATAGATTGTAAGTTATTTTATTGAGAAAATTATTTACGATAGTGGTTAGTCATGTATACGTGATCTGCTTCATCGCATAACCAGTTGATGTTCCCTTCGCTTCAATGATCAAGACAAATATATCCTTCCATACTGCAATCTCGTCGACTATAACGAATCCCACCAAGCCTCTTCCTCTTCTGATCTGTCGATATAATCTCTCTCTCCCGATGTAAGCATATGTCGCCTCTCGTCCTGAATTTGAACTCAATGACTATCGGACCACTTCCGTAGGATTACCCTTCGAGCTGAAAATATTCTATTATACGGTCATAAACCTTCTCCTTAATCTTCGAGATGACGTATTTGTGCCCCTTCCTTGGACGAGGGGAATGTGGGTAGGCCGGATCATATATGTACATATTACATGGAAATATAATTCTGGCTACACAAGGTCGAGCTCAGCAGACTCGTTGAGTAACCTCAGTGTCTCATCATAAGACTGGTATGTTGCGGGTGTAAGACCCAGCCGTGCTGCCTCGATAAATCTGTAAAGTGAAACACAGCGTCAGCCAATTGCAGATTCCACGACATTCGAATCCAATTCGATACATCATTGTCGGCTGCATAAGGACAAACGAACCTGCGGAACCGGGAATTATTCTGCCAGTAGTGTACAAAACATAGATTCCTCACAACCCGGTGCTCAATTCCGACATGCTCCCCTGCCGCCCTGAGAAACTCGAGGGTGTTGTCTATCCGTGTTTGATTAAAGGATATGGGAGGACGTTCGCGGAAAGACTTTCGAAGTTTGTCGCGAATGGCATACCGGGCAGGCACCGAGTATTGGACTGCAATGAGGCCCGCTCGGAGCAGGTGACGGTAGGCGTGGAGAATAGTCAGGCGGGAGGGAAGCAGAGGTCCACCGGTTGACATGATGGTAATTGGGTGTTGAGGTAATGTAAGGGATCGGGTGATGCTGGGCTGCATTAGTAATACTTTTGCCGACTTTCAAATAGTTGAGCGCTTTGAGACATAGGACTCAGAACAGCGGCCTCATAGGCCTCCTCTCGGGCTTCCTCCAATCACAGCTTTGGCTGATTGGATGGTAACGTCAAGAGCAGCCTCGGAGATCTAGGAAGTCTTTGGGAACGTGAACTCGCCTACATGTCACTGAGGCACAAACGCTTGCAGCAAAAACAACGCAAAAGATCTCATCCGATGGCATACTGCATTTCAACTGGATCTCAGCAGCTTGAATCTCGGCCCAGCTACAGCTGGGCCGGAGATATTGCGCGTTGCAAAGCAGATGCTGGCCCGATTGCCAATTAGTCACGGCCAATCGATCCGCCTTGTGTTATGCCTGGCTGTCCATCCACGGCCATGGCATACTGAGCGATACCAGGCAGGCAGCAGCTGGGATTACTGAAGGAACCCCTCAACTCTAGATCCTGCCCCAGACGCAAAGAAAGAGCTGCCCATACTGCTCCACATACCCGCTACACTAACGCTGTTGCAGTTGTCTGTCCCATTGCGTGCCGTCGCCCTCTTTGAAGGCCCGCCCATCCATAGTCCACCTCCTGTGCATAGCCCTGATCCACGCCCGCAGAATCTGGCCGCTCTGTCGCTCCCATCCCAGAAAGGGGAGGTTTGTAGTGAAACAGTCTGCCCACGAAAGCTTCAACCTCAAGCAAAACTCCCCCGTGAAACAGGAAAGAAAAATAACCATGACTACCTATGCGACCTCAATCTACAACTACGTTGAGCGGCGACTGAGCTGGTCGAGTAATGGAGGAGCCAGCTCAGATCAGCCGCAGCGGCCGTCATCACATGATCTCCTGACCAGAGATCTCTCGTCAACATCCCATCATACTTCACATACACATCCCCGACCTTCATCGTTCCTCGCACCACAGCCTGCAACGCTCCAGCTTCCATTGGCCCCAGCTATAGACGTGCAACCGGATAGCGATCAGGACGATGCAGTCTCTGAGCAAACGCTGGTTGCTGTCGAGCATATCCCGGCGAGGGCGTTGCCCCCCCCTCGACCGCCAATGCCAGGTGCAGGCGATCCTGCGTCGTATTCTCGAGATTTAGAAGCAGGAGCAGCAACAGGAACAGCAGCAACAGGCGAGGCAGACAACTCATTAATAAATAACGCTACTTCAGATTTCGATCCTCCAACCATGTCTCCGCCTGAGGGTTCGTCCCAAGCACATACTTCCACCGCTGCCGCTGTGAGGACACTAACAGACACACGAAGCCCCATGGCAGGAACATCTCTGGAAGAAACAGTAATCACTAGTCCTACTGCTGTATCCAGAAATAACAACACCACTCTTGGTAACGAGTCGAATACAATGAGATCCAGTGCTCTCCCGGAAGACGACGGAAAGCGGGCATTACGGCAGTCGCTGGTGGAAATACACAAGCTGGACATTACCGAGCGGGAAAAGGCGAAACGGATGCATGCTGTAATGACAGAGAAGTATAATGCCCTAAAAGAGCGGAAAAGGCAATCGAAGCAGGTTGAGATATTACCATCAGAGAAAGAGGACCCGTTTGAGGTTACGCCAGAGGATTCAAAGAAGAGCTATCATAAGGATAACGAGATGGGGTGCACGCATTATAAAAGGGGGGTAAAGCTGCAGTGTAGCACGTGCCAGAAGTGGCATACCTGCAGGTTTTGTCATGATGAGGTGGAAGACCATATTTTAATACGGAGAGAAACGAAGAATATGTTGTGTATGCATTGTGGGAAGGCGCAGCCTGCGCAGCAGGATTGTAGGCATTGTGGGGTTAAAAGTGCGAGGTATTATTGTGATAAGGTTAGTGAGTGGATTGCTTTAAAGACGAGGGGATGGTTGGAGAGTGCTAACGGTGGGGAAGTGTAAATTATGGGACGATGACCCGGAGAAAAAGATATATCACTGTGATGACTGTGGTATTTGTCGGATTGGGGCTGGGCTAGGGAAGGACTTCTTCCATTGCAAGGTGAGCCATCCAACTTCTTTCAGTCCGATAATTTGGTCTAATATCTAGTTTGTATAGAAATGCGGAGTATGCATGTCAATTAGACTACAAGAGTACCATCGATGTATCGAACGTAGCACAGAATGTGATTGCCCAATCTGTGGAGAGTTCATGTTCACATCCACTCAAACAGTTGTTTTCATGGTACGGCCAGCTCTGTCTATCGTTTTCCAGCCATGGAGCTTTCACTGAACGTCGTTCTCCTAGAAATGCGGCCACTCAATACACCACAAATGCTACTACGAGCATATGAAATCCTCCTACCGTTGCCCCACGTTTGTCCCCTACCCCCTTACCATCTCCGTGCTACCCCCTTACCATCTCCGTGCTACCCCCTTACCATCTCCATGCTACCCCCTTACCATCTCCATGCTACCCCCTTACCATCTCCGTGCTACCCTTTATCATCTCCGTGCTACCATCCCAGTTCTTCCCTCTGCTCTGCTCTAGTTCTTCGCCGAGACTAACAACACCCCTAGATGCTATCGCACAATTATAAACATGGAATCCCAATTCCGTGCTCTCGACAACGAAATCGCCAACCAGGCCCTCCCCGCCCCCTACGACTCCTGGAGATGCCTCATCTCCTGCAACGACTGCTCCGCCCGGTCCAACGTCTCTTTCCACTTCCTTGGCCTGAAATGTGAAACCTGTCGTTCATACAATACAAATCAAGTCCGCTTGATACGGCCCGAAGACGACTACGCCACTTCCCCGCCCATGTCCGACGCCGGGCTTAGTCGATCTCCACCAGACCCTAGACAACACACACATGCTCACGCCCACCGGCATGGCCCGGGAGGCGCGGGAGGGGCGCCGACTCTTTTAGCGGCAACAGTTGCTATAGGGAATGCGAACGCGGCGATTGATATGGTTACTTCTGGCCCGGCGAATTCGAGCATGAGGCTGATTTATGATGATGGGTGGGATAGTAGTGATGATGAGGAGGAGGGCGAGGGAAGTGCAGTGGGGGATGATGATAGTTGGAGTAGATGTGGGAGTGAGGCTGGAGAGGTGGATGAGGGAGGACTGGTGCCTGGATTGGGCGGCTTGGGCGGGCTGTCATTGTTTGGGGGGGATGAGGGAGCGGAAGGGGAGCCAGCATTGGAGGAGGAGGAGGATGAGGAGGAGGAGGAGGAGGAGGAGGAGGAGGAGGAGGATGAGGATGATTTTTTGAATTTGACGGGGCATAGGTGAGGTGCGTTCTGAAGAGGAGTAGAGAAGTGCGTTTTTGGAATTGGGAGCCGGGCCCGATGGCTGGGAACTTCTTGGTTTCTTTTTCTCCTTTTTTTTCCTTGTTTTTTGCTTCATTGGGCGGGCTGCTTTTTCTGCGTCTGTACGACATGATCTTATTTCTTAGTTTATCTTCTTCGTTGCGAGTACTGTTCATTCCTTGCTGTGCTATGTTATGCGTTTCTTGCATACATTTTACTATCTATACATATAGGAAGGTTCAAGTTGCAGCGTAGTGGGGGATATAGAGCTACGCTAGGCTAGAGAGGGCGTTGAATTTAAATATTTAGTGGTCTCGTGAGAAATTTGTAGTTTGCATAATTGAAGGGTTACCCTTAATGTAACTTCTTGAGTCCGTATAATACTGTAGATAAAAGGCTAGTTGGCATAGTTTCAGTCACACCAAATCTCCTGGAAATTTACCCTGGCCCCCTTAACATGATTCGGCGGCTGTAAAATACGAGAAATTAGAAGAGGTACAGCTCTTTTTTATTTTATTTTTACATATTTCTTTTTTCATCTCATCCTTCCAAGGCAGTGATATTACCGTACCCGTACGGCACACGCGCACGCACACACGGAGTTTTGTTTCCCAGAATCGGTGAAGAAGTAATTTTTTTTTTTTTTTTTTCCACTCCAGAAAAGAGAGAGATACTTGAAGAAGACTACTAGTTACTTTGGTCATTCGACAAGGGGGCCGCATTACCCTCAATCAATTCACCTGCAGGTTCTAGTCTCGACCATATGCGCCATGACTGAGAAGCCTCTTGATAGAAGCTGTTGCACCTCGACTCCCCTACCTAGTATGGTTGCTCGCTTGCCGGGCTAGGTTATCTCTGTAGTCTCGGAACCGCAAGTCTGGTTCTTGCATAGCAATTTCACATATTCAAGCTTGAGACTACTATTAAAAGTAGTCTTGTATTTATGATTGGGCGGGCAAGGTTTTGTTAGCTCAAGCTAGAAGGCCATAGCAAATTATCATAAGCAGCAAACCCCCAGTTCCATTTTTATAACTAAAAACACCATAAGGGCACTATAACGCTAGAAAGAGCATTCCATAGGTATAAAAGCCAGCAAACTAAGCTCCAACAGGTAGAATAGACTGTACAAAAAATCAGTGAAAAAAAAAAGGACAACTTATCTCCATATCTCCAATCCCCCACTGATTAACCACCAGGAACTCAAGTCCCATATTAAAACAAGAAACACTGCCAAAGAAAAACATGTTCTCCTCTTGTACCACCAATCGCCATTACATGTCAATCCCAACTCCAACCTGATGAGTTCCATTTAAAAAAATGTGCAGTACAAGCAAGCAATAGGGCTAGGTATGTGGGGATGTTGATAGAATAGTAGAAGGGATTTGTTAAATACTGGCCCGGGCAGCCGACTCCATGTTACGTGCTTCTGTGAGTAGAAAACTTATTTTGAGTTGGCGAGGATCCATACGCCTCCTTGTGGGGGAGACATAAGTCCCCGTCTTTCAGTTTCCGCTTCATTTCTATTGAAGACTCATCTTCATCAGACCATCATGGGTATCACTAATACCCTGACCAAAATTTAATCTCTTCCCACCACCCCCAAGCCCACCTGTATTCCCTCCACTCCCGCCTGACGCCGGAGATCCCGTCAAAATCGGGCTGCCACACAATCCCGGGCTAACTGCCCTCCTCTTAAAGCTATTCACTTCCTCAAACCTCTCCTCCTGCGTCCTTCTCCGCTTCATAGTAACAGGAATCACGGGACTTCCATTATCCATAACCACGTCCCCATCACTATTAGTTCTCTGAGGCTCTCTCTCCCTAGGCGGGAACCGTGGAGGACTAGACCAGCCCCCATTGCTACCCATGTTCATCTCGCTATCGAAATTAAACGTGCCAAACATCTGCGCTCGTTTATTAAACGCCATAGTATCCCCACCACCAAGGCTTCCATTTCTACTACTTGTACTATTTTTCCGGGATACACCGATCTCGCTACCACCACCCATAGGCTCGTCCTCATTGACGCCTTCGTCAAGTTCTTCTGGGTCGAGGGTTTGCTCGATGGGTAACAGCTGTGGAGATGGTAGGATGGAGTTCTTAATTGTTTTAGCGTCGTCGTCTTCCCGGAGCTGCCGGGTGACTTCGGCTTCACGCTTGACCTCGATATCAAGGGGTGTAGATTCTTCTTGCAGAGCGGCTTTGATACGTTGGAAGTTTTTTGTTTTCGGCTACGAGGATTGTCAGCACTGTTCAGCACGGTGAGCAACCATTTACAACAAATAAGCTATGGTTTTACCAGCAGATTCCCGCGCCGGGTAACCACTCTCTTGATCGCCTCACTTGGCTCAGTACCCACATCCTTCTTTTCCTCCTCATCTGTCCCTATCCCTTCCTCACCCTGTAAAGAAAAACTGTCCCTAATCGCCTGGCTCAAGCTATCTCTCCTCCTGCCTATGCCTACCCCCCTTCCGAAATAACCACCACCACCACCACCACCACCACTAATCCCCATCGGCGGCGGCGTTGTTGGGCTTGGGCTAGCTAACCTGCTATTACTTCCACTCCCACTTCCCGAACTCCCAGAGCCCCTACTCGGCCCCAACCTCAACCTACCTTTCGGATTCCTCATCAACACGGCGGCCTGCATCGCCTGATGGGAATTCATCAACGCCAGCGGGGACGGGTCCATCGGAGGGAGATCTTTGAACGGCTTCGAGGTCGGTGTTTGGGTAGTTGAGCTAGAGATAGGATCTAGATCTAGATCATCATCATCTGTCGAAGAGTCGTCCCCGTGATTTGAACCGTCGAGGGACGGGGCTGTAGAGGAGAGGAATGCAGTACCGTAAGAGGGAAAATTGCTTGGGTAGTGCGATGGTTGCTGATGCTGCTGCTTGGTGAAATTAATTATGAGCTTCAATTGGTCATCGTATAATTATAGCTCTAATTCTATGACAAGTTGCACAAGGTGTCTGGGTAAAGGGAAATTGCTCACGTTCGCTCCCCCAGAGCCACTCCCAACTGCGCCACCACCCGATTGTGGGCTCAATTCCGGGCTACTTTTCTCCGCCAGAGTAGAGTGATGCAGACTCGTGCCTTCACAAAGAAGTCAACCCAAGCCTCCCTAAGTGGGCGTGTGGAAATGGCCACCCCGCCCGGGAGGAATTGGGGTCACATATCAGTATTTTCTCGTGTTACTTCTGCAGTATAGCGTGAGGTGACAACGAATACAAAATAAAAAAGTCTAGCAAGGTTGCGATGACGTAGGCTGTAGCCCTTCCGATTCGGCCTGGGAAAGGAAAATCTCCAGTTGGGGGGAGAGAGTGGCAGTGGGTGGTGTTCTAGAAGGGAGGGATAAATTGCAATGGGAAGCCATTGGGCGTGGGGGGGTGTGAAAGGGTAAGATAATGCAGAGGTACTGAAATAGCTTGCAAAAAACATTAAACAGTAAAACCCAGGGACCACTCACAAGCCCTCGCAAAATCCAACCGTGGTCTCCTAACGGCTGAATACCCCAGCGCCGGGTCTGGAGCCTGGCTTGGTGAGCCTCTCCCAGGCATTTGTAGGGAAAGACGCGATGGAGAGCTAATGCTTGGGCGAGGGGGGGTGAATGGTGCGGGCTGCTGCTGTGGCTGGGAAACTGCCGCTTTCGATCCACTGAAATTAATATCCCTATCGCTACTGCTCATCTTGCTGGATCCAGGTTGGGCGGGGGAAGATAAGTTGGATATGAGGCGGGGGGAGGGCTTCAAAAGAGAGCTTGATTTTTTGACCCGATAGTTGTGTCGCTGGGGGGCCGGGCCGGGATCACGCTTGACGACAGAGGCGGTGCTATGTAGCTAGCGGAGGTGTGAAGACGGGGCGATCTGAAGGACTGACTCAAGTTCATGTAATGTATAGAGCATGCGGCTCGGCAGGAATTCGCAGTTTATTATTGGCTCAACGCTGGCACAGAGACAAGGTGCTTGTGCTCGTCATTTGTGCAGGCATACAGGCAGGCAGTTATATGAGCCATGGGTACGGTTGTGCGATATAACAGTGGTGCAAATCCTCGTTACAGATGCCCTTGCACCAGCTTACCCTTCATTTGGGCAACGTAGGCACTGCTTGAAGTCAAGGCTCTTCCAATGCCAATCTACTTGTATTATTACTTTCGGTATCTCAAATTTTAAGTATCATTTTTCTATTGAAGTTAAAAAACAAAAGCATGGCAAGAGACTTCAATCAATGTGTGAATACATTAGTTAGCATCACCTCCGGCAGCGCCACTCTGGGATTACTGTCAGATAAGTGCTTGACTCTATAATGTTGTGTTCATCATTTTGAGGCCTTTCTTCTCACTTGCCTTCCTCCTTCTCCAGTACCAAAGCCCGGCTCCTTCGACAGAGCATCTGAAGCCCCTTCTCAGCACCCAGACAGGGGCTTTTGAATCAGCTCCCGCTTTCCCTTAAGCTACGGACTTCCAAAAAAAAAGGTGGACCTCCTCGCATCAAGAATGAGCCCCATTGTGTTACCCTCATCCGGGACTCTCGCCCCATCAAGGCAATCGCATAACTATTCTTAGTCTTTGACGAAAAAGTTCCCCGCCCTTCATATACACATCCTACTCCCTCCCACCCCAAATCTGACAATCACACCACACATCCCCTAAGCCCCACCACGAGCCTGGCTCACCACCTTCGCTGCGGGCTCATATCGTCGCCACTGGTTAAGCAAAGGGCAATGTTGCCAGGATGCAGTAGAGTTCGAGCACATCTGTTTGGTATATGTGATGCCATTGATTTTGAGATGATTGATGAGTGACGACGGTAAAAGGGCGGGAAGTAAACCGCAAAACTTCTATGCCGGTGCGTTTCCGCTTCAGCCCTAATGAGAGGGTTGATGTTGTCCGGGGACTTTCTCCCAAAGCATAATAAAATATAGTATCGAGAGCGGTGTCAACTCTCCGTTTGTATGCTTCAATAGCGATTCTTTGAGCGAGGAGGTGAGGAAAGAAGAAACTGAAGGGACGATAGAATTTTCCAAGTATATGACCTTGCTAGTGCAAGGTCGGGCTTGGCAGGTTCAAATTGTGTTGGGTTACGTAAGCTAGGACGCCCTGAACGATTTGGAGAGCGCCAGACTAGGATTGGAGTCCTCTATCTATAAATAAAGTACATCTTAATGCCTTACCCCATACCCAACCTGGCCTGCACAGTAATCAGATAACATTCCCCTACCTCCCTATCCCCTAGCTCTCTTTTACAACTTCGCAATGCCATGTCCTAATGCCAAGTCCGCACAAAAGGTCTATTACTACATAGGGTTCTATCATATCTAAGATCAGACTAGCGTGCTATCAGACTAAACGTTGTCAAGTTTTTAGTGCCCCTGATTGATTAGTCTGGTTGCATGACCCCTCCGCGCTGATTGATAGTCTGGTTGCATCCGGAGGGGTCATGCAACCAGACTATGATTGATAGTAGTCTGCGAACTTACATAGTACCCTAGTCTGGTTGGCACGACCCCTCGGTAGAGGGTCTGGTGTAAAACTTTTATTTTTCGTGTGTAGCCCAGTTAGTAGTGGTCGCTTGGCAAATTACATAGCTTTGACGTATCAACAAACAACACAAACAAACAGCTCAACAACAAAAAAGTCTGAATAACATTGAGCGT